>JAJLXB010000003.1:55094-148203 GCA_030571015.1 Ogataea sp. yHMJ1
ATTATTTTTTTTCCCTTGAAAAATCCATTCTTTTTTTCTTATCTATATGGAATCAAAAGTTTGAAACATTACATACGAGCAGCAGCCTGGGAGCTCATGGTTGATCTGCGTACGGACTGTAACACTTTTGTAGCACTTTTCGAAGTCTGAAGAAGTTTTGAACAAAGTGGCCAGGTGAAGAAGAAGAGATACTGTGAGATCTTTTGTATTTCAGGTATATAAATGGGAGTCTTGTTCAGGGTACATCTTCACTAGATGAGACTTTATGGGATTTCTCCACGTCACGTGAACTGATACAAAATAATAAGGAGGCACCCGATCAGGAAATAGTAGGCTGTGCTCGGTGTTTGACTTGAGAGCCAATCACGACAGTGGTTAAGGTAATGGGGAGCCACATGGAGTGTATAATGTATATATCTTACATGTTTCGTTGTTGTAGTGTTGGTTATATATATGTAGTTGTACTTAATTATATATACAAAGGGTACCATCTGGATATATCCACATATACTCAGAATGGGCAGTCTAGGATCTTACACAGCTCTTTGAAAGTTCGGTTCATCGGCAGCCCCACAACGTTCATATAATCTCCAGAGATACCTTTAATCATCAGACCCCCGTACTTCTGGATCCTAAACCCTCCTGCTACGCTCAAGCCTTCCCCCGTCGCAGCGTATCGGTCTATGAACTTGTCACTCATATCCCTATCGATCTCAATCACCGTTTTCTCCACAAATTTCGTCATCTTGAACTCCTTGTCTCCATCATCTTTATCAGTGAGAAGCACCACGCCTGACAGTACATTCACCACACCAGTCTTGGAGTCCCTGAGTTTCTTGATAGACGCAATGTTGTCTGCTGGTGATGCCGGCTTTTCGTAGATATTCCCTTCGTTTTCAACCACGGTATCAGCAGCTAGTAGTACAACATTCTTGTTTTGCTTTTTATTTTTCAATTCTTCCCACACATTCAAAATCTTACCCACTGCAGTACCCTGTACATACTCCTCGGGTGTATGCTCACTCTTATTCAAATCTTCTGGGAAATTAGATGGGTAGATTTGGACATTCTTTATACCCATTTGGTCTACAATCTCTCGTCTTCTAGGTGAGGTGGAACATAAAATAAACGTCTTTGATTCGAGTTTATCAAACAATGGGTGCTCTAGAGGTTTGATTGACATTTTTTTATAGTTTATGGAGTTTTAAATACTCTATGTTATACTCTTCTTTCAATGACACACAGTGTTATAGTGAATTATAACCTGTTATTCACCGCTATTTAACTACTAATCGCCTACTTTTCAGTTTGCGCACCCGTGCACCGCAGAAGTTTTCCTATTGTTTCTTTTAGGAAAGTAAAAAAAAAATTATTAAAATTTTTTTATCCTTTATAATAATATACTAAAAAATGTAATGTGATCTGAGTTCTTTTCTCTATCTACAGTAAACAGCTTACCTTTGTAACTCGATACATTCGCATTAAACACAGCATGGCTCCTGCAAGATCTCCTAAGAAGGCCACGTCGGTTGCTTCAACCCCTAGTAAGTCAAAATCCAATAACTTCAGATCACCAATTCTCACTAGAAGCAGAAAAATTGATTCCTCTAAGTTAGCTAAGAAACAAAAGGAATTTAAAAAGGAAGTTGAAGAAGAACTTAGTAACTCTGCTTCTCCAGCTGTAGAAGAACAAGAAGACCAAGAAAACAATGAAGGAATTGCATTACCAAGTGATTCTGACGATTCTGCTGAAGAAGAAGAAGACAATGAAATAATCAAGGGTTTTGAAGAAGAAGACAAAGAAAGCGAAGAAGAAGAAGATTCTGAAAAATCCAACAAGAAACAGAAAAAGACCCAGAAAGAATCCATAGCGACTAAGAGTGGAATCCATTCCTTAGTGAAGCCAAAGGGCTCTGCTGATAACGATAAAACTGACAAAAGCAGTAATAACAAATCCTCAAACAGAAAGAACAGTAAGAAAGGTGTTATTTACATCGGTAGAATACCACATGGTTTCCATGAAGCTGAAATGAAGAAATATTTTGAACAATTTGGAGAAATCACAAGATTAAGATTATCAAGAAATAAGAAAACTGGAAGCTCTAAGCATTATGGATTTATTGAATTTAATGATTTTGAAACCGCCAAGGTTGCTGCTGAAACTATGAACAACTATTTGATCTTTGGTCACTTACTTAAAGTCGAAATAGTAGCACAAGAAAACCAACATGATGAATTATTCAACGGTTCAAACACTAAGTTCAAGTCTATCCCATGGTCTAAGATCTCTCAATACAGAAATGACAAGCCAAAGACATCTGAGAAATGGGACAAGATTGTGAAGAAGACTAAGAGTAACAACGCTAAGAAACAGGCCGTATTGAAGTCCAAGGGTATCAATTACGACATTTCCGCTTTGCTTAAGAAATAGGCTGATTATTTTGGTTGCTATATACATATAATACATATAATACATTACAGTACAATACAATACGCTTAATATTGACTATTATCACTGTATAAAACATAACAACACTCTCCAGTGTCGCGGGTGGGCCCAACAGGAATTCTGCACCAAATAAGGAAGTGCCTTCCTTGCACGACCCGCACGACCTTCAACGGAAATTTCTTATATCGTTTATCGAGCCTGTGGTGACTGACTATCAACACCATCTTAATGGCGTAAGCCTATCTATATATATGAATTTATTCCCATCTCTTACTTCTTTCTTGCTACAAGTTATCCTCTAGAAGTTTGTATAACACATATCTACAATAAAATGTCCAAGACTTATACCATCGATGAAATTGCAGCCCATAACACCAGAGATGATTTATGGATCATCTACAACGGTAAGGTTTACGACTGTTCTGAATATTTAGATGAACACCCAGGTGGTGAAGAAGTCATAGTAGACTGTGCCGGTACAGACTCTACTGAGCCATTTGACGACATTGGACACTCTGAAGACGCCAGGGAAATCCTTAAAGGTTTGTTAATTGGTGAAGTTGAAGGTGGTATTGCAGCTGTCAAAGCTTCCAACGGTGCTTCTACAACTGCCATGAGTGAGTCTGAAGGTGGTTCTTCTCTTCTCCCATTGATTGCCGCTGCTGGTGTTGCTATCGCCATTGGTGCTTTCTTTACTTTAAGAAGGTAAATGTTTATAAGATCATATCAACGACATGCTTGCATGATATAAATATAATATGATATGATATATATCTTTACCACTCCTTCTTTTTCGTCCTGTTCCACTTATGGCTCATATATTTTCACATATTTCTGAGCTAAGCTTTTAATTATATTCCTATATAGATTTGATCAATTTATTACTGCCTTTAATACTTCATTAATTTCCAAATTCACAACAACGAAAAAAAGAGAGAAGAGATTATACTACAGGAAGTTCAAGTGAACGGAACACCAGCTATATTCATATTCAGAAAATGGAAAATTAGTTACAGGGAAGATAGATCATTGATTCTACTCTATTACTCTTTTTCATTAATATATAAGTTTTCTTTGGAACATTGATTCTTAATTTACTCAAAGCAATTCAGAACACTACAAATATCTGAGTATAATTTTCAAGCAGGTTCAACACTACACTATTGTTGTATGTCCGTCTTTTTCTCCTTTCACTTCAAAACAAGGCTTCAAATTATATATTTAGATCTTGTGACTACTGGTTACGTATACTCTTCTCTTTAAATATCTCCTCTCCGTAAGTTTAATATAATAGATCTGTCGTATAAATATATTATGTCGTATATGTCGTTCCGCACTACTGAAAAGAAAAAGCTGTGTCCTTATCTCGGTTTTTGCCAAATTTCACATTTGAGAACTTTGATTTGCTATCGCGTATTGACTAAAGTCCTTAGTATTTAGTCCTTGTAGATCAGTTTTGTTCTCATTACTATTACTACTAATGGTAATATTAGTATTCATATATTAAAAATTATAAAACAACCAATATAGAGGAAAGAAAATAGAACAAATTTAAAAATAAAACTAGTGATAAAAAGAAATTGAAAAGAAAAATAGACTGAAAGTCAAGATCACGATCAAGACCAAGCAAGACCAAGGTTTTTAACTAGATAAAAAAAATCTAACTGTATAAATCATCTTCCTCTTCTTCAGCATTACCGAATGCAGCACCTTGAGAAGCTTGAGCACCATTAGATGCAGCACTTGAACCTACAGCAACTTCTTCACCAAATTTGAAGTTGGCAAATTGACCTCTCGAGGCTTGTAATTCTTGTGCATAAGCTTCATAACGTCTAAGATCAGCTGGTGAAACAGAACGTTTGGCAGTCTTCATTGCTTCTTCAAAGTGAGCACGAGTAATATATGGAACTGGGTCTTCCTCTGGTGCTTCTTCAGTGGCAGCAGCAGTCATCTCAACATCGGCATCACCTTCACCTTCACCTTCGCCTTCAGTTTTAACTGTTTCTTTGGCTTCCTTTTCTTGAGTTAAACGTTTTTGAGCTTCAATAGCTTCTTTGATAGCAAATTTAGCAGATCTTTGAACGATATAAGATAAATCGGCACCAGAGAAACCATTGGTAGCCTTGGCAATAGCCTTCAAGTCTAAACCTGGCTCTAATGGAGTCTTTCTTAATTGTGCTTGTAAAATAGATAATCTACCATTTTCATCTGGTAATGGAACGTAAATTAATTGATCTAATCTACCTGGTCTTAAGATAGCTGGATCGATTTGATCAGGTCTATTAGTAGCACCAATAATGAAAACGTTCTTCTTGGCATTCATACCATCCATTTCGGTTAATAATTGATTAACAACTCTATCAGATGCACCATGAGAATCACCATTGTTACCACCTCTAGCCTTGGCAATAGAATCTAATTCATCAAGGAAAACAACTGTTGGAGCAGCAGCACGAGCCTTATCAAAGATATCACGGATATTTGATTCGGATTCACCAAAGTACATACTTAATAATTCTGGACCTTTAACAGAAATGAAATTTGCAGAAACTTCGGTGGCAACAGCTTTAGCGAGTAAAGTCTTACCAGTACCTGGTGGACCAAAGAATAAGACACCCTTGGATGGAGACAAACCAAACTTGGTGTATTGATCTGGATGTAAGACAGGGTATTCGACAGTTTCTTTTAATTCATCCTTGATACCATCTAAACCACCAATATCATCCCAAGTAACATTAACACTTTCAACAACAGTTTCACGTAAGGCAGAAGGATTAGAGTTACCTAATGCGAATCTGAAATTATCCATGGTAACACCTAAGGAATCCAAGACTTCAGCATCAATAGTTTCTTCTTCAAGATCAATGAGATCCATCTTTTCACGAATTTGTTGCATAGCAGCTTCAGAACATAAGGAAGCAACATCAGCACCAACATAACCGTGAGTTTCAGCAGCAAGAGTTTCTAAATCAACACCTTCAGCTAATTTCATGTTTTTGGTGTGGATTCTCAAGACTTCCAATCTACCAGTAGCATCTGGAATACCAATATCAACTTCTCTATCAAATCTACCAAATCTTCTTAAAGCAGGATCAATGGAATTTGGTCTATTAGTGGCGGCAATGACAACAATATTAGATCTGGCCTTCATACCATCCATAAGAGTTAATAATTGAGAAACAACTCTTCTTTCAACTTCACCATTAGTCTTGTCTCTCTTTGGAGCAATGGAATCAATTTCATCGATAAAGATGATGGATGGGGCGTTTTTCTCGGCTTCTTCAAAAGCTTTTCTTAAATTGGATTCAGATTCACCAGCCATTTTGGACATAATTTCTGGACCATTGATCAAGAAGAAAAAGGCACCAGTTTCGTTGGCAACGGCTCTTGCCATAAGAGTCTTACCTGTACCTGGTGGACCATACATTAATATACCCTTTGGAGGTTTAATACCAATAGCTTTGAATAATTGAGGGTGTCTTAATGGTAATTCAACTAATTCTCTAATTTGGGCCATTTGCTTTCTACAACCACCAATGTCATCATAACCGACATCAGCCAAGTTGTTTTCTTCATCTTCTCTGTTGATTGGTTCACCTTCAGAGTGTATTATAGTATCTTGAGAGACAATAGCATGTTCTTCTGGTTCCACTTCAACAACTTTGAATTCAACTTGTCTCATACCACCTCTAACAATGAAGTGATCACCTTTTCTAACAGGTCTGTAAGCATCAACAAAGTATGGCTTTAAGAAGACGTCGAATAAGGAACCGGTGATACCTTCAATTGTGTCGGCGATTGGAAGAACCGAGATTCTGCTAGCAAACTTGATTTCTGGTAATGGATGAAGAGTAACAATGTCACCTAATCTGACTCTGATATTGTTACGGGCAACACGATTGATTCTACAAACACCGTCTTCCATGTCATCGTCAGCAAGGACAACCAAAACTGTGTCTCTACGCTTCTTACCTTTCACCAAGACGGCGTCACCACGGAATAATTGTAAGAGATCCATGGTGTTAGTGGACATAGCAATAATGGAGTTATCATCGTTAATGGCGTCATCGACAACAAGGGCTATTATAAGTTAAAGAATGAGGGAGAATAATCAGTTAGTATAATGTAAGTTTTCGAAGTAATTGTGTCAATATCAATATTTGATCTTTGACACCCCGATAAGACAAAAAAAAAAACTGAGCGATAACAAAATACCCTCAGTCAAGAGAGATCAGAAGATGAAACATCAAGCAGCTTGACTGGGTATGAAAACAGACAACCATCAAGCAATTCAATGTCATTTCAAGCTCAATTATCTCGGGATAGGTAATTGTGATACGTACCGTTGTCCTTCTTCTTTCTTCTTAAAATGGCGGTGGCAGTTGAGTCTTCAGGACCGGCATCTCTACCAGAACCGTCGAGTAAGGGCTTCTTTTCGTCAACCATTGCAATTGGGGGTAAAGCGTATCAGACGAGTGGGTTAGCTGTGCGTAATGAAGTAGTCTAGCTATTTGAGCACGCTTGGGTAGCAGTATCCTATGCGATGATGGTGCTATATAAGTACAGAGGCCGTTGTTCCTGGGGGCAAAGAGGAATGGGTGAATTTGCCACTTGACTCGCAGCCAAAGCCAGCACAGCGACCACCAGAGCGACGCGTCGATCTGAGTTTCATAGATTGTACCCTGATTATTGTAATTACCACTGTTACTACGGGAAGATATCCTTGTGATTATCATCAGGGGGAACGTGTGTATTCATTCATCAGGTTGTTTATATAGCTGTATTTAAATCTTTGCAGCTAACTCCTTAGCAAACGCAGACAATTCACCCATATCGGCATTCTCAGCTGGCCAGCCAACAATTAACCCGGTTTTCTCGTCTCTCTTTGGGATCAAGTGGAAGTGGACATGGTCAACTTCTTGGTGTGCAATTCTACCGTTATTTTGTAAGATGTTGTAACCATCTCCTTGAGGAGAGTCAATTTCTAAATCTAAAGCCTTGACAAGTTTCTTGGCAACTGGTAAAATGTCGGCTAAGTACTCGTCTGGTAAATTGTGGAGTTTAGCTCCATGATATTTAGGGATCACTAACAAGTGGCCCTTGGAAGTTGGTTGGATGTCTAAAAAGGAAAAAGAGTGAGCAGTTTCAATTAATTTAAAAGATGGAATTTCACCTATAAGTCATTGAAGTTGAAAAGTTAGTAACTTTATCATGCATATTTTTGTAATTAAATCTAGAAATTTGAAAATCTGGATTTGTCTGAAAAATTATACAAACCTTTGATGATCTTACAAAAGATACAAGCGGCGTCGTGGGCAATTGCTGACATTTTGATAATAATGATACTACTTGGGATGTGGCTCTTGTTGTTTGAGGTATGGCAATTGTCAACAACTGTACTGATCATTGACATGTGTAGTTTAACTGCCAGACCTCTCTTTTAATCGGCTGGCCATCTCCTCTTTTTTCCCCGTCACGATCACGTGAGGATGCATTTGGTCAATCAATTATGGTATATGTTGGATATATAGTCGACTTATACTACATATCTTGTCCTAATTTTACTAATATACACAAACTTAGACAAGTAGCTAAATAAAGAACACTATCCTTGTGTCTTGGAAGTATTCTTCTAGGCTAAGTCTCTCTAATCTCCTTTGTTAGTTTTCTATTCATTTTTCCTGTTGATCATCTAGACATATAATGATAATCATTTCATATTAATTCAATTCACTTAACCTCAATTCAAAATCCAATCATACTGCTAAATTGCCTTATTCCCATACTAGTAATCATACTAAAACCTTGGGCACCAAATGGGAAATAACTCAATGTATAATATAAAACTGCAAATATCTCGATAAATCCTGTTAATATTGTCAAGATTGTAGATTTTAAAATAGCTGCACAATAAATAGTACTCAATATACTACTGAAAAACACAATTGTAAATGGTAATCTCTCCTTGGAGATCAAATGCTTGGCATAGTTCATGGGTCCTTGTAAACATCCAAAACTCAATACAAATAATACAGAACCTAATGTCCAAAGCATAGCAAATTTTCTTGGTTTCAAAGTTAAAACTGGGAATAAAACTATTCCTAATCCAAAGCAAACTATAGATCCTCCCATTAAACAGAAAAAGCAAATAAGTCTTTCAAATCTTGATAGTTTAAACCATGAAGGTTCCTGTTGCGACTCTGATAAATCGGAATTATTTAAAGGTAAGATATTGTAAGCTTGATTATAACCACTTTGTAAACCTTCACCAATTCCACCAAAAAAGGATTTGGCCCTACCAGCAATGGACTCTGGATCTTCTGCTTCTGCAACTCTTGCAGTTCTCCAGTTCTGGACACTGGATAAAAACTGAGATGATGTATCTGTGCTCATTTATGGGATATGTTTATGTGGGTGAGAGAGAGCAAATGTTCGGTTTGTACTTATGCGACTAGTGTAATAGACAACTCAATCAGTAAATCAAAAGTTCTTGGGTTCTACCCTATAAGTTCTTATGCTTTTCATTCAGTGTTGAACCTCTGAATTGCCGTTGAAGTAATAGTAGATGTCGCCACAACCATTAGTTCCAGTGAAGCAAACGATTAGGATAATTTCTTGGTCACGTGAGATACTGAGAGGCAGAGTAACAAGTTATATTTTATCATCTACCATTATTGTAGAAATTAAATTCGATTAATGTGTGTATATGTAAATATATATAAAAATGGTAATGTACATAAATAAATAAAATTAAAGAAGAAATGAGTAAAATGGAGATTCATTAGATGTGGGGTGAATAAATAATTAAGTGGGATTTAATCAATAGAAGTTGGTATAGTAATAGTATTCTTATGATTTTTAAATCAAAAATTTGAAAAATCATTTGAACTATTAGGTCTAAAATCATTAAAGGATTGCTCTTGTTTAATGAATTGCGGGTCATCAAGGTTGAAATTGAATTTGTCAATATTCAATATATCAATACCACTATTGCTGTTATTGTTGTCGTTGGAACCATTTCCGTTGTTATTATTTATTAAATCTGAGTTGTGATTACCATTATTGCTATTGATATTGTCATTACTAAAATCATCTTGTGGCATGAAATTAGGATCTGTACCATTTACTTCACTTAATTTCTGTAATTCTTCAATTTTTGAAGTTAAGATAGCTAATCTTTCATCTTGACTCTGCATGATTTCTTGAAGATACGTGATATACTCAACGGATTTATTCAATATTATACTTTTGTTGGCTTTAATTTCCTTAGCATGACCCGTTTTGGATTTAGCTAAAACCGATAATAAAGTTGGTGGGATCAAAGTTCCTAATTCTTTAATTTTTTCTTTGATTAAATCTCTTCTTCTTCTTTCCACTGCATTATGCAATTCTCTACGACGATTCAATTTTGTTTCTTTATGAAGAGGATTCTTAGGATTCATGTGAGAGCCAATAGATGCTGGAGATCCAATTGCCTTGAATGAAGGTGAATTTATTGGAGATTTCAAATAGGGGTCATTAAAACTATTTTGATATGAACCATAAGGAGAATCTTCAAACCCGCTATAAGTCGAAGTTGGAGAAATTATGTTATTCAAAGAAGTTCCGAGCTGAGAGCTATAACTTCTTCCAGTATTATCAGCATTACTTATACTTCCGGATCTTTTAGCTAACATATTATTATTCACAGATGTCGATAAACTTGAAGGTCTTAAACTTGGAGAAAAGTATTGTGGGTTATTGTTGTAACTTGTACTTGACTGTCTTTCACTCATAATACTCGATGTGGAGACTCTTGGACTTCTAAAACTATTGGAGTTGAGGTTTAACATATTGTTGTTATTGCCTCCATTATAACTAGAACTAATGTTGTTGGGGTTAGTTGGAATATTGTTGTTACTGCCAATGGAAGAGAAAGTATTATTATTGTTGTTGTTGTTCTGTTGAAGACCTTTGAGGTATTTATTGTTTATACTGCCATTATTGATAATATTATTGTTGTTATTATTGATGTATGATGTTGAGAAGGAATCCAGTCCATCGTCATTATCATAAGCCGCATGTGATATATTAATATCAATATTATGGTTAGCACTGTTCTTGTTGTTATTGTTGTTATCCAGGTCAAAGTTGTTAATACCTTGAGAACCTCCAAGTGAACTCATAAAGTCATCAACATTCAATGTCTGAGACAATCCATTATTATTATTATTATTATTATTAGTGTTTATTGCAATGGTATCGTTATTACTCTTATTATTCATTTCAAAATCTCCCATATTGCTAAAATCAAAAGGTGAGGTATTGTTCATGTTGAATCCATATGGGATTGAGCTATTGTTATTGTTGTTGTTACTATTATTAATCTCATTATTGTATTTCTTATCCAATCTGCTCAAATCCGAGGAGAACTGGTCGAGTCTGTTCACGTCAAAGTCAAAAGGGTCATTTGCTCCTTGGTTCGGATCATTATGTTGGTTCTGACCCTTTGGGTTATTGTTAAACGATGTTGGAGAAGGCTCGTTTAGAAAATCAAAGCTATCCATGATAATTAATAGATTTGAAAGTTTTTTTTCTTCTTTGCAAGAAATAAAATTTAATTGTATTGCGGAGAATATTGTGTTTGCAAAAAGCGTTGCGTTGGAGTTATGGGCCGCAAGAGTTATATGGGTATAAACACAAAAGCACTGTAATTATGGGAACAACAAGTATATTTATAGTAATGGCAAATGGCACGGGGAAGACAATAAATTGTTCAATTGAAAAGTGAGCCGTGGTCAGAATGCAGGGGGGTTGTCTCGGAGTTGTGTTGTGGGAAGTGTACTGGATGAGGAGCAAGCAGACAGAAGCGGTGAACGGTCAGATGAGCAATGTAGAGCCAGTGTATATATGTAGAAAGCTGTCAGTTTAGACTAGATGCCGTGTGTAGGGTGTAATAGTATGCATGGGGTATCGTGTATGTGGAGGTAATGATGCCCAAGATGGGTGGATATGTCATAGTCCAGGTCCCTCTCTTGTTGCTGATGGCTCTCCTCCACTTCCCAAAGAGACCGCTTTGCTCCGAGTCACGTGACCTTGATTTTTTTTCTCTCACACACTAGTATCAAGCTTTTGATTTTATATTTTTTTATATATATAATACTTATAATGTAGACTATTGAATATATACCTATATGTTTCTATATATTTTATATTTTGAAAAAAAGGTTTTTGTTTTTATTGTTTTTTTTTTTATTTCTTCTTAAATCTATTTCTGTTTTTTCTTTGTAATTCCAATTTCTTACCATTAAAACTTTTTAGTTGCAACATAAAGTTACGTTGTATACATACAAAGTACTACAAACCCCTCGCAAACACACTAAAATGCTTTAAATGATTGGTAAAATAGCTTTATAGGTACCCAATTACATATAAACTAAACCAAATACTACTAAGAAGCCTGTAGTTACGTATGTCCATAGGATAATCCTGGGTATTCGCCCACTCGCCTAATCGCCACTCACTCTGTTCCCCCCGGCTCAGCCCGTCCCAATCGGGAAGGAAAACTTGGTGCAGTGCTGGCTTTCAAGGGTATACTTATGTCCCATCATATGGATATATCAATCATATATTGACAACCACTGCTACAACTTGGGATAAGCTACTATCTGACGTTTGTTTCTCACATTTTTGGTACTTCTGCTTGTCATTGATCTTTTTACACAATGCATTGGTTGTTCAAATGTGCTTTAATTTACCTCATTGGAGGCTTAACTTTTATTCCATTAGTGATATTACTGATCCTGGTATTCCTCGTTAAAAGGGTCCCTACAGATCAAAAAGCGCAAGATCAGCAAGACGCCTTGAAAGAGGAGAAAGAGTCGCTTGCAAAAGGAGAAGAACCAGGGTACAGGCTTTTGAATGCGGGTGAATTTCAAGATACTGGAAATTCAGGAATTAATGCCGTTTATTCAGGCTGGATCATAGTTACCAAGGAATTTTATAATTTCCCCCAAGTCAACCCAAAAGATTATCAACAACAAAATTCAAAGAATAATGATAATAACAATAGTAACAATAACATCATTTCATCTACTGGAAGGACGAATAATACTGGTAACAGTAATCACTCTACTGTCGATGGTGAGACAGATTCAGGTACAACTACAAGCACCACAGCTACTACAAGTAGTAATAATTCCTCTATTGCTTCGATATATAAACAAATTGTTAATCCAAAATCAAACGAAAATGAAGATCCAGCTTCTTTAGACGCAAGAAAATTGAGAAACATCAAGAGGAAAAACAGATACTGGGGTGTTCTCAAGCACGGAAATTTGTTCTTATATAATGATGAAGAAATGACAAATGTTCAGCATGCCATTGTTTTATCAAACCATGTGGTCACAATCTGGCCAAGAAATTTGAGAGATGGACAACTCTTCAATAGGAGAACCGCAATTTGCTTGCTTAAAAAGGGAGATCAAAATGTCATGTATTCATCTAAGGAGAAGAAGACCATGTCTACTTTAGATCTCTTATTATCGACAAAAGTGGATAATACCGAATCACCTCCAAGAAATGCATTTTTTCTATACGGAGATTTAAATCATCAAAAGGAAGATTGGTATTTTTCCCTGTTAAAAGCCACTTGGACAAATGCAATGAATACAATGAGCTCTTCAGATTTATTAGAACCTTCGTTTTACGCCTACCCACTGTATTATAGAACTTCAGATATGATCGATCTCATTCAGACTTTGAATTCAACCGAAGGTCAATTAACCACAAAATGGCTGAATGCAATTATAGGTAGATTGTTTTTATCTCTTCATAAGACTGAAATGTTACAGAATTTTGTCACCAATAGAGTTCAAAATCAACTACAAAAAATTAGAAGACCTGGGTTTTTGGACGATTTTGTTATCAAAAAGATAGATATTGGTCATAGTGCTCCTTACATCTCAGATCCTAGATTGAAAAGTATCTCTGCAGAAGGAGATTTAGAAACTGAATTAAATTTCTTATATAAAGGTGGTCTAACCGTGGAAATTTCAACAAAAATCTTTCTCAACTTATCATCTAGATTTAAACCTCGTGAAGTGACCATTAACTTGAAAGTAAAAGTTCAAAAGATCCAAGGTAACTTATTACTGAAAATGAAAAGAACTCCTTCAAATAGATTGTGGTATGGTTTTACCAGTATGCCTAAGCTTGACTTAGATATCGAACCGGTTGTCAGTTCAATGGCACTGAATTATGGAATGGTGAAGACTCTTATTGGAAACAAGTTCAGAGATGCAGTTAGAGATACTTTGGTCTTACCATTTATGGATGACGTCGTATTTGCTCAATCCGAAGGCGATATCTTTCGTGGTGGAATTTGGGACAAACTGAGAAGACCTATTCAAATGGAAGATGCAGTGGCTTTATTCACAGAAGGTGTTACTTCCACCATTCCTTCAGCTCATTCTCTTGACTCATCAATTGTCACATCTACTTTACATAGTAACAACTACAATAATGAAGGTGATGCAGCAGATACTCAATTTTCCACTACAAATTCTTTTCCGTTACACCAAAGACAAAGAACAGTTTCCAACTCAAATTCTTTCAACATGGCAAATTATCAGAGCCAAGATTCAGTTATGTCTAATGCATCTACACAAGAAAATACGAAAGATAAGAAAGAGACTTCCAATTCAGTACCTGTATCAGAAGCCATTTTTGAAGATACTGATAGTATCAACTCCAAGGGATCAAGTTCAGGTATCGATAAGTTGAGATCTCAAAGATCAACTCTTTCCAAAAGAACTTCATCTGTGCTGGATTTTGTAGATAAAAAGTTGAGTCAATTTGACGACTTTAATGATGAGAAAACTGGTCAGGGCAAAACAACTGGGTTAGATAATGGTTCCTCTGACTCATTTTCGTCGACTTTGAACAAGGCTAAAAACAACAAATATGTTACTACTTCCGTTTTGAAATTGAAGGGATGGTATGCAAAGGAGAAACAAGCTTTAAAAGAGGCAAATGAGGCCAAAGTCGCTGTAAGTGGTCAACAAAAGAAGAAGACATATATAGCCCCTGAAATGATTTCTTCAAGGAGAATTAGAAAGCCATCCCAAACTAGTGTGGAAATTAAAAACGCTACTGCAGATATTTTACCTACTGAAAGTGATGATATTGGTTTATTCCCTGATGTCAGTACAGGAATTCATTCTCAAAGACTTGAATCTGTGATCATCAATGAGGAAGATGTTCTAGGTAAAGAAACGCAGCTGAAATCTCCTATCCGCATTTCACCAGTATCACCAGTTTCTTTGCCTTTTAGCCCAGGTCTCCCACCACCTTTGCCTGAAAGAGAACAAATCCCACAATCAGATAGCATTGAAATTGAGAGTTTGAAACCTTCGGAAGACACAGTAGTTTCAAATCCTTCTGTACTTCCTTCTCTGCCATCCAGAGAAGTAATGCCCGAAGTTTCAGTGCCCCCATTAGAAGAGAAGATTTTATCCGAGTCAATTGATTCCACGTCTGCTGATAATTCTCAGAATATTGATCAACAGGATCTTTTGAGTGATTCACTTCATGATCAAGAAGATAGTGAACTCCACGCAAAGCTTTCTATAAAAAGGAAGGCTCCTCCAGCATTGCCATCTCGTGATAACACTTCTGGCTTTTAAACATTCTGCGAAAACAAACACGAATTGGCATTTATATATTTCAACTTTATCTCTTCTTTATATATTATCATCAGTACATTAAAATTACGAATTTATGAATATCCAATCGAACTATTTTATTTTGCTGCTTCTAAACAAAGGGCATCCAACCTATATACATTTGAGCAAGGGCTTCAACTGAAGTTGCTTGTTGAATGACGGCATCAACCTGAGCGGAAACGCTAACGGCTAAACCACCACTATCTTTACCACCAGTATCCAAATCTTTAACATCCAAAACACCTCTGATTTTTCTTCTGATTGTTTCCATAGCTTCTTGAGGTCTTAATGATTCATTAGTATCACTATGTCCTCTTCTCTTCTTCTGCTTAACCTTCCAATCCATGATAGGATCATACAAGAATGTCTCCAGGACGTTCATAAGAACATTTTCATTATTTCTTAATAAAGAGCTCGTAACTTCAGCAGTTTTCCTAAAGGTGCCTTCTACACCATTGACACCACATGCTGCAACTATATTTTGAGTAAGCCTAAAAGGTACACGTTCTGGTACAGCTAACCTTTTACCCTTTTCAAACAAACAATCGAAATCGACATGTAACACACTTCCAGTGTCCTCCTTCAGAAGAATGTTATCACCGTGTCTGTCACCCATTCCCACTAAATAACCAACAATAGACATAACTGCGGCAGATCTTATATAATTATTTCTGGCCGAGTACCAAGATGATGGATCTGGAAATTGATCAAAAAACCATTTCTGTAAAACAGGAGGATATGAAGCAACTAATTTTTGAAAGCCAGCAAGCCTCTCTTCGACAGTCAGTTTATCGTTGAGTATATCCTTCGCCTTATTAAAGTCTATAGGCGTCCGCTGTCTTGACAAGTAAGTAAGCAAAATATCTCTGATGGTTCTCACATTGCTGACCATCTCAATGATACCCATTTCTTCATTCAATGGGATGACTGCATATGACTCAATTTCCAAATTTCTCTTCTCAGATTCCCTATCATTCTTCAGTAATCTGTCCACAACGGTGACAAACTCCATAAGCTTAGCATCCTTTCTCAAATCATCGTTCGGCTTACAAAGAATACTGTAGTAGTTGCCGTCGCTTCCAAGTATCATCAGCTTCCTTGGCCTTTGCATCGAGGAAAGAATTTGAACTCTGTAATCAAACCGTTCAAATTTGATCTTTTTCTCAGATGGGAATACATCACGCTTAGGTCTGTCTCCACCCGTCGAAGGTAAATTGATTTGCAAATTGACTCTAAGAGGCAGTACTAGTGCTCTACATGGAGCTTTTTCATATGAAAAGTGTAAGTCATCCCACAAGTGATATTTCGCCCTCTTAGTCTTTTGTAGATTCAAGCTACAAACACCTTTTAAAGCTTCTAGCATTGTAAACGCAGATTGAAGTTGCTTAGAAATCAAACTTTGGGAACTTTGTAAAGTCTTGCATATGAGCTTTCCCTTCGCAACACGATCTGGTGATATTGAATGAACTTGAGAGTAAACTGAATAAAATACAACGTCTGGATACGCTCTAGCTAATTCAGTAATAATTCTCAATATCAAGTTTTCAGTATTTGAATCACCATGTATCATTCTAGAAATTAATTGAGATAAAACTGTATACCATTTGTATTTCGGACAATCCAAAGCTGTTTCAATCAGCTTTAAGATACTTGAGTAGTTTTCGTTTCTCTTGGAGGTTATCATCTCGTATGAATAGCCATCAAAATCAGAGGCATTCCTGTATTTGCTATCGTAGTCTAACCAGATAGTAACAACCTTGGGAAGTGCCTCAAATAAGTAATCATCCGAAATAATTATAGAACGCAAATATGATTTGATAACACCGTATTCCAAGTTTCCATAAAAATCTTTTTCAGGATTTTTAATTCCTGGAGTTTCAACCGCACAAGTATCCAACAGTTTGTTATAGTACCTACCAAGACAATATTGCGGCTTAGAATATTCTTTATCTAGATTTATAGCTTCTAGATATCCTTTGATAATGTCTTCAGAACTTCCGTTTGCGGATATCTCTAACCACTCTGTGTATGTAATTTGCATTGCAGATGATTTCTTTGTTTTGTTGTTTAACACTAAATTCCTGATGATCTTCAGAGCTTGGCTGTGATCACCTTGTGCCCATAACAATTTGGAGTATTCCAAGTCAACGGATTGAGCACCAGTAACCAGCGCACCAGTAATGTTCTTAGTGGCCAAATCCAGCATACCTTCTTCTCTTAAGATGGTGCAGCTCTCAACCATCGTATTTTTCAAGTCCTGATTGATCTCCTTCAAGGGATGCAAAATTTCAATTGATTGTTTCATAAGATGAATCTTCCATCTAATTTTGAAATCATTGGATGTATTTTTCAATCTTGATTTCATAAATTTCAGTGTGTTATCCAGAGAAGAACCTGTAGATTTAGATAGTAACTCAAAGTCGTAAAGGCAGTGAAGAATAACCATGATATTTGTTGTTTTAAACCTGGATATATCTCTCAATTTTGCCAATGAGATACCTACATAGTCTATGGCTCTTTGAATATGAGAGTTACAAAGCTCCATATCATTGAAATTCAATGAGTACAGCGCCTGAACAAATTCATAATAAATGGACTCTTCTGATCCAGCTGAAAATACAGTCGGACAATCTTCAGCTATTTGCAACCAGTGACTAATCTCTTCAATGTCACCGCTGAAAATTGATGCTTGAAGACCGCTAACCACTAAATCTTTGTTTTGATAAATAACATTTGAATATTCTGAGTTTTCAATGAATCTTAATTTGCTTAGCACAGTTTCATAATCACAGTGCTCTTCTAGGCAATTTAGTAATGAAGAAATATTATTTTGAGTTTGAGAAACTTTGTCCTTATAGACCAATGCGTTGTTGTTTGAAAAATCAAAGTTCACCAAAGCTTCCAAAGACTTACCTGCTATTTCCCAGTCTTCGCTATACTGGAATTGCAACAGCTTGTCACTGAGACTATCAGTTGAAAATGTCTTCAATACACCTTGGATAGCATCTATATCATCAATTTCAGAATACATATGTCTAACAGTGGTATAAAATTCATCCTTATCAATCTTGCTGCTCAAATAACTTTTTTCTAGCAATAAAACTGCTCTTTCATATGAATTGCACTGAGAAGCTCTCTTAGCTAACAACTCCATAGGCAAACCATTCAAAAACTTTTCAGCAAGTGCTCGTTCTTGGGTATCATCGGGGTTATCACTTGATAACTTGCGTCTTTTTCTTTCAGAGATCCACTCGTTGAAATAATCAACAATTGAAAACAAGGTTCTGTATGAAGATTTCAAACTCTCACGAGCTGAATCATTATTAAGTTGATCGACATCTGTGTTCAAAATGGTCATCATTTCAATTTTGATGTCTGAAACGATATCTTCATCAGTTGAAAGAACTGAACTTAGACAAACATAGGGTAGTATAAATTCTGAAATGCCCAAATCTTGGTTTCTAATAATTCTAGAACATATCAAGAAAAAATTCTGGGCACCTTTGTTAAGCTTTTTCAGATTTCCTGACCTCTTTAATAAGTTCTCAACAAAAATGTGCAACCATTTGGAATGTTTAACATTGACTTTGAATAGAGGATATTTGACTTCTTCTAAAGAAAAACCATGGATAGAGTATCTAGAGTTGAACAATGGTTTGATTACAATTGCAGTGGTGCTTGAAATTCCGGAAAGAAAGGTTGATAACAGTGGAACATCAGGATATTTTTCAGGTTGTAGAATATCGATTCCCTCCAAATGCAAAAGTCTAATATACTCTTGAATGGCAAGAGCCAAAAATAGTTGCCTATGAGGATGGTTCGAGGAAATAAACGCTTTGATCAAGATACAATCAATGAAGGTGGCAACAAAAGTAGTCAATTCAGTTGAATCGTTCAGGTTCTTGGTCAATATAGGACGTGTTCTCTTTTTAATAAATTTATCGTTGAAGCTTAGCTTATCAAAATCCAGAGCGCCAAAATAGCAGAGTAATCTGGAACATTTCAAAGGAATCTCCTCATTAGTAGAAGAAAACTTTTGGGAAGCTTGTAGAATAGTTGAAAACAGCTCAGAGATAATTTTCATAAACCTGTTATCCTGAATATTGATCTGATGAAAATCCACTTCATGTCTACTGAAGAACAATATTAAATCGTCTAAAGCCTGTAAGACTATCCAATGATTATCTTGTTTACACCTTTTCTGTAGACTAATTAAAAACAACTGGTGATTCCATAAATTTTTCTTGAACCTTAATTTGATGTTTTCAAACTGGGGAGTAGTGGAAGGCAAAGAGTAAGCATACGAAGAGTAAGATTTCAAAATCAAGCCAAATTTGTCTTCAAATATTACATGCAAAATGGTATTGGCAATTTCTTTGCACCTTTTATCAAATGAGTAGTACTTTTGCAAGATAAATGAAATCAGGAAATCTAATATGATTGGTAATGAACTGATGGTAAGCTTATTGACAACGTCACGTAGACAGATTAGTGAATGAAACCTAAGCTCAGGCGCTTCAAGAGCAACTTGTAAACATGCCATGATTTGAGGAATACCTACTTCAAAACCTTTCGCAATTTCAGTTAAGCAAATAATAGCTTTAATAGCATGGACTTTATCAATGAAGGGTTGAGAACCGCTAGTGACATTAATTCTAGAAGAAAACCATTGGGCCAAACCCAACATTATTGTATCAAAAAATAAAGTTAAGATTTCTTCCTGAGTCTTTTTTAAGTTTGGATCATGCCTTGAATTTGCAATATAAACCATTGAGTTGAATATTCTTGTTTTCATTTCAGAAGAGTTATAAAGGCATAACACTTCACAAGCCAAATTTAAACAGTTGGCCTGACAAACGACTGTTGCCAAGTCATGACCTTTTAACTTTGGATCATGTATTACCAAAATCTTCATTATTCTGGTTTCGTCAATGGCACTTTCGCTTGTCAATAGTAAAGCCAAAATTTTGGAGAAATACTTTTCTATCAAAAACAGCTTTGATTTTCCTACTTTTTCAGCAATAAATCCTACATGATCTTCTTTGAAATATTGGATGAATCTCGGAATAGTATATTCCAGAGTTCTGTTCAAGAAATTTTGCATATCCATATTAATGACATTACAAAAGTTAAAAAGCAAAGTTGGATAACTCTTTCTTCTTGCAATTAACTCCACACTAATGTATGGGATGAAAGGTTCTAACAACTGCCAAGGCGAAATTGATTTGGTAAATGCTATCATTCTTAATTCATGGAAGGCCATATTGTTTCTGAATTGATCCTCGTCACCTAGATACATAATCAAGGGAAATAACAATGCGTATAACTTCTCATCTAGAGGAGTAACCATTATCAGTTCACCCCATGTCATAATAATAGCTTCAAATAAATAAGCAGTGTCTTTAGTTGGTCTGATTGAGCCTATATGCTGAACAATTAACTCAAAATTGCCATCATAGACTTCATCTGTAACAACATAAAGAATCAATGGGAATATTTTGAGGGTCATTATCCTGATTTCTCTTATGACGCTATTGTAACACGAGGTCAAAAAAGTCCACAAAAGGTGTTCACTTTTCAAATCTTCTTTTAATCTATAAGAGCATAAGATTCTTTTGATTGCCTTCAAGATTGAAATTGTCAAGAATTCATCTTTCAAGATGACCTGGTGATCTTGCGCTAAATAACGTTGTTTCAAAGTTTCCCAAATCCTAAGTGATTCAGGTGTGTCCGTGATATAGGGCCTATCAATTTGAATTGTATTGTTGATATATGAAGTTATATCTAAAAACGAATCACATGACTTACATGACTTTGTCTCTAGTTGATAGTCATTGGATAACAAACATGCAAATTTCCCCAAAGTTGATACTATAAGATGATTGTCAATGTTAGTTTCATAATGTTCGGAAGTTCCTATAGATTTTTCATGCATCGAAATTAGATTTAAGAATTTGTTTAATAATTCCTTTGCATCTTCTTGAGATGATTTTAGCAAGTCTGGAAGATAAAAATTTAAAGCAGGAAAAGAGGGTGGTATTGGCTTCTTATTACCAGCACCTTTACCAATTCTTTTGTCTATTGAATTTGTAATCAGTCTATTCAAAGTGTTGATGCTCAAGAAATCCTGTAGTGGGTGTGAGTCAAACAAAACCGTAACTTCCATTCTTAAAGATTCCAATGATTTGGTCAGAAAAGGCCTGATTGCATAGAACACATTATTCATATCATTGTTGAACTCATCATCATTGTCATCATAATTGAACTTTGAGTCAACAAGAACTAATAGATACAAGACAGTAATTAAATCTTCATAAAATTGATTTTCCTGAATAATTTCATTGAGATGCAACAACCTATCTGACGAGATGTCCAGTTTTGCAAAAAAGAGGCTTAAGCTATCGGCTTTATAGCATACTATCAACAATTTCATTAACACTTCTGACATTATCTTTTGTAAATAAGGGAATTTTTTTAACAATACCCAATTGATTAAATTCCTCAATTTAGTCAATAGGTTTAATAAGTAAGACATTTGAAGTTGATCTGACTTATATAAATAGTTGGTTATTGATAATAAAAGGATTGAATATAGGCGATCAAATTTTTCGATCGAGTTATTTAGAGGGACAATATACAAATCCTCTTCTGAATTTGAAGTTGAGTTTGTATCTTCAATTTCATTATCTGTGTCTTGATCCATGATATTGATGTTGTTTGTTGCCTTAGAACTTAGACCATCAGTTAAATCTGTATTTATCACAATATTATCAATACAAAACCATATCCTGTTGATAAAAGCATCGATAGAGACTGAATTTTGGAAGCTTAACATGAATATATCGGACAAATTGAAATCTAGTAAAAATTGCAATGTCTTGATTGAAGTACCCAGTTTTTCTATTTTCCAAGCAGTTGAGTTGGTGATGACACTAGTACCACTACTCTTATCATCATGGTAACTATCGTTACCATTATCATTATCTTGATAGGACTTTATAAAGTTTGCGTTTGTAATTGTAGATAATAAGAAATTCAGATTTGATTCTAAAGAGTTTATCAGGATTGATTTGATTTCAAAAATATATTTATTATTTCTCAATTTATTACCAAAGCCATTAATCAATATTTTCATCAGTGTAAGACTAGCTCCATCTGATACCTTCTCGGTATAATAATTTATATTATAGAAAGGTTGAATTCTTGATATTATTATTTCAAAATTATTATTTTCAATTATCAAGTGAGGGTTTTTCGTCAAGATGAAGTCAACGGCTGTAAATATTTTCAAGATCAATTTTTCCTCATCGTATTTGACTCTTTTGTTCATAAATGCTGGTAACACGGTGTTGAGAAGAGCATTCAAAGAGTTTGAATGATTTTGGTTGATATCATCTGAGTTTGAGTCCGAATTTGGATGCGAAGTTGAAGTCGAATCATGGCCAGCAAGAAGCGAGTCGAGGACCAGGGAAAGCTTGTGCTTAGTTTCTGCTTCTGCTTCCGTCATAGCTCGCACAGTTCCTGCTTCCATGTACTTTAATCGGGCTCAGCAGGAAAGGTTATTTAGTTTACACCATCATGGTTACACATTTATCATCCAGATAATCCCAGATCTGTCTCTGATGGGGGGCCAAGCCGCTTGCAGTTAACACCCGTGCACCTTTAGTTTACGCGTCGTGTTTTGTTTACTTAGTGGGTATAGTCAAGAATAGTGAATAGAGCATATTAGAATGATTAGAGTACATAGGACTGTATACAGGATGAATGATACGTTACACATAAAACATCAAACAGCATAGACTATTTAAAGGACGGTTGTAAAGTGGAGAAAGATATAGAGAAGTAACAGCAGGCGAAAGGAAAACACAGAAAAGAACAAGAAGAGCACTATTTGGATAGACGTTTGTCCGGGCGACTTAACCAAGAAATAGAGTCAATCGATATAAATGGTAAATAATTAGGTAAATAACTAGTAGTCAGGGAGAGAAGTAAAAGTAAAAGTAATTGTAGAATTGTAAAATTGAAATGAAAGAGATGATGACATCATTTAGGGAGCGGTCTTTTGAAGAGCAATATATGAGGTTCAGGAGCGTGTATCTCGTAGTGGACCCATCCAAGTGATTGGGTGATACCAAGTCCTCTCCACTCATCTTCCTCTAGCAGTTTCAGAGCTCCTGTCTTCTCGTTAAAGTATTCACTTGGAATCAAATTGAGCACTTCTCTGGGTAGAGCGACGTGTCTGTATTCGTAGTGGTCGTCGGAGTATCTGTTGGAGTAGTAGTACTTCTCGACAAAGGGCTGTATGGCGGCCCTCTCGGCCTGTGTAAGCGGTCTTGGTCTTGCCATGGTTCCTGTATGCTGTGCTGCTGTGATATGCTCCCTCTAGACAGGAAGAAAGCGTGTCGAGTGGTATTTCATCACTAGACGTGCTGTCATTCTGATAAGCCATCCCTGGATATCCGACTCGAAAAAAAATCAAAAAAGACGGCTAAAAGCGTGTACTTTACATTCTACAGACTGAAACGGTCTGTTTCAGATCAACCAGATCACTGAAATACCACTCCTGTCCCTGTTCCTATGCTTATTTGCCGGCCATCTGTGCTACAACTCTGCCCTCAGGTACCGCTTCAGTATTGCTGCAGTACCGTATCTGCATTGCCCTTACACTAGCGTCATTTTCCAACCACCATGGCCGAAGAGGAACACGACATCGTCTACAACCTGCACAATCTTGACGTGCACATCGGTATTAAACCACTTCCCATAACATCAGCCCTGCTCAACACAAACTCTTCAACATTAATATCTGCATTCACCTCTTTGGGATACAACCACGTCGTGCTCCCCATCACCAATGCACGCTACAGAGAAAATTGCAAGCTCTACTTCCAGAAGTTTGTCCAGAGTAAGCATATGCACTCGTCAGGAGCCCATAATCAAAACGATCTAAACAGCTTGAATGTCAAGTCCCCCGATTTGACGGAGATAAATTTGCTCCACAACTCTACCACAGCTACAAACACAGTGGGACTGCTTTCTTCATGGATAGAACTAGACTCCAATGAACCACTCATCAGCGAATTTTCTCTGCAAGTCATCTATAACGAACTGTCGTATGCGTCTCATTTAGGCCTTCCTACAGTACTGATGGCCCCTCCTAAATCCCTCCAGAACCTGTCAATTTTTACAGCCAATTTATCATACTTACTAGCACAATTCCCCAACATTAACATATCGATATCACTACCCATTTGTGAAGAATTCCACAGTATAAACTCTCTGATAGACCCTCTGTCCACTTGGGATTTCTGGAATGCTATCAGAATACAATGCAACTATAACAATAACCTTTCTGTTTCCCTCGCTTCGCCAAAACAAAATATTCCACAATCGATAGTTAACAGATGGTTGTTAGAACCTATCAAGTTTTACCTACTGTCTTCGTCAAGATTCATTCCTAATTCTAAGAAGTATCCTGTATTGAATAAATTCAACCAACTAATCATTTGGAAAATCATTCAATCAAAGGCTTTAAACCCTCCTATACTACTATTGCATGGTGTAGATACTCAAGATGATGACGCTGATTTCAACTCGGATCCAGAAAGATTCATAAAGGTGAAAATCCACGATAAGTCGGTTTATCTTGGAGATTTAGCTTACTATAATTACTTGCGTCATTTATGCTCCTCTTCAAGTATACAAAATAATCAATTGTTGCCCATTCAGAACTTCACTTTGAATAATTTCTTGTTATCGGCGAATAAAAGTCAATTAAAACAATTAACTGACTCTCCAGATACTCTACAAGTTCCTTTACAGCCTCTCAACAATAACTTGAATAACCAAACATATAAACTATTTGAGAGGGATAGGGCGAAATATGATGCATATGAGAAATCTATAATAGCTGCTTTACTGGATTTGATAAGTATTCAAAGATTTCAACATATCAAGAGATTAAACGAAGTTTTCAAGAATACCACCAACAATCATCACAGTAATATTATGCTTGTGAACTCATCAAATGAGAAATTGCCATCTTTATCAGAGCACTGTAACGCATCAAACATCTCAAACAACAGCTTGACTTATGAAAACCTTAAAATATTGATTGTCGGACCAGGAAGAGGACCCTTGATTGAAAAAGTGTTTTCAGCAATAAAATTTCTCAATCTGGATAAGGACAGAATTTCAATTACAGCTATTGAAAAGAATCCGAATGTCATGATATACTTGACCCAAAGGAATCAATCAAGTTGGGAAAATAGAGTAGAAATAATAAACCAGGATGTAAGAGATTATGCCCCGCAATTACCAAATTCTTCAGGGTTTCATTTGGTTATTTCTGAATTATTAGGTAGCTTTGGCTGTAATGAATTATCCCCTGAATGCTTGGATTCAATCGAACAATACTGTGATGCGTCACATAGAATTTTTATTCCAAAGCAGTACTCAAGTTATATAGCTCCAGCGATTTCTCCTTCGATTTACAAAAAGATAGATTCACTAGAAGATTACTCTAAATTTAATACTCTCTTTGTCCCATTGATTGATCAAGTAGACATTTTATCATCTAAGTATGGGAAAGCATGGACATTTCAGCACCCAACGAACACACAGCACAATTCCAACGTCCAGGAAACACCATTCCCTGCATTCCAGCATTACTCTATGAATGGTCGTAGAAACAAACATAATAAACGTGTTGGAGAAATATCGTTGAAATGCCATAGAAAGGGAATGATCCATGGTATTTTGGGTTATTTTGAAGCAGAGTTATACAACGGTATCACATTATCGAATTGCTCAACGGGTAAAGGCCCAGAGCCAAGCGACTTGATTTCTTGGCTTCCTTGTTTTTTCCCATTAGATAAACCAATTTATATCTCTGATGATCAAGAAGTCTCAATACTAATGAAACGTGACTCTGATGGCTCTAAAGTATGGTACGAATGGTCAGTACAGACTTTCATGTATTTGGCAGTGCCTCATAATCAAACCCAGGGCCATAATGACCTTAGCCAAACAAACTCAAGGACTAGCAATATAAGTCAAGCCAGTGGTTTTGGTAATCCAGCATTTGCCATGACCGCCAAGCCAACAGAAACGAGCACCACAGCGACCGAAATGAATGCCGATGCAGATGTGAATATGAACGAATTGACACCTGTGGATACCCAACAAGCTTCTAATAGTGGAAGTTCCAACAGTGATTATGACGACGAAGTTCAAATGAGAGTACGTACTGGTATTTCAAGAATTCACAACGCCAATGGTAAATTCTATAATCTAAAGTTATAATCATACTACAGCTTGAGCTTACACTTACATTAATTAATTCCTTTGCATGAAATATATATTTATATTTATTCTTTTTTTCATAAACTATTCTTTGTTAACAAATATAATATTTGCATATATATATAAGAGTGAAATAAAGTAAAATCAGATATAAATACCTTGAGTTAACAATTGGAACTGATCATACAGTCTAGTGTAATAACTGCCTATAGATTTATTAATCAAACTGTTCTCAATAAAATTATCAATCTCTTCATCATTCATATGTAACTGTAACCTCTGTTTCATGAACAAACTTGTGTTCTCACCAGCTTTGAAACAGGGCAGTTGAGAATCCTTCTGCATTAACTCAACCATGTTGATCAGCGATTCAGAGTGCTTTCTCAATGATTTGAACGCCTCTTTGGTCAATTGTTTAAATCTTTGGAACATATATCCATTAATACCATCCAATAAATTAACGTATTCATTAGTTAACTTAAAAGGAGCAGCCTCAAATCCAACAGAACCAGGAGAGTTACTCAACAAGAAACCAAAATCAATATGAATGATGTGACCTTCATTGTCAAGCATAATGTTACCATTATGTCTATCCTTGATTTGCAATACATAACAAATGACAGAGTATGCAGCCAATGAACTGCAGAATTTCTCCTGTGCCATCTTATACTTTTCAGATCCTGGCTCTCCAAACATCTTCACAAAATGATCTTCTAAACTAACCACTTCTCCACGAGGTTTCTCATTATTTTTCCCCATGTATTCGGATAAGGATTTCTTAATTGAATGAACAGACACAGCATTTGTAATTGTTTCGACTAATCCAGTATTCGATGACGTTACCAAAATTCTCATACGCTTTACCCATACTTTAACTTTATCCTGATACCAAATATTTGCCATTGCTTGAATTAGTTGAGACGCAAATGCTTCCTGAGTCAAATCATCACCTGTTTTAGCAATAACTGAACATAAATCCCAGTTTTCTAAATGTCCATATTTACTTTCATTTCTAATTCTTTCCTTTTTGGTATTCCAATCTTCACCTAAATAACTGATACCTGCAACTTTAAGATCGTTTGATAATTTTCTTTCACCAGCTTCTACACTAAATTCATTCAAATTTGTCACTCCAAATCCATTTTGCATTGATTTCATAGACTCAATAATTCTACTTTTAATCTGAACCGCCTGTGCACTTGGTGTTGTTGAATTTGGTGAATCCAACTGTTGCAACATCACAGCTGCAATACGCATCTGGGTGGCTAAATCGCTATCATCATCACCTTTGTTATTGAAACGTGAGCTGAAGCTAAGTTCAATGTTACGCACATTCTCTTCTGCAGAGTTCATATCAATGGAATTTCCACTCAACTGTGAAGCATAATTACCACTTGAGGTATTTCTTGATTTTTTCCATATGTTTCTGATCATTGATTCTTTTTCCAATTTATTGGTCAAGTTGACAACTGAAACATCACCCAAATCGGATTCGTCAGCCTTTGGTGAATCATATTGATCTTGGTCATTATCATTATCGTTATTACCAATTGTTGAACCATCCATGTCACTGTTATTTAACGAAGTGTTTGAACTGTTTCCGGCGGTTGAAGCATTTGTGTAGGCCAAGTCAAATCTGTACTTTCTTGATCTATTGAATGCCTTTCCATCAGCATTACCGTTATTTAAACCTTCAAGCTTACCCATTAACTTGTTATTACTTTTATTCAATGGATCGAAGTCAAAATCATCTGATAAATATTCAATCAATAGTAAATATGGAACTCTTTCAGCAGAATTCAAAACGGCGGATTCTTTGACGACAATTCTAACCACTTTGTGAAGTTTGTTTCTCTTGTTCTTTGGTAAAAGGGTAGGAATATCAATTTCACATGGTAAATCTGAATTTAAAAGTGACAGTTCAGCTTTCAATGTGGATAACCTTGCTTCTTTTGGAACTTTAGAAAGCCTAATTGAGATGTTTTGTAAAGACATAACAAACTGTGTTTCCAGTTTAAAATAGTTTGTCTTCAACAACTTAACTTTTTCTGGGTACGATAAAGCTGATCTTATAGGTTTTTTATTGAAACTGACATTTATTTTAGGTGATCCCGGGTTAGATATATCGGCGTAATCACTATCAACATCGCTAAACTCTCTATAATCTCTCGATTCACGAGAAGATGAATACATACTTTCATCGTCTTGCGATAGTTCATGCACTGAAGATGATGACGGGCTGTGACCTAAATGCAAATTAGGCATTGACGAAACCAAACTTTCTTGTTGATTTGAATCTTTTTCATGCGTAAATATTGAACTTGAGCTTTTGGAAAGACTTGAATTTTTATTTTTGAGTCTTAATGATGGATTGGTTAAAGAAGGGAAGTTGATATCAGCATATGTGTCAATAACAGAAAAGTCCAAATCTTCTGACCTTCTATTTGAAGTAGACACAGATCTAACAGTTTTCTCGTTACTTTTAAGTAATCTTGATCTCTTTTGAATGTCATACTCATCGGAGTTACGTGCAAAACCGCCAATAAGGGAATTGTTTAAAGTGTTCTTCTTGGTCAAATTTTCTGTCAAACTTTTCTTGATGTCTTTAACAACTTCGAAAACAAAAGATTTGATTTGTTTACCCTGTACTCTTACCATAGGGTCGGCATATGCTGTTGCACTTGGTAAACCTATACCAGCAGCTATCGAAGTTGCTAATATTATAGATGGTTGAATATTTTCTCTGAACTGTCTGTTTAGACCAGTTGACTTTTTAATTGCCCCTGTAGACGAGATAGATGTAGCAGAATGTGATGATATGTTAAAAAACTGAGATTGCAAAGTATTCAATAGACGTTTACATGTTTGAAATCCAACACTGTCAGGCATCTTACTTAATTCTTGCAAGGTGGCTTGGAGATGCCAAAATGTGAGTAAACTGAAATGAACATCCCTTTCACATAAATCCTGAACCATTTCTTCTAGAGCCATCGACTCGGTTTCGACCGTTATCAACACCTGTAAGAATTGAGGTACAAAAAACCGAAGCTCACCGATTGGGAACTTTGAAGCCCGTTGACATAAAAAGTAGTATATACCAATGTTATCGGCGTATTTCTGCAGATACAAAATGCATAGATACATAGTAAAATCTGGCGATCTTATGATATCAAACAAAGGAATTTCTTTAGCTTTTTGTTGTTCCTTCTCAGTTTGCGGTTGCTGTTGCAGCTGTTCCTTTTGTGATTGGCCTTGTTGCTCTACCATTGTGACAAACCCAATTCCAGCAATTTAAGCATACAATAACAGAATATAAATCAAATAGGGGAAAGATCCGGTTGGGTGTTTATAACGACAGTACTGTATCTAACCTTAGCTTACGGGCCTCGGAGAAAATATAAAAATCAGATTTGCTGCGCTTTAAGACCCTTGGATAGTGGCAGTAAGGAAAAAAGGAAACTCTGAGGAGATGATATGAAAATTGACGCTATACTCACTCAAACAGCTTTGGATACAGGACGTGTCAACTTCTTTAAGCCGGAGATCACATCGTATGGGTGTGTTTCTTAACAGGAAGCTCCAGCACAAGTCAAATCAAACCAAATAACGATGGACGCCAATGTGCTGGCAAGCACCCGTGCACCACTCGGAGTTTTGCAGATTCAGTGAGGAGCATATGGACATTGTATATTGAGATGTCTTGTGTAGTAGAAAGTAAATAGATATCCTTGTTACTGCTGACATAGCAAGGGTACTAGAGATCAGGATAAGAGACGAGTATATCTCTACCAGAAAGTATTGGAACTGCAGACCATGCCACCAGTTGCAGACTACCCTTCTGTGAACTCCCACGGAACACCAAGGAGATCGCATGCGAAGCATGACCCACTGATTTCCTCCCAGAGACTCAAGGTTGAGCTTCAAAAGGTTGATATTGAAGTGGATCTGGCGGAGAATGTGATAATAGGAGAGACAGAGATTACAGTGATTCCATTAGAGTCTACGCTTAAGCAGATAAAACTGGATTGTAGAGGAACTCAAATCGAGTCAATAACCGTCAATGGCAAAAGTACAACATTTAGTTTCACAGATTTTTTTCAGAATGATGAATACTTGAACGAACCGGAGAATCCAGTTCTTGAAAACTACAAATACAATTCAAGATATGATAGTCACTCTTTGACAAGTTCAATTGAGCAACATCATTTCTACAGGGGAAAATTTTATCCCTTATACACAGATCAAAATGACACTCAGAATCCTCTCCAAAATCAAATTGAAAACACTAATGAATTAACGATAAAAATACCTGACAGCATCAAGATAAAATTGCATGATGGTAACTCCAGACAGACACAATCTCCTATGACTAATAGAATACATACTACGACGCCGATGGCTACCAACACTTTTATGAACTCCGAGAGAGTATATACCCCACTAACTGTTCACATCAAGTATAAAGTAGTCAATGCCAAGAACGGTATAACATTTTATGGTGGTAATCATACTAATATACCGAAGAATAGGTGGATGTGCTATACAAATAACGGTGACATAGGTTGCAGTGCTAGTTCATGGGTTCCATGTATTGACAACTTATATGAAAAGGCTGCTTGGGACATACGCATTACTTACCCAGAGACAGTTGGTGATATAGGAAAAACAGCTATTGTGGGAACTGAGGAAGGATATAGAACATACAGAAGAAAGAATCAATTGATACTACAGGATGAAGAGGATGACGAAGAAGACGAGAATGACGTGTCCGCTGCAGATGACAACAGTAATGGTAATAAAAGCACTAATAATAGCAATGGCGACAATTACCATGGCAATGAAGATGATGAAATAGATGAATCAACACCACTGATAGTTGCCGTACCAGATTTGGTAAGTTTCAAAGAAGAAAGGCACAAAATAGATTTTGCAAAGAAGATAATCAGTTTTCAATTTTATAATCCAATATGTCCTCACCACTTAGGTTTTGCCGTTGGTGCATTTGAGAGAATGCCCTTCCTCGAAACCAAATCAGGCACAAAAGAGCTGGTAGTGGGAACAAATGATTTCAGCATTCTTGACGAAGTGAATTTGGATCCAAATATGTTGACGGAGTCTTCAAATGCGAACAAAGTTCCAACAATGCTCTACTTCTTTCCAGACAAGAAAAATGATGTTCTAAACACAACTGCTTTCATGTACAAAGTGTTAGATTTCTTTTCAAAAGAATTTGGGTCATTTCCCTTTAACAGTTACTCAATGGTTTTCCTAAATGATATGCCTTGTGAATCTTTAGGATTCGCTGGTATGAGTTTAGTGTCAGATGATCTACTTTATAGCCCTGATATCATTGAGCCAATTTTTGACAATACTGAAAAGTTATCTATTATACTAGCAAACCAATATTCTGGAATTAATGTGCTGCCTAAGACTTTTAATGATTTATGGTGTGTTATTGGTTTAGCGCATTTTATGGCAAGTCAATTTCTGAAAAAACTGTTTGGGCTCAATCACTATAAGTTCAAAATAAAGCAAAATTCTGATTTGTTATGTGAATTGGATGTTGGACGAAGACCTTTGGCTAATCAGTTCTTTAGATTTCCATTGAATATCGAACAGGATTGCGACTTTCTCTCCCTCAAGTCCTCTTTAGTTTTGTTTATTTTGGATAGACGTATGACTAAGACCGATAAATCATTTGGACTTTCCAGAGTCATACCGAAAATATTTTTGCAAGCTATGTCAAACGATCTTTTTAATGGTAATTGTCTTTCCACTCATCATTTTCAACATGTTTGCGAAAAAGTTGCGCATCATAAACTGGAGTCATTTTTCCAAAATTGGGTTTATGGAAGTGGAACACCAATACTCAGAGTGACCCAAAAATTTTCTAAAAAACGTATGTTCATTGAAATGACGATCAATCAAGTACAAGTAAATGAGTCATCGAATGATGATAAGCAAGATTTAGGAAGAAATACGCAGTATCAGGAAAATATTAGGAGAAAGTATCAAAGAGAAAATTTCTTGGATGAGGCAAGTATGAGCTTGTCTCTTGGTGAAAATGTGTTCAAGACACAAAATGTCTTCACTGGCCCAATGACAATAAGAATTCATGAGGCGGATGGTACACCATATGAGCATATTGTTGATATACAAGAGGGAAACACGAAGTTGGATATTCCGTATAACACTAAATATAGAAGAATCAAGAGACCAGTCAAAAAAGATGATGAGTCAGGTGGCGATGAATTTGGTGTTAATCGTTTGGGAGACGTATTATCAACTTCGAAAGAAATCGAGGCATGGAATCTCTCTGTTGAAGAAACATCTAGTGATGAAAATGGTTTGATTAGTACCAACAGTAATGTTGCCAGTGACGCATTCGAATGGATTAGAGTTGATGCTGATTTTGAATGGATATGTAAAGTTTACATTAATCAAGATGACAACATGTTTGAGTCTCAGTTATGCCAAGATAGAGATGTGGAAGCACAGATGGAGAGTATTAAATATTTTTCAGAATCACTGAGGCCAAGCGCATACTATGCTACCATCTTGTTAAGAACTGTCATTGATGAGCGGTATTTCTTTGGCTTGAGAGTCGAGGCAGTCAAGGGGTTGGCCAGGATATCTAAAGATGAGACAGATCACTTAGGTCTAAAGTATTTGCTGAAAGCTTACAAGTTTCTTTACTGCTATAGTAAAAGAATTACCAAGAATTATAAAGTTTTGGATCCAAATGAGTATTTACCATTGCCAAATGATTTTAGCAATTTTGCTAGCACATTTGTTTTAAATGCCTTTCCTGGAGCTTTATCTTTGATTAAGGATAAAGATGGAAAACCTTTAAGTGTTGTTAAGCAAATCTTATTGAATATGTTCAAATATAATGATAACACCTCTAATGAGTTCAGTGATTATTTTTACCAGGTCAGTTTAATAAAGGCATTAGCGTTGATCATTTCTAGAAGTGGAGCTTATATTGAGAATCACAACTACTGTATCACAAACGACGATGAAGAAGATTCAAGTAATGACCAATTCGGTGGAAAAAATCTTAGCAAGGATGAATTGTTTTTGAAAGAAACTATTATTGAGTTTAACAGGTCTATCAAGTTGGAACAATGGCTGCCATCATATCATTGTAAAGTTACAGAGACTGTCCTGAGAGAGAAAATAAACCTTGTTATCCAAGGTTCCATGACCATGACATTTGAAGAATTACTACTGTTCACAAGCCCTACATATTGCTCTAATGTCAGAATAGCTGCATTTGAAGGAATGTTAGTGTTGGGTGGTCTGAAAAACAAGAGCATATTGGAATTGTTTTTTATGGTTGCTAAGCTTGATCCATCTCCTCTTGTCAGATCAAAATTGATAAAAGCTTTTGCTAGAGCAATTGGTGTGGCAGCAGTGGACGGTACGATCTCTTATCTTGATGACGAAGAGTTTTTGACAGAAGATGTTTCACCCAGTGGAAAGGATAAGAAAGAGTCGAACACAATTGTCTCAAGTACTATCATTGTCGACGAAATGGGTTCTTCAGGTAACATGGGGTCAAGAAGAGATCAAATGGCGCGTTCAACAATTAAAGGTGCGATTGAAGTTTTGCGCCGTGACTATGGTTGTGGTAAGGGGTTGAGAAAAGAGCTATGGGAAGGGTTACATTCTTCACTGTTAACGATTAATTCTAAGAGAGATTTATTTGATATTGTCACATTACTATACCGTGCTCTTAATACTTTTGTTGTCAGTATGAAATCTCCAATGGAAAAGAAACTAATTTCAAGAGTTGACAAAATTGAGGCTCCTTCTGAGACACACTCAGGATCAATTATTATTTCCATCAAACAAGAGGGTAGATTAAAGATTCAGTTACCGACTTTGAAGACTAAGATTACAATTCCTAAAGCCGATGAAACTCTCATTAAGCCAATTTTGAAGATCAAGCAAGCCACAAAGGAAATCGCTCCAAGAACTCCTACGATAGTCAAGAAAGAGCCTGTATTTAACTTGACCTTGTCTCCTATAGCAACAACTTCTTCTGCTCCTTCTCTTCCTGCTTTGGCATCAACTTCGTCAGTGAAGCCAACTATAACCAAAAAATTTGAGGTGAATTTCAAGTACAGGAAACCTACTCAGAACTTAACAACAATTTCTGAGCCAATGAATGATAATATTGTTACCCCGTTTTCAATAGAAGCCTATCCTAAACGTAGGGTCCAGTATGAGATTATCAGATCTTCTCCTGATGCACCACTTCGTTATGTGAAGCTTGATATAATCCAGAAAAAAGTTGTTGTTTCCTCTGAATCATTCGAGATAGCTGTAGAAGCGCCTAAATCTCTGCCAGTGACTCTTAAGATCAATCCAGAGAAGCTTTTGTCTCTCACTTCAAGAAAGAGAAAAGACGAAAGTGAAGAACACGAAAAGAAGTCTAAGAAACCGAAAACTGTGCTCTTGTTGAAGCCTACAAGTGTCAAAGAAGAGCCATCAGACGATTCGGGCAGTCAGTCTGCCCTTCCAAAGATAAAGCTTAAATTTAAATAGGACCTATATGTGCTAATGTACTAATGCAATTAATATATACTATCAGTGCTATGTTATGTGAGGGTATCGTTTTTGTAGTGCATTGCGTGAAGTAGCTTTTGCACAGCCGCGCGGGATCTTTGATAAGAAACAGCTGGAGTTTAAACAGAACTGGGGGATATTTGTCCATTCTTCAAAGAGCTAAGATCCATCAGCCATAACACTATCGGACATCATACGGTACCGAAAGATGAGGTGTTTGAAACCTCATATAGTAGCAGGTCTGCTATTTTTATCCCCTGCAGTATTTTGCGAATCACTTTCGAATCACACAAATGCTTCAGAAACAGACACAGTTTCATCCAACTTGGCGATATCTGCAACAGCTTACACAATGACGACAACACCTTCAGTTGCTTCCAGTGCTTCCTTCACACATGGAATACCGCAGAGCATATTAGATGATATATCCTCAAGAGGTTATAGAAAAGAACAGAGCAGCCAGGGCTCATCGTCGTTGTCTTCGGGAATACCGAGCACGATTGATACACAGACAACCTTGCTAGCATCTTCTCTATTGACGACGAGACCCGCAAATGGAACTCAGCTAATCTCATTATTCACTACAGAGAAAAGTCAAGGTTTAACAACTTTAGAGGTGGAGGTTTTGTATACCCAAGACGAAACAAGAATAATAAATATAGAAACACTAGGATATGAGTTTACCACCCCAAATTCATCTGCCTTAGCAGCAGACAACAAAACCACTATAATTGAGAGTTCATCAATGATCACAGGTACAAAAGGATTTAGCACTGACTCTATGATTCCCAATATACTAAACGCAAGCTCTTTAGAGAAGAGCGTGAATGACGATGAGGACAACAACCCAAGTTCAATTTATAGTACCACGGAATTGGCAAACACTAAAATACGACCCAGCTTGAGTATCATTCCCGAAAAGGATGATACCGAAGACAAGGTTGAAGACTCAAGTTTTTTGTCCTTTGAGGAATGGAAAAGAAAGAAAGCTGGCGAAGATGCGAATTTTCAAAAAACCACTAATAGCAATAAAAAAGTAGCCAGACCTCCACAAAGGCAGGCTGAGAATAACAATCTGAATGGACCTCTTGGTGATGAAATGGAGATTGAACTGTCTATGTTTACATCGTCGACGCACAATTCAGACCCAGAAGACCAGGACGGTAAACTGTACAAGGGAAAATTCAATTATGCCTCTTTTGATTGCGCAGCAACTATTGTTAAGACCAACTCGGAAGCTAAAAGTGCATCAGCACTCTTGAACGAGAACAAAGACACGTATCTACTGAATGAATGCTCTTCTGCAAACAAGTTTGTCATTATTGAATTATGTGAAGACATTTTGGTGAGCGAAATCCTTATTGGAAATTATGAGTTTTTTTCTTCGACTTTTCACAACCTTAGGTTTTCAGTTTCAGACAGATTTCCTGTTCCTCAAGGAGGATGGAAAGTTTTGGGTAATTTTGAAGCAGAGAATTTAAGAAACTTGCAAATATTTCCAATTAAAAATCCACTAATTTGGGCTAAATATCTGAGAGTTGAAGTACTTTCTGTTTACGGAAACGAGTTTTATTGTCCGATAACGACCATTCAAGTTCATGGAACTACGATGATCGAACAATTTAAGATGGAAGAGGAAGCAGCTGCAGCAGAAGAACAGAATATTGCCAAGTCTGAGGAAATTGGTGAATCTGATGAAGAAACTGAAGATATTACGGAATTCAAACTTTTCGATAAAACACAAGGTTTCAATTATTTGGATGATCTTTCAGATGATATCCGTTTTGTTACACCACAAAAAGGTGGTGAGAATAAGGTAAAGAATCAAGATGAATTTAGCAATACTCTTAGCTATGATGAAAATGAAGATGATTGTCGTGTCACTCCATATTTGGGTCTCAATGAATTTTTAAAAGATCGAAGTCCCGAAGAGTATTGTGTACCTCAAAGGCAAATTCAAAGAGAGATTGAGATTGAATCTGGATTTGAACCTGAGAGTATTGTGACCGATGCAAAACCAACGACGCAAACATCAAATAATGAGCCTATAACGCAGGAATCTATTTATAAGAGTATAGCAAAGAGGTTGTCATTGTTAGAATCTAATGCTACTTTATCATTATTGTACATTGAAGAACAGAGTAAGTTTTTATCAGCTGCTTTTGATAAATTAGAGGATAGACAGAAGGTGAAATTTGAAAAAGTGTTGAACAATTTGAACTCAACTATTTACGAACAAGTTGAATTGTTTAATGCTATGTATTCTACATTTACTCAAAGAGCTGCCAATCTTTTAAACGTCCAGTCTGTGGGGATTAACAAAGTACTAGAAGACAATAGTAAGCAGTTATCTGATTTATCTCAACAATTGACGAGTCAAAAAAGATTAGGGTGGATGAACACTTTTATTATTGTTTCACTCTTAGTCTACATTGTAATAACTCGAGACACATATATCGAAACTGATTTCATTGGAGATTTCGCAATGCAGGGGCATGAAATGGGACAAGAATTGAGTAACACTGTAGATCCCTTATCTTCACCAGGTTCCGGAGCATCATCATTACACCACTATTCTTGGAACCGTTCTCCATCGCCTACAATGAACGAACCACCAGGATCTCCTGTTGCCTCTTCAGTATACTATAGAAAGAAGGGCAAGGGTAAGAATTTCAAGGAGTTGAGTAATTTAATTTTTGACAACAAATACACACATAGGATATATTCATTCAGCAGCATTTCTTCCAATAAGGAAAAGGATATCAAGATTACATTAGATCAAGTGAATGCCAAGAAGACAGAAGTACCACCTACTGATTCTCATTCTGAACACGATTATACATCAGATGCCGAATATAACGAAGATGACGATTATCACGATGAAAACTCTGGCGGTGAACTTGAGCTTGAAAAAGACGATGAAAAAAAGCAGCTGCAAAGCGAAGCTCCCGGGGAACAGACGAGATCAATAACAGAAGATGGTGGCCATAATAATAGTAATGCTAAGCAAGAAAACACAGAAGGAAAACATATTTTAGAGGATGAAACCCAAAGAAAAGATGATTTTATTAGCTCGGAGATATCCTTACCGGAAGAAATTAAGAAGTAAAGAAGTAAAAATGCTAGCATTTAGACTTTAAAGTGTCGGCTAAAGAGTTAACTTTCCGTCTTAACTAAGGTCAAGGAGGAAGGTGTTAAAGTTAAACGTAGAGTCTCTTGGCCAACCTCAGCACATTCCCCACTTACTAAATTTGAAGTAGGTGTATGTATAATAACCATGTATATAAATATACACATATACTAATATAATTAATTTTAATTACCTTTGGACTGACGCGTAATTTTATTTTAGATTAGTTACCATGTAGGAATAATTTTTTTTTGCTCATGATTTTCATAGTTTAATGAAGCCCCTGTATAATCATGAGCATTTCCAAATTGGAGATAAAGAAACAATTATTACCCCGGGCTCGATAAAGTCAGCCCAAGAAGGAAGTCAGCCCAAGGATCAAGTCAGCCCAAGAAGGAAGTCAGCCCAAGGAGCAAGTCAGCCCAAAAAGGAAGTCAACCCTCCGAGAACAACGGCGCTGCTTCTTTTCTGGGGTACAATACACGTCTACAAGGCACAATACTAGTTACTGATTTTTTCAGACTCTCCTGACTTTCTTGATCCTGGCTAACTTCTGCAGTATGACCCGGCCAACTGCAAAGCTCAAATTTAATAGCGCATATCCTGAGATTGGAATCCCTTCCCTTCTTCAAAGTCTTTAGAGACTTGGCACCCTCTAAAAACGGCCGCCACCCTCAGTGAGGGGCTGTCTCCTCGGGGATTGATCGCGGAATGCACCCCAGCCGGGCTTATCTAGGGGTTGATTGGTGCACTGGGAGTAGCCAATTTAGCACTTTTTTGTGCTCACAAGATGCCCTGAATGTGTTCCCCTTTATATAGATTGCTCCCCTTTTTTATATTTGTGTCATATCGCATCTCCTCCAGATCCACAAGCATAAACCCGTATGTTAGAGTTGCACAGAAGCGTCTGCCAACTAGCTGCAAAGAGGGACCTCCCTCCCCTCCCGGGGGATGCAGTGCTCGCGTCTCGTCTCGGCAGCCTCGCCCTTTTAGGCAGGCGTAGCTCATCACGACCTTCCATGGCCCTTGTCTGGTGGTGAAATAGATGGTTCACATCTTCAGGGACATGGCAGAGTCATGGGAGGGATTCCAAATGGGGCAATTATTGCTAATTACCATGGTATCCAATGTCCTATTGTTCTACAGTCTGTTTTTAATTTCTCCAAGAATGCGGATATGCATATCGTAGTTGCCTAAACATGCAAGGCTACTCATCTCTATAGCCCCTGCTGCTGATCATGTTTAAATCATATATAAATTACGTGTGCTGCTGCTTGGACCCCAGATTAAACATTCTCCACAATTTTCTTTTCTTGTGAAGAATATTCTCCAACAAACAAATTCAAACAACAAACTACAAACAACAACGAGAATTAGAATTTACTTTGTAAGATGTTTGACTTTATTTGGAACCCCATAGCTGCGTTTAAAATCCCAGAAAGTATACTTCTGGAGAAAAAGTTTAAAGGTAAAACATTGACTCATCTTGTCGTTGCCCTTTCTGCCCTTTCTATCTTTTTCTTTGGTTATGATCAAGGTTTAATGTCTGGTGTTAATTCATCCCCAGACTATGTGAACAGAATGAAATTTGGTTACGTCAACGATGACGCCACCATCACCGTCACCGACTCCACCAAACAAGGTGGTATTGTTGCTATCTATTATTTTGGTACCCTGTGGGGATGTCTCTTTGGTGGTGTCATGTCTGAAAAAGTTGGAAGAATTAAATCGATTGCTTTTGGTACCTTGATTGCAATTATTGGTGCGGCTTTACAGACGTCAGCACAGCAGACAAGTTGGATGTGCGGTGCGCGTTTTTTCAATGGTATCGGTACCGGTATCTTAAACGCTGTTGTTCCAGTTTATACTTCTGAAACTGCTGAAGCTACTTCTAGAGGTGCTTATATCTGTCTTGAATTCACTTTGAACATCTTTGGTGTCGTTGTCGCATACTGGTTAGAATTTGGTTTATCTTACATTGACGGTGGTTACTCTGCTTTTAGATGGAGATTCCCAATTGCTTTCCAAATCATTCCTTTACTTGTCTTATTCTTTGCCTGTTGGTGTTTCCCTGAATCTCCAAGATGGTTAATCAGTAACCACGAAAATGAAAGAGCTAAGGAATTATTGATTAACATGCGTGGTGAAGAAGAAGGTACCAAGGAATTTGAAGAAATTTTGATTTCTCTTTCATATGAAGAAGCTTCTGCTTTATCTTCCAACTACTTTGCTATGATTTTTGACTGGTACAAAGGTGATGACGAACAAGTTTCAAGAGCTAAAAAGTTACATATCTCTAGACGTATTATTTTAGTCGTTTGGTTACAAATTTTACAAGAATGGATTGGTATTGCAGGTATTACAGTTTATCAAATTGATATTTTCTCACAGGCCGGTTTTGATGGCAGAAAGTCTCAATGGTTATCTGGTTTAAACAATATCTTTTACTGTTTCTCTACATTATTTGCTGTATACACTATTGATAGATGGGGTAGAAGATTCACATGTTTCTGGGGTGCTATTGGTCAAGGTATTTCTCTTTTCTTGGCTGGTGGTTTCTCTAAAGCTCAACAAAACAATCCAAATAACAAATCATTTGGTGCTGCATCAGCCGCATTTGTCTTTATCTATACTTCCATTTTCGGTGCTACATGGCTTATGGTTCCATGGATTATCCCAGCTGAATATTTCCCATTAGAAGTCAGAGCTCAAGGTAATGCTTTGGGTGTTGCTGGTTGGAGTATTGGTAATGGTTGGTTAACCTTGTTATGTCCAGTTATGTTCAATGCTATTGCTGAAAAGACTTTATACATTTTTGGTGCTTGTAACTTCTTGGGTATTATCGTCGTTTACTTATTCTACCCAGAAACCGCCAACAGAACTTTAGAAGATATTGATTTCTTATTCTCTTCTCCATCTTGGTTAGCCAGTAAGTCTGAATTTGAATTCCAAAAATACCTTGCTGAAAAGAATGATGAAATTGCTCGTTTTGAAAACTCTAAGTCTGAAAAGGAACACATTGAAAACGACTCTGACATTGTTTCCGATACTGCTTAAATGATTAATTTTGTTACTAATTACCACTCCATAGATTCCATATAAGCTTATCTAATTTAATTTTAATTTCAATTTTATAAATATTTTTATTTCATACCTTATTATCATTTAATCTCTCGTTTCATCTATGATGTAATTTATTTAATATGTCATTAGTGACAGATTTTTAAGCTAATAATTCGCGTAACTAGCAAACAAGGCCGTGCGGCTGTTTAGTCCATTTGCACGACCTTTGTTCCTATAATTCTCAATCTGGAAATTAGTCAACATCAATAGAGTTTGTGGGGAAAGTGAAAAAATAAATATATTTGGAGAATTTTCGAGGTTGTCAAAAATTTAAATTTTGATAAAATTAATACAACATTGACAATAGGCATGGGGCATATAAGCGTATAATTAGCGATCTTTGATTTATTACTATGTAGGAGGTATAAATAAAGTGATAAGGTGATCTGATCTCTCTAAGATCGTTGATTAAAATATATTATTTAAAAATAATCAAGCCTCATCAAGAAAATAAAAGAAACCCAAGAAAGCTGGATTAAATAATTTAAAAAGCGGGAATTAAAGTTAACAAATAATAATAAAAAAAAAAGAAAGAAAGCAAACAAAACGTTTAAATGCATCATAAAGTAGGGGAGTGGACATAACAGAGATTGAACAAAAAGAGGAATCATTAATTTAGCATATGTTGGGAAATAAGTAGCTAAGATAATGAAACATTATATGATATGATATGATATGACATGATGAGATGTGGTGTAATGTGGTGAGGAAGCGAAGTTTATAATGAAATGAATAAAAGGACAAGATAAGCAATAAATTAATAACCCAAAATGAACAACTTATTGTCATATGTAAGTATTTGTGGTTATTGGAGATGAATTAAGGTATCTAAATTTGTTATTTTGAGTATGCATATCTGTATCATTGGGAATCATATATGAATTGGAGACAATTGAATTTTGTCTCATTATTGAATTATTATGATCTATGTGACTTGGTGGACCTTTGCGTATTAGTTCATCGTGAGAAGACATTGTACTTTGAGATGAAAAAGAGGCAAAACTTGAAAATCCAGATGGAGAATTTGAAGTCATTATTGGAGAAGTTTGGAAAGAAGAATTTGATCTTGAAACAGAAATAGGAGATTCCAATACATCGTAAAACCCGCGTGAAGGTAGTCTTTGAGATTGTAGAGTGTTGTATAATCTTGTTTCGAATTTATATGGGAATGACAGTAATAAATCTGTCAATTCAATATGGTGGAGGTAATTTAATGAATTTTCATGAGTTTGATCAAAATCCAATAGGAAATCAGCAGATTGACTTGAAGAAAAATCGAATTTCAAAAGCGAAGATAAGTTTTGTAAACTATCATAATTTTCACTAAAGAATTGATTAATTGCGTTAATGACACCTAATGGAGTATATTTTTCAGTTAATGCTTCAGGTGGTTTGTTCATTGATTTGAAAAGTAAAGTTGATATCTTTCTTAAATCCAAGATAGACTCTTTACCAAAGAATCCAGATACAAAAGGACCATTAAGTACACCGTAACTAGGCTGGAAATTCTCCTTGTCGTCTTGATCGTATTCTCCAATTGTGTCATTATCATTATCGTTATTTTCATTTTCTTGGTCATCATCGAATTCGCAATGTATAAAGTTCAAATCATTAAGCTCATCATCACAACCATAGGTTGCAGTGGAAGTGGTGTTGGATGAGTTATTACCTGTCGTGGTAGTTGTAGTGGTAGGAGCACCAGATTTTGAATTAGCTTTAGTAGGTGTTGATTTATGACTTGTGGTGCTGCTAATTGATGATTTATCAGTGTTATTATTGAATTTGACCGAAGTAGGGAAATTTAAAGAATTTGGTGTGTTAAGAGCAAGACCGAAATCGTTTAAGATATAAGAGGTCAAAATGTTTTCAATTGATTTATAACCAGTATCAACTTTCAAAATAGAACAAGCAATTAAATGAGCTGTTATAGCGATTAGACTTGGTTTAAAGTCAAGATAAGCCTTGTCGTACAAGGATAATTCACAAAGGTATCTCGAGATCGCTAAGATACCAGAAACAATTGGAGAATGGCCTCTTCTCTTAGTATTTGATTTATTTTGCTGTTGTTGTTGTTGATTTGAATTATTATTGTCATGATTAGCAAATTTCACAGATAATTGTAAAATATCCTCGAGAGTGACATGACCGATTGACCAATTTAAAGTTGATAATATATGAATTTCCATTTCTTTGAACATGGCTTCTTCATATACATGAGAGCACATCGAGCTTAATTCTTGCACAGTGGGGACTCTTGATTTTTTATCTTCATATTTAGAAGCGATCCATAAAGAGGTACAACCAATCAATTGATAATGTTGTTTATAAGCGATTCTCTTTGCGCAGTATCTATCTATAATATTCCAACATAAAAACAAAGTTTGAGATTTCAATTTCAAAGCCGAATGCATTTGAATTATGAAATTCACCAAGTAAGGTCTCATGTACCATTTGACTTCAGGTTGAGTAGAGATCATAGCTGGATCTACATGAGAGTTAGTCTCTAAGAATTCATAATGGTTTATAATTGTGGATAAATATTCTTCAGCGCAAGATTTATTTATCGAATTTTCTTTATTTTCCAATTGAATAGGATAAGGTCTAGGTTCCAATCTTTTTGGAGGACCGTATTGCTGCTGTTGACGATTAACATTGTGATATCTATCTTGCTGAATGTTCAAGTTCACGTTTGAGTGACTGCGTTGGTGAACAGAAGTCATTATGTTATGTTCTAAATATGATGTAGATTTTTGAAAGGTGTGTATGTGTGTGTGTGTGAGTGGTGATGATATGCTTGATATTGATCTACTTGGTCTGATGCTATCTGATTTGAAAGAAAGAAAAGGGAATTAAAGTTCTGATTTGCTTCTAATCTATACTCTGGTTGTGGCCCTTGATTTTGGAGATGGAAAAAAAAAAAATTCGTACTCGAAGTGATGAAATATTTAACAAGACGTGTGACTAGTCGGAATTGTAGATTTTGTGCAATATTTGCGTGTTTATCTATCTTGAATTCGAAAGGTCTCTTATAATGGAAGGACTTGTTTATAGTGGTGACAATGCCTGGTGGGAAATGAGCAAAGGGAATTGAGTGGCTGCCAATGGTTGAAACTGGAGCTGTTGGTTGCTTGTTCTCCTGTGAAGTGGGTTGATTGGTGAGAAGGTGGTAAGTATAACTTGGATGTGAAGACGTGGAAACGGTTGACACGGGGAAGAGAAGGATAGGTAGGTGGATAGGTAGGTGGATAGATGGATAGATAGATACTTGAGCAGATAGCATCCAAGATAGAGGGAAGCAACAGCCAGTACAGGGGGCAGAAGCAGTTATAAAGGCCCACAGAGCAAGCACACAGGTAGTCCAAAAGACACTGCCTTGAACTCCCCTGTGATACCTACCTACTCCTGTCAGGGCGCGTGCGCGTCAGTCGCGTTTGCAATAAGTGAATGTCTTTGGGAGTATCTTTGGGAGTATCTCTCGGTGATTGTATCCGTTTGATTGCTGGTATATTACTCTATGTGATACATGATCTTTATCTTACAAGTCATATTGAACAAGAAGTGCATAATTGTAGATGTAACAGCTACTCTAGAGAGCACAGGATCTTTGTCTTGATCCACACCCGCTGTTTTAGTCGAACAATACACTATATTTTTATATGATGAGTATATCTTTCCGCATAGCCGCACAACGCGTAAGGAAGAATAAAAATCAAAAAAAATCAAGAAGTTAATCTCCTGGACCAAATGTTAGGGTTAAGGTCTTTTTTAGGGTATCCACTCCTGCTCTTTACAGCTTTAGTGCTTGTGCCTTCCAGCACGCTCCCTGGTTCTCTACACTGAAAGATGCAGCAAGATTGGGCGCCCCAAGGCCCAAGAACGCCTTTACTTTAGCTTTTTAATCTGGCTATTTCCCCCATTTTCCGTACCTTCACCACGTCTAATCTACACCGTATCCCTTTCTTGAAACTCGATCTTAGATCAAGTCGTGCATCTTACCACAAGTGAACTGTAATTACTCGTACTAACTTTCTTTGGTTGTATTTACCTTACCATAAATTGTCCTTTGCTCATTCCTTTTATTATTTTACTAATTTTATCTTTAGGAGTAAGTTTTAATCATAATAGAACCTTTAAGTTTTTAGTTCATGTTATCATATATGATAGATCCTCCACATTAATTACCCTTCTGGGAATGCCACGTCAAAAACTGGAAAGAAGCTTTTACCAAATTCCTATTGTATTCATGAACATCTATTCTCAAAGAAAATTCTTACTTTCCCAGATTTACCTTAATTCCCCCCTTCCATATACAAATGGTTGTACATTTATTTGGTGTACTACTAACATACTAACACATCTTGTCACGTTAAGTTAGTGCATAGACCCAAATTGTATTTGAGATTATACAGCACATAATTGTATCACTTTAACTATTTGATATACTATACCTTATATATATATATTATTTTTATTTAGCCGAATAAATTGACTAATATCATAGCACTAAAACTAAGACAGGGGGCACTTACCCAATAAGGCTTTGCGCTTAGTCTTACCTTTACGCACTACCTATTGTTGTACACTTTACATATCTTTCCCAATTATTTTCTCTCGTATTCCTTACAACATTCCCCTGTTTTTCTTCCATTCTCATTCTCACTTTTTTGGACCTCTCGACAACCAGTACTTTGGCTGCTTTTGTTATTTTTTTACCAATGATATTGCATTGTCTACCTACCATCTCACTATTCACTAGGTCAACTGCACTACATACATTCATATATATATAATCATTTCATTTCACCCTTATTATACACTTCAACTCCTTTTCAAGCAGTACAAGCGACTTGTGAGTATTAATTAGTCATATTCTACGTTTCAATTGTTTCTTTCATTTAGTCAAGGATACGTATTCCCCCTTTCTAAAACCCTACGTTCTACCTGGTTGCTCGTTGCCAACTCCCGCATAACCGCCCAAAATTTCCCGTATTTTAACATCCATTTCCATCCTTAACCACCTATTGTGCATAATGCTTGGCCAGCGTCAACTGCCTCGAACAATTAACAAGTGACCATACCGTGAGACTCGAGATTCCGGACTTGCAAGCTTCTGTACTAATGGGGAATTCTCGGCTTCTCACCCTCGCGATATGCAGCGTTTTTCTTACTTCCCTTGGACCCCTAGTGCCGCAACACCCCTGCCTCGGCACAAGGCACAACGTCCTATTTGTACTATAAAACGCCCATTTACATTGCTCTGTATGGACTAATACATGTGTATATAAGCCAGTAATTACATTAATCCAACAAAATGATGAACTGGACACCAATTACTGCACAGAAACCCTCTCGACGCACCTCTCACGGGGAAAAATCAACGGGTGGATCACAAACCTCGGCAGAACCCAAACAATAACCAGGGCTGAAAAATGGGATTTGATGAGCCTCTGCGGGGGTATATTAAAGCGCAATATTTTGCCCAAAATCGCTGATTAAATCGGTAAGACCCATGGGAACCCCAAAAAAATAGGGACTAACTGCACACCACCTCCAAGTTCCCCCTATTCACGTCTACCCTAAACTCAATTTAACTCGTTTCCTCATTTGCACATCCATAAACTCGGCTTCTCTCGACTTTTCTCTCTTTTAGTTTTCTTTGTCTTCTGGATACTAGCTCGTATTTTGGAAATCATGGCTGCACCCTGGGTAAGGTTTTCCTCTGTTATAATTTCTATCATTAACTGCAAACTGCCAAGATAGTTCACCATAATCGTAATATCCGAATATATAGAGAAATGTAATCTAGACAGTGATTTGAATTCTGGAGCTTTCTAGCGGTGTTTCAATAGTGGAGCTTAATTTACTATATCGTCTCTTATGCATGACAATATGCTTAATAGGATCGGATTTTCCTCATTTTTAATTTGTTTCCCTTTTTGAATTCTACTGCAACAGACGTTGATGACAAAAAACAATTACCATTGGCTTACTCATTAATTACCTAATTTCCTTTATATATACAGGCTCCTCTCTTTTCTCTCTATGCATTATAAATGATATATACCCTATACAATTACATATCTCATTTTCCCTAAAATAAGGCACTTGTAGAATATACCAATACCCTTTTGCTTTTGTTTTATACCAATATTACAGCCATCCCTTCCGGATCTTTAACCGGATCTTAGAAATTTAAAAGTTTTTTTTTTCTTTCCTCCATATACTCAACAAAATGTCTAAAATGGACCCAAATGATCACGTATCACTTCTGCGTTATCTCAAATCACTCAAAACTTGATAAACAGCGGGCCAATGAATCGTAATGCAAGTTCATACTTACCTCTGGTAAATAGCTTCAATGGTGCTCAGCTTCCTATACAAATTGGTGCTGTGGATGATGGGAAACGAGGAAGTAGAAAACTTTTCAAATTTCCACAGTCTGTTGAACTACGATGTGATGTCATAAATACGTAAAACTGTATATTGTATGTACCCATTACTTTTCTAATTATATTTTGAATGTTTGGAACATTTTCTAGCATCAGCTAAGAGTAAAATTGAAGGAACTACCTTTTTGCAAAAAATAGTGGCTGCTGATATAGCAGTAGCGATGGATTAAGTAAAGAAAAGTGGTAGGGATTTAGTCTTAATTTGAAAGACGCGTCGCTCGACACAGCCGCGTCGCTGGAACGCGTTTAATAGGACGCGTTTGGTTAGCTAGCTATCAATCGAGTAGACAAAAGTACTGGGATAAACCATGAAACCGGTGGTAAGATAAAGCATATCTCATGATATAAGCTTCTCCCAGAAATACCAACACGATATCCAACAGTGCGAGTAATTAAGGAAAGCCAGAGATGTCTGAAGACGAATACTCATTCGACGAACCTTCCTCTTTTGTCAACAATAACGCAAGAGATGATCACTACCACGATGGTAGAGAGATCATAGACGATGAAGATAATCTGGGTGAGTCTAAGAATAATGAAGAAGAAAACACAGATGGAGATGAAGGAGAAGAAGACAGCCAAGAGGATGAGGTATCAGATGTAAATGAAGAAGATGAAGAAAACGTTCAAATACTATCTGAAAGGAAAGCACATGAAAAACTTCTGAGTTTGTCTTTGAACCACAATACTAAATTAACAAAAGGAAAATCCGAAGCAGAAAGAGTTTTGACCTCTCAAGTTCTTTTGTTATGTTCATCCTTAGGTGGTTTAGACCCCGTTACAAGCAAATATCAACTTGGTGTCGACGCACTTGAATGTCTTCGAGACTTGAAGACCTGGATCAAAAGAGTTGATATTGAAACCAATACCTGGCATGTTGCTTCTGCTTGTGATGATAGCAACGTCGTTTTGAACGATTTGATTCCAATTTTAACCCAATTAAAACCAAATCAACAAGCGTCTGGGTCGTATAACACTATGGTGCTCTTGACAGTTTTAGAGTTACTTGTCTCTTTGACTTCTCCACTGATTTTGGATACAGAAAAGGCTACAGAGGACCAGTTAAATCTTTATATCAAGCTGAAAAAGGCTCAAATACTTTACAAGAATAAGATTCTTAATTTCCAAAATGGGTCCTCATTAAAGGCCATTGTCACGTTAGCATTACCAATCATGGCATTAAACAAAGATCAAAGAACTACTAGAGACATTATTATTTTGAATCTTTGCCTACATTTCTTCAGAAACATTATACGTATAGAGCCGCCTGAGTTAACAATCTCTAAGAAAGTCTCAGGATCAAAATTACAACAACGGACGAGTAATATGCCAATAGGTGTAAATATGGACGACATTTCATATAACTCCATTGTTGTCTCATTCAAGAAGAACAAAGTATTCAGATTTATCCAGACCATAACAGCAGGCTTGGAAAGCGAGTTCTCAGGTGTAGTGCTATCAAACGTTTGTTTTGAGTGTTATTTTTACCTTACGTATGGTCTAGATCAGCAAGAAGTATTAAAAGAATACTCTCAACCTGCTGAGACGACCAAGTTGGCAAATGGAAGATCACACAATAAGGACACTACTGTAGTATCTGAATTGAGCGAGATCTATAACAAGGACAAGAGTTTACACACAGAAATTATGAAGAAAAAGCAAAACTCTAGACATGCTAACTTTGGTACTTTGACAAGTATTAGACAACACGACGGTTCCCTCCTCACGTTATCTGGTCAGAGTCAACTGTTAGACGTTGACATTATTGAACAACTGGATGCTAAAAAGATACAGACGAAGAATGCCAAGTATTCACTTCGTAAGGATGAAAGTACGAGGTCTGATTTCGACACAAAGCTTAATTCTTCTAAGACAAAGAAATTGTCCCCGTTGGGTAGGCAAATCATGAAATCCTTTTGTACTGATTTTGTTGAAGCTGGTTTTAACACATTGGTAGGTATCATAAGAAGACAAATTTCAGAAAAGATGTCTGCTTTTGTCGAATTCCACTATTTTTCTATATTATCGTGGTTTTTGAAGTTTGAAAGAATACAGAGAGAAGAAGATAGCAAATCTTTGGATCACAAATTAAGATTTGGTTATATTCAAGAGGCAATGGCCCAGGAAAACTTGCACCTTCTGTTGAAAAATAAAATGAAGCATTACGTAGAACAAAGGGAGTTCAATCTTCTGAGAGCTTCAACTGAAACTTTTAAAGAACTGTTAATAGCAGCCATTGCCATGCACCAATTAGTGATTCCAGAAAACTCCGATGAAGAAACAGCAGACGAGATAGATCATTATATCAGTGCATCTGAAGGTGTCTTGAGAAATATTTTCAGTAGCGAACTGGATCTTGAACCTTTTTTTAAGGTTCCTCAAGATGCAAATAAGATTTCATTTTCGTACATGGATGAAATGGTCGAATATGTGAATGTCTTTTTCAAGGCTCTAAAATACCTCAGTGAGTTGAAGGAATCCCTAGCAATTGGTAAGAAGAAACAAGCCAGAACAACAAAATATGATAAGGATATTGAATTTGGTGATGCTTCTGAAGATGAAGACATGATAGATGCAGTTCATAATGCTAAATCATATTTTGTGTTTAACAAAGAGCGTTACCAGATTTTTGAAAGAAGACTACTGAGTGAAAGAATACTTAATACACATATCGGTTTTTTTGCAAAGTTTAATGAGCTTAATGAGGTACAAATCAGGAGATGTCTTCACTATTTCACCAAGATTTTGCTCAATAAGGAGCACTTCTTCAAATTGGCTAGACTGGATTTCATGCTAATTTTACACGATTTGAAGAATGCAAAAGTAAATCAGAGTTTGATGAAGGAGTTTGGGAAGTTACTTTCATACTTTATGACAAAACTGGAACGCTTGTTTAGAAAAACCGACTTGATGAGCATAGAGATTATTTCCATGCATCAAGATCCAAATCACAGGGTTCGTGAGTACCTAATGACAGGTGATCCGAATGTGACTGACATCAATAACTCAGATAATAATAACAAAAACGCTAGACCTATTGCCGATTACAAATTTGTTGAAGGTGGACCTCTAGAAAATGGAAGACATACACAATTAGATTATTCTCAACAAGAAGAGTTAATTGCCATTGCTGTTAGTGCGCTTGTATACAATGATGAAACCAAACTTCTAAATGATCTTTCAAAGCAGCTTGAGTACGTGGTGACCGAAAGGATCTTAAAGGGCAAACCCGAGGATTCCTTAGACAGTTCAGATAATCATCAATTGGTATGTGAAAGTTCCAGAATGTTTTACAGAAATGGATTGTTTCTACTTCTTTTAAAAACCATTGGTATAGAAGCTGATAATCTATCACCAAGAATTTATTGGATTCCGCATTCTTTGACTTCTGAATTTTTAGTCAAAGTTGCCAAAATCATAGACATTAGATTGAATCATCCATTGGATAACGATGTTGTTGAAAAGGCAATATATGCCGACACTTCTGCATTGGAAAACAATATTGAGGTGGCATACGATACAGGCATTAACAATGAAATGGATGACTTTATTGAGCCTGCTTCAGGTAATATGTTTGATGATTATGCAAATGAAAATGACTTTATTGTGGACGATCAAGATAATAATTCCGACAAAGAAAATGACGCACAAATACTTGACCAATTATATCAATTAGACCATCTTGAATCTCGTATGCTCACTTCTAATATACCTAGAGGTGTTGCTGTGAAGAAAGGAGCCAAAGACAAAAGGAATAGAAAAGAGAAGAAGAAAAGAAGTAGACGTAATAAGGTTGCTGATTCGGACGATGATGATTTGAATGAGGTTTTGCCCAAGAAGAAAGCCAAAAAGTCAGATTCCGAAAAGAGGAGATCAAGACACAAGAGTAACTTACCATTACACGATATTGATAACAGCAACACATCGAATAAGCAAGACGCACCAGTCATTGAAAAAGTTAAGCTGTCAGCTAAATACGTTGTTGATTCAGATGATTCAGATGACGATTTCTACGAAAGAGAACGCAACTTACAGGAAGCAATGTTTAAGAATGGCGGTAAGACATTAACTGCGGACCAATATGCCGAGATATACAAACCCACCAAGAAGACAATGAATATGTCATCAATCAGCTCTGCTGCTTTCTTGGACATTGATGAACCTTTGACTAATTTCAAGCCTTTGAATTCTGCGAAAGCTGTGCTTAGTGAGAATGAAAACGATTCTGTTATTGATGATGACGTCGATTTATCCGATGACTCAAGAGTAGACACCGATAGTGAAAACGAATCAGAGGTCAATGAATTCGCCACTCAAAATCAGCTTGAAGTCAATAGTAATTTTGCTACAAAGCGTGGTGTATTCGGAAACAATAAAAGCGACGGTGAAGAAAGAGAAAGTGACGAAGATGAACATGTACCATCTAAAACCAAAGCTAAAAACAGAATCATTGATAGCGACGAAGAATAATGTATTGTGACTATGTATTTAAGTTTTTAAATAGAGAATAGATAGAATCATTATAATACATCAATTTAAATAGTTTTCTAGGCGACACAGTGACCTCCTCCAGACTTATCGTGGATTGCGTCTAATATTGTTTGAGTGGATGATATCATCATCACTGTAATACCAAAAGCAATACAGAAATAAGATGGCAAGTTTTGCCTGAATGTTTTTCCTTCATGTGTCATTTTCCAAAAACAAGCTGGTGGAAGAATATATGCCATGATAGAACCTGAAGTGGAACCAGCCAATTCTAAAATAGCACCCAAGTTACATGTCATCAACGCGACTCCTTCACAGAAGAATATGAGAACAGATGTAATAACTATGTGGGCTTTTCGTGGAAGTTGCTCATCATCATCTTCTTCCTCTTGTATATCAAAATTATAATTTCCATTTGCATTGCTGATACCATTTGCAAAACTTCTTCTTTTGAATAGCTTGTACATATCAAAGAGTACTTCTCTCACAACAAACACCTCCAATGGTAAAGTAGTCAGCATGTTCAAACCAAAGCAGAATCTTGCAATATTTGCTACCCAATCATCTGCAGGAAAATTGTTTAGTATATTACCTTTTGTTTCACTTTTGAACGTGAGATAACCTATCGTTCCAATGACACCACAGTAGATCATTGAGATAAAACATGAGATATGAGTCAATCTAGAAAATCTATCTAGCGTTGGTTTCTTTAAAGAGTCAAAAATGAAAGTTGTGTTATGGTGGCAGACAAGGGCAAATGAAATGACACTAATACCTTTGAAAATTCCGCCACTAACAAACCATTGACTAGCGCTAATTGATCCCTTTATATCGCTGGGCATCATTGGACCTCTTATGATCACAATTCCAACAATGATTGTCATACCTACAAGGGCAAAACCACTGGCTTTGGCTAGCTTTGAAATGTCTCTTGCAAGTGAAAGAGGATATGCAATACCTGTGACAAATAGTAGGATTAGCATTTCTCTACCTAATATGAAATTTACAAACTTGTTTGATTCCACAGCAGAAGCAAATATGCTTCTCACGACATGTGGAATACTGTCACCAATGATCACACAAAATGCAAGTGATCCCCCAATTGCAAACATACCCTGTGCCAAAAGAATGCTGAAGCTACCCCAGAATCCAAAACAGTGTTCTACAGTGCCTTGATATGAGTTTCTTCCTGAAAGCTTACTGTTTATAATAATAAGCCTTAGTGTCCAGTCGACTAGTATTGTAAGTAAAACTAGACATATTAAAGATGCCATTAAACCACAATTTTTGAAAGCCAACGGCTGCCCTATAACACCTGCTCCCAGTATACTATTGGCCATATTGAAAAATGCCATCTTCATGTCTGATTTATTACCAAGATCTCTGATTATGGAGCCAATATCAAAAGCCCCTTCGCTTAATTCATACGGTTGATTGGCGTAAGCAACATCCAAAGAATTCAGCCCTTCATTCTCTTCAAACGGATTTATCTCCACATCAGCTTTATCGGCTATTTGTGTTGGTTTGTTGCCTTTAGAAATAGATTGTGTGGAGTTGACCGGGCTCTCTATGAAAATATCATCATCTTGAAGATCGGAATCCTGCGGTTGATACGCCAGTTTCTGGTACTTGTGGTTCGTAGCCATTTCTAATTAGTTATTTAGCACACACAGAGCATATAATCTATCTTTTGAAGATAGTCTTACCATATAACTGACAAGTACCAGATAAGAAGGGGTCCATCTATTTTCAGATGGTGACGCCAGGGTAACGCTGCCGCGGTTGGTCTGCCTAATACGACTCGAGTAAGCTCACAAGCTGAGCCCAAACACGTTCCGCTCCATCACAAACAAACGCCCTGATGTATGTCTTGCAGATTCATAGACGTTGGAGATAGATTCTTAGAGCCAGCATCCTTGGTTTAAAGGACAATTGAACAGATTGATACGGGTTTAGTGCATTGTGCAACTCCAACGAGGACTTTTTGGTTTGAGATCCAACACGATCGGCTACTATTTTTCTAAGAGTATCATCACCTCAAATCAATCTTATTCAATTGTCGTAGAATGAAGGGCACCAGAAAGCAGGCAGAACCGACTTCAAGGGTTGCATCTTTTATGGGAATCCGTAACAAATCAAAGGCATCCAACGACTTTGAAGGCCATTCCGAACTCTCCAGAATGCCGACTTCTGCTTCAACATTATCCAACAATAGCCAAAATTCACCATCTAAGGGCTCATCATGGAGTAGACTAGGAATCAATTCTAAGAAGGGCAGAACAAATAGCACAGTTGATGACGGATCCAGTGCAGAATTTCTACTTTCAAGAGTAAGTACAAACGCAAGCATGAACACCCAATACACATCAATGCATTCATTACCCAATACACATTCGAAGAAATTAGGTTCCTCTGGACTTAAGAAAACACACAGACATACATTTTCAGAAGACTTTGAATTAGAAAAGCCTGATGATCCTAATGAAATAGAAAGATTATTCAGAGAAGTCATGGTGGATAGAGATTTTGAGAATTTACCAGAGCAGGGACGGCTTCAATTAGAGCAATCGTCTTTAGATAAAAAATGGGATATGATATACCAGCAGAAGAAAACTGATTTTAAAAACATGCGTTCAAGAGAAGCTTCGATGACAAATCCGGTTAGAAATATCTCCAAAAACCTTCAAACATTGGTAGAGAGACAATCGCCATCACTGGAACCAAAACAATATGTGTTCAAGCTGATAAGTAACAAAATAACAGGCGAAGAAGTCAAAGACTTATACATTTGTTTGAGTTCAGAAAAGATTGCTTGGTCCGAAACTTTCTTAAGGGAGCAAGGTGATATTGCTCTCTGTCAGGTATTGAAGAATCTTTATAAGACAAAACCTCTATTACAAACCAATGCTTCTATGTCCAATGGTTTCACATCATCAGAAGATTCATATTCCTCTCTTTTGGATAAAGAAGAAAGACTTTTCAAGTGTATTAAAGTTTTGGCAGATTTGAAACAAGGATTAAAACATTTACAAGCCAATGACATTTTTATACCCACTATCGCAGGAGGTTTATATTCATCAAAGCCTCAAGTCAGAAAACTTGCAACAGATATAATCACTTACTACTTTCATGCTTCCAAAAATCCAAACACAGTATACACATCCCTTAGAGATCCAGTAGGGGATAACGCTCACTTGTCATACATTAAAGACCTTTACTCCCAGCCAAGTCTGGCACATCATCTTGATGATAGATCTTATCAAATATTGAATAATTTGAGATCGATTTCACGTTATGAGGCTTGGTTGTGGGCTGTCCAAAGGATATTTCAAGGTAGAGGGAAGATGGGATCAAAAGTTGGCGAGTACCAAGAATTTAAATACTCTAACATCACAGACGAGATACTTAAAAATTATGCATCATCAACTCTTTTATTGATTGACTCATTGATACAAAAATCGCCTAATATTCAAGCTAGAACAAAGCTTCGTAGACTGTTTTTGTCATCTGGAATGAGTGATATTTTTGAGCTCCTGAAAGTTTTTGAAAGCAGTGACTTGTCGCACAGCATTGCCAATATTCAAGATAGTGCCGAATCTGATGCACAGGAGATGAGACAAATGGAAGAGTTTAAGAATCATGATATTAATTTTGAAGATCCTGTGTCTTTGTTCCAGTCATTATGGAAGAATGCAAGTGGTACTGAAAGTGAGGAGTATTTAAGAACTTTGATGCAGAATATGTTCATTACAAATTCATCTAACACTCAAATAGGCGGCCAAGAGGCAGCAGTTAGAAATCTAAAGCTTGTGGATAGATTTGTATCCAATATCACCATGGCTTCTGGTGAGGACATGACGGATATGAATCTTTCCATTAATAAACTGATTGCATCCTATAATACAGAAGAAATAGCAAGAAAGTCTATTTTGGAAAATCGTGAATTGAAAAAGAAGCTAGAAGAATTACAAGTAGAACGTGATTTGGCTGTTGAAAGACTAAACGATGGTTCTAAGGGAGCTGTAGAAAAGTTGACAAAGAAGATTCGTGAATCTGATTTAATACTTGCCAAGTTAAGGGAAGAAAATTGCTCAAAAGACTTAGAAATGAAAGAGTTGCAGAGAAAGAGAATGTTAGATGCAAATACTCACGAATATGAAATTAGACAAATGTTGATATTTTTAGATTCTCAACCAACCAACTCTGGTCCCTTATCATCAGCATCGCCATCATCTACTCAAGCAAATATATCAACTGGAAGCTCTAACACAGTTGCTGATCTGAAATCTAAGCTGCAACAACAACTAAATCATACAAGAAATGAGGCTAGGCGTATTGGTACCTCAGGCGGCGTTGAGCCTAATTCTAAGTTACGTGATTTGCGTTATAACATGGATTTACTCGGTCAATTGGGAAAACAGGCCAGAACTTTGGAATATACAGATTTTGAAGAATTCAGACCCGATGACACCAAAGAGGACAGTAACCGCAAACTGAACAACCTAAGAAGCAAATTAGACAGCCTACAAAATGATGCTAACGATATCATTAAATTGCAGCATGACGCCTCTCAAAAGGAATTTTTTGAAAGAAAGAAGACAGAGGCATTGGATCGTCTTCAAAAGCTAGAACAATATGCAAACTCAATGGTGCATAACTTGTCTAAAGACAGTCATAATGCAAGCTCGATGAGAACTCTTGATCCAAGATCTAAGCGGGGTGTACCGACTACTTCTGAAACACAGACTGAATTGGATGAGATCGAAGCTCAATGTAAGCAACTGAAGTTTGCTCTTGGTCTTGATGGCGAAGATGGCATTGTCGATGGCATACCTTCTTCCAGAGCATCCTCAGATGCCAACACTGCACCACTTTCAGCAAATGGTTTGGTTTCCAAATATACTCAAGGAAATGTGAAGCAACAACCCAGCTCAATCACAAGCGGCCTTTCCTATGTTCCAACCGCAGCAAACTCCGGTCCCAGACCATTCTTGGGTGAACTTAAAGCCACGGTTGCCCCAGTTGGTACCGAATATGAACCAAATTCTACCAGGGATTCGAAGCTTTTAGCAACGGCCGTTAAAAACAAGGTTGCACCTTCTGGAGATGAGTCCAGCTCTGTTTCTCCACCTCCACTTCCAAACCTACTTAAAAACACTTCGTCAACTGAAGCAAAAACATCTAGTCCGCTGCGGCCACCTCCACCACCTCCACCTCCGCCAATGTTTAACAATGCTCCATCTTCTTCGATAACACCACCACCACCACCACCCCCTCCTCTTCCATTATTTGGAACCAGTGGAGTGGCAGCTCCTCCTCCTCCGCCTCCTCCTCCTCCGCCACCACTACCTTTTGGAGCGGCAGGAGGAGTGGCTCCACCACCACCACCTCCACCGCCATTTGCCTTCGGAGTTTCAAAAAGTCCAATCCCATCTCCATCTCCTTCGCCACTCCTACCATCAGGTGCCTTTGGTATGTTACCTAGACCTAAAAAGAAGTTGAAGCAATTACACTGGGAAAAGATAGATGACACCGAGGACTCCTTTTGGCAGAACATGGGATCCGAAGAGACAACCAGAAAGCTTTTATCCAAGGGTATTTTTGATGAAATAGAGGATATATTTGCCGCTAAGGAAGCAAGAAGAATTGCGAATAAGAAGAAGGATGAATCAAAGAAGGTCTCATATTTGAGTTCCGATATTTCCACTCAATTCGGTATTTGTCTACATCCGTTTGTAAATTTAGAAGATGAACAATTGTTGAAAAAGATTTTGAGATGTGATAAAGATGTACTGAGTAAGCTTGAGTTACTTGAATTTTTGAATAAACCAGAGCTTTTGGAAATTTCCAACTCTATGATCAAATATTATGAAGATTATATTACTGAAAAGAAGGACGTTAAAGAGTTAGCCAGAGCAGATAGAATTTACTTGGAATTGATTTACAAATTGGAAAGTTACTGGAGATCAAGAATGAGAAGTTTGATTACCGTTTTGACGTTCGAGAAAGAATATGAAGACTTGACCGCCAAATTGGATAAAGTCGATGCGGCATTAGAAAGTTTAGGAAATGGTAATGCATTGAAGGATGTATTTGATATTATCTTGATAGTCGGTAATTATATGAATGATACATCTAAACAGGCACAAGGTTTCAAATTAAATACCTTGCAAAGATTAGGATTTTTGAAAGACCATAAGAATTCCATGAGTTTCCTTCATTATGTTGAAAAAATCGTTCGTGAGAATTATCCAGAATTACTTGGGTTTATCAATGATTTACAGCCTGTTATAGATGCTTATAAGATTTCGATAGAACAGCTTAAAGACGATTGCAATAGTTTTATCCAGTCAATCAAAAATATAGACTCATCTTTGCAGGTTGGTAATTTGAGTGATCCATCAAACTTCCATCCGGATGATAAGTTTTTGAATGTTGTGCTGAGAAGTTTGCCAGATGCTAGAACAAAAGCTGATTTCTTAAATGACAGAAAGAAGTTCTCAATTGAAAAGTTTGATAAGATGATGAAATACTTTGGTGAGAATCCAGATGAAGATGATCTGGCCCGTAATATGTTCTTCAGAAAGTTTGCTGATTTCACTCAATCATTCAACAGGGTTGCAGAAGAGAACAAGATTGCCGAGAAAGAAAAACAAGACTTTGACAATAAAAAACGTATTGCCGAAGAGAAAGCTAAGGAAAAACAAAAGAACAAAGATGAAGGATCTGAAATGGAAAAGTTTTTGGCTCAGTTGCGTCAATCCAAGCCATTGCGGTCTGAGCCTAATACGGCCAAGTTAAGGGCATGGGCTAAGAAGCACAGCACGTCAGCTTCTAGTTCAGGTTTAGGCCCTGGATCTGCTTCCACATTGGGTGCAAGTAACGGATTGCAAGATGCTAACGATGATGATTCTTTGTCAGAGAGGGAAACTGACTCCGTATCTGCGCGTTCCCCAGATAGCTCATCCATTGATTTGATGTCTAGAATTCAACAAAATTTGAAGTCTGACTCTGTCAACTCAGAGCTAATGGCTAGTAGTTCAGGTGTTTCGAAGATTCCAAGTCCATCACCTGCAATGCAGAGATATAAAAATGTTGCCCTCTCAAGGAAGTCGAGTATGATATCTGTTCCTGATTCAGAAACTGACATTTCAGCTTCGTTAGGTTCCATATCAAGATCTACGTCATTCAATACCTCAAGAGCTAGTCTGGTTACGAGAGAATCAAATATTGCAGAGACTCAAGAAGAAGACGGGGAAGAAGAGGGAGAAGGAGAAGATACTTTTCAAGATGCTGTAGAAAACGTGGAAAAATAGAGTATATGATACTAGTACATATAGGAACAGATCAAAACAGAACATAGATCAAAAGTTTCTACGTCAAATAGAATTTAAATTACATAGTACGGAATTCGTTATATATATATTTCAATAAGGAGAAATACAAATATGAGCTACGTAAGCTATGCTTTTCACTCACCTTTGAGCAATTTCAAAGCGGTTTCTAATTCTTTGATTGCAGTAGGAATATCTTCGTAGTTTAAAGCGCTTATGGCGAACTTAGCTCTCTTTTGAGCTTCGGAAATTATTTCGTTGTCCGACAGCATCTTCTTAATATCGGGTTTTGTAGTCTGTTTGTTAGGCTGGGGTTGCCCCACAGATGATGTTCTTCTATAAGATGGCTGTGGTGGAAGTTTAGGTGATTCTGGAGGTTTGAAATGTGGAACTTCATAAGTCTTGGGAACGGAAGGCAATGGATCTTTTTCGTCTCCCTTTATGTAGGTTGGGGGGACAGGTAAGCCCAGTCCATCTTTGAACTGAGTTGGCACAACAGGCAGCGAATCATCAGTAATGCTATGAAAAGATTCAGAAGGTATTATTGGATTCTTGGAAAGTTCTGTTGGTGGAACAGGAAAGCTAGGCGTAGTACTTGATTTATCCTCTGGGGCTGTATCATCTTCGATGATTGGCATAGGCGGGGTAGGAAGAGATTCTTTTACATCTTCAGTCTTAAGTGTTGCTTCCTTTTCTTGTGGGTTTATTTCAAAAGATGGGTTGTTAAAAGACATTTGCTCCAATTCTTTTTCAAGTTCTTTCTCATCTGATTCGTCCTCTGGTGTTATATAATCATTCGGATCGTTACCAGCTTTGTAAGCTTTGAGAATTCTTGTTGCATGAAACTTGGCATATTTAATCTTCATTTCTATTTCTTCCGGTAAGGGGTCTTGCAAACTTTTCAAAATTGTCAGGAAATTCACACTGGCAAGAAATTTATCAACGGTTGCTTTTGTAGTTCTTTGATTCTTGACGTCTAAGAAAGCTTTGTTGAAGATAAACACCCCAAATTGAGTAACGTGTTCCAAAGATGCATCATTATCAGATATTAATTCGTAGAGTTCTGGGGAATTTTCCTGAAACTCTTTCTTTTCATTTTCAATTTCGTCAAGCAATTGAACAGCAAAAGAGGTGACCTCCGGGTATTTTGAGTGCAGCTTTTCTTTCAGTATCATTTCCGCAGCATAGAACTTGCAGAAGTAGGCGATCACGGGGTCTGTTGCCTCCATCTCCTTGGCCCTCTTGAGGAAAGGACCTATCTTCTTGGTTACCTCGGTAGGAAGCGACGACAACTCAGACATTATACAATATTGTTAGGTCAATTGTTACTCTGCTAGATGCATTGTCACAAAGGCCATTGATCCTCCAAACTGTGACTTTCTTATCTGCTAGCCACCCTCTTGTAATCTATCTTGAGCCTGCCACTTTCTAAACATCCCGTGCACCACAAAAGACCCAATTAGGCCCGATTAGGCAGGCGCCCATTCTGGTGGTGAAGGGACTGATCTGACGGGTTTGGTGAATAAAGGAAGTGCTGAGCTGCCCTCTGGTTGCTGTTACTTCCTGTCTGTCCCAACGCATGCTCAGACACAATACAGGACTATCTACGAGTAAAGGATCCTGATTTAAACATTACAGCTAACGCCAGTTTTAAAAATACCTCCACGCGGGAATTCAATTGAGCATCACAGCAGAAAATTTTGCTGTTTCAACAACGCGTTGCCATAAATTTTCCATCTTATTTCACATCAATTCTTAAAGCTTCTGACAAATTATAGCCTCTGTGATGGATTCTGAGGAAGGGAAAAACTTACTGGTCTCTGGAAGACCTGAAGGTATCTTGAAAGTTGAGCGTGTGTCGCCATTATACAAGACATCTTACCAAGATATCGATGTCGTAGAATTACAAATAAATGATATTCCAATAATAAGAAGAGTTAAAGATTCGTATTTCAATATATCACAAATCTTAGAATTACTTTTGATTGAAGACGCTCAAAAGAAGCAAATACTTGAAGAAGAGATTTTCACGGGAGAACACGAAACTATTCGTAACAATGCTTCATCTAAATACCAAGGAACTTGGATTCCACATGATAAAACCGTGGGGTTCTGCCGCACTCATCAGTTGTTTGAGCCGTTGAAACCTTTACTGACATACAATCCCTCAATTAATGAAATTCCTTCCAAAGAAGAATGGTTGAGTTCCGTGCAAAAATCAAACGGCGGACTCAAAAGAGGCTCTGTCGACCATGATAATGAATATTCAGGCACGTATAGCAAAAAGATCAAGTCGGAAGAAGGAAAGCTGCCTGAGCTTGAAACTTTTGATTATGATACCAAGACTCCAAATCCAACATCACCATTCACTGTCAAGCCTATTCCTGATAACCAGATTGATGAAAAATCAAAGGTCATTATGAGTTCCTTATTCTTGCCAAACCAAAAGGATATAACCCTGTTGCAGTTGGTAGGAGGTGACGATTCGCAACTCCAACACCTTCAAATAGACGTTCCTATTGACGACAATGGACAAACTGCACTGCATCTTGCTGCCACTCTTGGCCGTGTTGAGCTGGTTAAGGACTTAGTAAAAAGAGGCGCTAACAGGCTAAGAGGTGATAATGATGGCCAAACCACTTTAGTAAGAGCTATTCATGCAACCAACTGTTTTGATGATAGTTGTTTCGAACAAATATTGGATTATTTATACCCATCTATTACAGTTTTGGATAACAAAGGTAGAACCATCCTCCACCATATTGCTTATACATGTGGTAGAAAGGGAAGAAATGACGCTTCTAAGTATTACTTAGAGACTTTATTGGAATGGGTAGTAAGGAGAGGTCCAAATCTTCCTGGTTCTCAAGCTTTATCTTTAACTAAGTTTATGACTGATGTGGTCAACATTTCAGATAGAAATGGTGACACTTGTTTGAATATTGCTGCCATGGTTGGCAACAAGCATATAATTAATCAATTACTGGAAGTTGGAGCTGATCCAAACAAAGCCAACAAAGCAGGTATTAAGCCAATCGATTGTGGTATTTTTATTAAGTCACCAAATAAAGTTTACGCGGAGCCAAGAGAACCTCCTGTATCATTTAATGATAAGAAGGGAAGTTCTGAAATAATAGAATCTATTCAGGAATTTGTGGGCCAGTTGGGAAAAGACTTCAAAGACGAAATGCTAAATAAGACGACTATGATTAATGAGTTGCATCCTTTGCTAAGGGAGAAGACTCTTAAACTTTCTGAAGAAAGAAAAAAATTTGATCAGCTACAAAAGACTGTGCATAAGATATCCGAGTATAAGACTAAGATTTCTAACTTAAATAAGGTTATTAACGAAGAGGAAGAGAGATTTAAAGAACAAACAAAGCAATTACCTAATTTTGAAGAATTTAATGGAGAATTTGATGCTGATGAGCCATTTACAGTATGGCCAGTGTATCATGAAGTCGAAGCTAAAATCGAAGAAATGTTGGCCAATGGAAAGAATCTCGATGAGTCTTCATTACTGGACAAAATCACACCTGAGATGATACTCAAAAAGTTGGAAGGCTACGATTTTCCAGTTAATGATTTGCCACCAAGTATAGTACTAGAGGCTAGAGTCAACGCGTACAAGGAAAACAACGAATTGCTGATTGAAAGAGCCAAGAATAAGAAATCTTCATCCATGGAGTTGGAAAGTCAGTTCAAGAGAGTCATTGCGTTATGTATCGGTGCAAAAGCTGAGGATATTGACGAGACTTTAATTGAATCTTTGCTCCATAGTGTAGAGAACGATCCAGATCCAGAAATATCTCAAATCAAGAAAGTCCTAAAGATTGTTGATAACTTAGATACAAAATAATTGGACATTGACCTTTTTTTCTATTTATTTGAGTGGTTTGAAACTAAGTCTATTTCTTTCCTCTTTTTTGTTTCTTTACTTTCCTAACTTTTATTCTCGTTTTACCACACATTCTTTTTGTCTTTGGTGTATTTATTATTTTTTTTATAATTATCTGTAATATATATTTGCGTTTTGTTTAATCAATATAACCTTGTGAATTGAAAAAAAGAAAAAAAAGCATTACAACTTAATTAATCTACGACTAGTCGACTCTGTAAATCTATGGTATGAAATTGCTATACAAGATACACTATATATAGACTGAAAGGCAAAATTGAGAAAGACAAGAAAACCCCTAATAAAAAATACTCAACCCAAATCAGTAGAATAAAAGCAATAAAATCATGTATATATAAAGTTAACAAATAGTATACAAGTCATATAATGAAACATAAATCGTAAAATGTGAAAGCAAAAGGAGAAAAACTAATAGATCTCCATCGCCTAGTTACTGTATGGATTAGAAGAATATGGATTTCCGCTTCCTGATCCGGATCCCTTTGGTTTCATAGCCGTACTTGCAATAGAATAAGGATTGTCGCCAAACTTACGTGCTGTAGGTGGTGCAGTCTGCTGTTGCATTGGAGGTGGGTTTCTGTACATTTGCTGCTGAGGAGGCATTTGCTGTTGAGGAGGCATTTGTTGAGGATAGCCACCTTGATATTGACCCTGTGGTGGTCCGTTATATCTTTGTTGAGGTGGTACATTTCTGTATCTCTGTTGCTGTTGAGGTGGTGGGTATTGTCCTTGAGGTTTCTGGTATTGCTGAGGTTGCTGTTGGTATTGTGGGCCTTGCATGTATGGAGCAGCTAAATGTGGTTGTTGCTGCTGTTGACCAGGATGGCCCATTTGAGGTGGTGGGGCTCTTCTGTTAATATGCTGTTGTTCGTGCTGAGGAGATGGAGTATGCTGTTGTGGCTTTTGTTGGTAAAAGTTTTGATTGGTAGGTATAGTCTCAGCGGAATAGTAGGAAGAAGCTGAAGGAGAAGCTGATCTTTGAACATTACCAACAGCACCAGGTTTAGAGTATGGAATCTGCTTAGGAACAATGTTATCGTTTGGAGCTCTTTGTTGAGGAGGATAAGGATTATTTTGAGGAGGGATGTTATTTGATTGATTGCTTGGTCTCTGCTTTGGTAAAGTACGAGTACCTTCTGGATTGATGTCATCGTATCTGTTGTTTGGAATAGGCAGTCTATTGTTATTTAAAGAAGAACTAGAGCCATTGATTTCACTATATGCAACATTCTTATTCATCGAAGTGTTAAATTCTTGATGGAATTCAGAATATGGAGACAAGACTCTTGAATTTCCTTCTTCAATGCTTCTTGGTCTGTCATAGCCATCTGGAGTAGCAGGTAATCTAGAATTTGAATTAGTAGAGTTCTGAGAGAGGCTTGAATTGGAATTATCAAATTGAGTGTCAAGAACAGTTTTACTTGGAGGATACAAAGCTCTAAGACTTTGAGGGTGAGTATCTTCACTAATCAACGAGTCCTTTGATGACATATTGTTCCTTACTCTGATTGTAGGCTTGACAATAACAATTTCTCCATCTGATTCATCATCTGATTCGTCCTCAGGCTCTGGAGCTCCAGGATAAAGATCTTGCAAACTGTCTCTTGAACCAGTTTTGAAGTCATTGTATGGGTTTTCAGGAGGTGAAAATGATAATTTATTCATACCTTCATTCAATCCATCTGTATCATTTGAATCACCAATTTGAGCATATTTCTTGTAAATGTCTACTAATTTTGGAGATGGACCATTAGTTTGCATCTCAGATGAAGTGAAATCAAAGTCATCAGAGTTGTTATCGGGAGTCATTGGATTGAAGAATTCATCCTTGTTATTATCTGGAGGGGTAAGATGAGGAACTGTCAAGATGTTTTGTGAAGAGCTCAATGGTGAGCTACGTTGAGTTTGTCCTTGTAACGGCACTGGTGGCTGAGTTTGAGGCGAGGCCTTTGAGTCCATGCTTGCATTGCTCATTTGATCATCTAGACTTGGGTTTGATTGGAAAGTAGATTGGTTTGGTAACGGACTTGGTAAGAAATTAGAAGTGACTGGAGAACCTGAAAAGTTTCTAACTTTACCTAATGAAATATCTCTTTGTGTTGACAATACATTGACAGCACCTGATAAACCACTTGCAGAACCACAACCAGTGTAACCTTGTGAGATTTTAGATTGCAAGATATCTTTGATACCTCTATTCCATTCTACTAAAGACCAAGAATTGGTGGTGGTACTACCAGTAAGGGCCAGTAAGTCATCAACTTCCAAATAATGAACTTTTGGTAAAACTGGTAAACCAAACAATAAAGATTCTTTATCTGTCTTATCGGCATTCATTTTCTTAGGTCTTCCATATAGTCTAAAGATATCCATGAGTGGAACAATGAATCTGATCAATGTGTCATAACCTGGGACAGAAGAATGAGCTTCAGGCATTAAGAAAATTGATGCGTCCTTTGGAGAGTCCTTTGCATCAAACAAGATTTCACCATCCAATTTAATCATGGTACTATGATCAATGACAGAATATGATTGAGGATAAACTGCATAGATAGAATGAGCTTTGATAATTGTCGCCATTGCCAATTTCTTGGTCTTCTTCTCACTTTCATAGAAGTGAACTTTACCTACAACACCTTTCTTTGATTTCTTAGATGGTTCAATGACGGCAAAACATCTTTTCCATGGCATACCTGCACCAAATCGTACACCTACCCAATCTTCATGGGCATATTTAGTTTCTGCCAGGATAACACGAATATCAGATAAAAGAGCACCTCTTGCTGAGAGTAATGCTGCAGTATATGCTTCTTGTAATGACTTATATTCAAAGGCGGCCAGTCTGAAGGCAGCATTCCATTTACTGAAAGACTCATTGGATGTAACTTGGATCAAGAATCTATTTTTCAAAGTAGTTGATATTATAATGACGTTTTTCAAGTCTCCGTCACTTGAAGGAATAGAATTCACAGATTTGAAAGTAGCATCTGTAAAATTGATATATGTTGGTTTGTTTTCGTCTTTTTCTAAAGCAGAAGGATCATTGTTTTGGATACTATTCAATACTTCCGCTGCATCCCATACGGCTAATTGATTACCTGTCAATGCACCATATACTTCTTTCCATTGTCTATCTGCAGGTTTACCTTCGGAGTCTAGATCCTTAAGGAGCATAAAGACACCTTCATAATAACGTCTGTGGGATTGTGCAGATAGCAATGTGACAATGGGGGAAAGTTCAGGACTTAGCTGGCCCTTTGATTCGGCGGTGACGACACGCTTAGGCAGACTAGGCGAGGACGATCTCTCTGGAGACTTTGATTTGGAGAATACTCTCATTGTGACAGTGTAAACAGGTCAGTATACGCTTATTAAAGGGTAAATGAAAGTTTTGGTATAATTATAAGATGAACAAAAGTCTGTATACTTGTTTACAGAAACTCTAGAGCGTTGTTCAACGGAAAATCAAGTGAAGTTAAAAAATTGTCCACGGGGGAATGATTTTATAAGCAAGCGTTTGCAACAAAGCAGCTTGGCAGTAGGGGCGAAGTGAATGAAGTCTTGGAACTTGGAGTAATGTAATCCTAGTACACTGAAGTGAGTCCTGAAGTTGCTCTAGAGTTAAACACGTTTGTCACTGGCGGGCAGGAAGCTGAGATAACGGTGCAAACGGTTGAGAAGGGTAGTGCACATGATGGTTGTCCAAAGTACTTTCACGGTGTGCCCTTTACGAGCTGTTCCTCGCTCTCTCTGACTTTTGGTTTTTTGGAGAAAAGGCTCTTTTCTCTCTTTTCCCAAAGCGGCAATTGCACAACAGACAGCACTGCCTTGTTTATTGAGGTGTGGTTACCCGCTTTTGCGGTGGACTTGTATAGAGAGATTCTATGTTGTAGGTACATGTATCTCAAGTTGTGTATATATAGGGATATATATAGTTATATATTACATCAATAATCATTTCTGTGACTGCGGTCCCACTCAAGCAGGCACAATAGGGGCACAAATCCACGCTCTTCACGCGAGCGGGTATCGTAGTTACTGGCCGAAACCTTCTGTGCAAGGCACCAGCCATCACTGAACTCCTCTAAGACAATGACAAGCTCATCCACAGCAAGACCCATTTCGTCATTTAGGCTCTTGTCGTACTTTCTGACAACTTTCCATATCTTAACTCCATTGGTAGATGTCCCACCCAATGGATTATCGATCAATGAAGTTTTCGATTCGTATCTAGGAGTAACAATCGATGGGAAAAGGCTTTTTCCCTCGACTAAGTCGTGAGAACCCCGGACGTTGTTCTTTTGATCTTCATTTTTATTGTATTCCTTAGCGTCTGATTTTGAAGCTACAATGGGGACATTAGAAAGAATCGGGATCTTCTTTGGGGTATATCTGGAATCTGTTAAAACCTGCGGTAAGTAGTCATCATCAATACCATCATTATTGACACTGTTATTTTGTTGCTCTCGGTCTTTTTTTCTGAACAATTTGAACGGCTTAAGAGTTATATATGCGGGAGATGCTAAATCTGTGGTTACCTCCTTGGTAAATGGTAATGAAGGAACACTCAAGTCAATTTCTGAGGAGTCTTTGTTAAAACGTTGAGTTAGCCCATAAAAACTCTTTCTATTGAAATAAGACTTGATAGCTGAAGCAGGCGTACTCACCCAGTTGTATTTAACTGGACCAAATGTCCTTGTTTCATATCTGTCAGAGACTTGTCCATTGTTTGATAAGTCTTTTTCTGTGATTTTTGTAATAATGTCATCCGGATGATTTGATGATGAATACTTGATGTTATAGCCATCCATTTCATACTTAAGTGAACTGTCCTCCTTTTTGGGTGAATTGGCATTACTACTTTTCTTTCTATGTACTTTCAAGTACCAAACAAGCAACAAAAGTAATGCAACAACAACTACACAAATGGGCACAACAATAGCTATAATCATAGAAGTATTTGACATGGTTGTTGATGAATTTGATGTAAATGAACCAGTATCCAAGATGTTATTAGATCTTTTGTTTAGGTGTGTGGGGACAGATAATGTAATTTTGTAACTACTTGGATAAAAGGTTGTATATAAAGTTGTATATAAAGTTGTAGTGAAAGTACTTGTGGATGTCACAACACCAGTTTCTGGAATAATATTTAACCCAGTGAGAGCTAAATCATTTTTCATTGTTAAATTTGGTTTATTACTACTGAAATCAAACTTGAGTTGGCTTGTTTTAATATGTAAAAGATAGGAGGCAAAACATAAAAACTGAAATTAGGAAGTATAATATATATATATATATATATAATAATTAACATTAATTCCCATATCATTCCAAAACGATACTGCAGTGAATATATTACATTAAAGTGTACCTGAATCGTGCGTAAGATGATGTTTCAGGTTGGTTTTCTCGTTTCTCAGCTTGTTTTAGATTATGCGAGTCAGAGATCTTCGCACACACTCCTTACAACTGAGCAGCTCACTAACCTACGTCAACCCCTGAATACATTGTTATAAACAAACTATGATTACAGTCAACTATATATACTTCCTTAAAGTACAGAGAAACGGGAAGGATCCAACATGTTACGCGACCCTACGTGAGGAAAAGCCTCACTACTCGTCCAACGGCTATTTGCTCGCTTCATGTTTCACAATAACTACAATTTTTACTAATATTACGATTACTTTTACGGTATAAAAAATTATTTCATATATGTATTGTTTTTTTCTTTTATTTGATTTGTGATCTAACCTCCTATGTAAACTATATAATTTTTTTTTGTGTTTTTCTTTTTTAATGAAATCGAATGAATGTGCGGATAAAATAAATTAAGGGAACGGGATTGCTATTGAAGCGCATTTAGTTGATATCAGTTTCAGATGAACCAGTGGAAACGTCAGAGACAACTTCATAATCATCATCTTCTTGATCTTTGGCAAAATTCATCTTCTTGGCAAAATCTTGTCTAAACTGTTCGTATTCTTCTGCAGATGGGCCACCTGGGTAACATCCACCTTTGAAGAAACCTTCTGGAGAAAATCCACCAAAGTAAGGATGACCACCACGTCTTCCACCGTGTCTTCCGCCAAAACCTCTTCCGCCAAAACCTCTTCCGCCAAAACCTCTTCCACTAAATCTACCACCACCAAATGCAAAAGCCATATCTGGTTGTCCTTCAAAATCCATTGGTGGAACAGGTGGGTAGCCAAAGGCTCCAAAGGAATCATCTGGTGGACCACAATGTGGACCTCCACGGCGCATATGATGGAATCTACCACCACGGAAACCACGGAAACCACAGAAACCATCTTCAGGTGATGGTAATGGGAATTCTGGAGTTTCACCATTTGCATTAGCAGCTTGAGCAGCAGCATATTCTTGGAAACGTCTAAACTTACCACCGCGTTTTCCGTATCTTCCATGTCTTCCACGTTTCCAGTTGACAAAAGTTTCAGCATCGTTATCATCATTTGGCTTTTCAGTATCGTTGTTCACTTTTTCTGCATCACCTGCAGATTCAATTAACCCTGATTCCCTCTTTCTGAGAAGAACAGCAGCCTTTTGGATGAGCTTTAATAACTCGTCGTCGGTGTAAACTTCTAATTCAGATGTTCTAATTAAACTCATTTTTATGTAATAAGTCTGATAAAGTATGATAATGGATAAAGAAAAAGAGAGAGAAAAAAAGAGGAAAGTTATGAAAAGGATAGGAAAAGTTCGGTGAATGAAGGAGGAAATTGAGTGTCTTATATAGTGTTGAAATAGATGGGAATGGGAGTTGAATTTTCATTTGCCGAAGGAGAAGGGAGATAGAAGCACAAAGCAATTTATGCAACCTCCTTGTTTTCTCACTACCCTTCATGCATATGAAATTTGCCCCAATTTTGGAATCCCGAAATCAGTGAAACATCATTTATTCTACATTTTTTTCTGCTACTTATCAATATTGTTGGATAGGTATATAAATTAAACTATATACATTCATATGAATATAATATCATTATAACAGAAACTCAATAGGTTTGGGAATAAAGGGCATGTAAATTTGGAAGGATTCTCGGGATTCAAATATGCAAGTAGGGAAAGAGCGAATTGAATTTTTGTTTTCATTTTAACTGACAAATGCCTCCACTGCTGATGCATGATACTAGTTTCTGTGATTGGCCGGGATACTCGATGGTTCTTTCTAGAAGTAGGTATCATCTGCACTATAATCACCGAGCATTAGTGGTATTTGTTTATCCTATGCCGAGAAGTAGGGCAAACATGTGGTACGGTGAGTGGAACATTAAAGCGTTTAAACCAAGAAATCAATCTGTTTTTGGGGATTGGGCCGAGCGGGCTCGGAGCAAAGAATCCTTTTGGGACGCCAGCATAGGAGTAGATTCCAATTCGAGCTTAAAAGCCGGTGGGAAATGTAAGCTGATGCAACATTAGTAAAAGTTGTAATAGGAGCTTTATATAGTAATATTAAAGGTTGTATATATAGGAAACCACTAGAGTGGTGTTTAGTAGCCAATCCAAGCAAACGATTTACTTTTTCCAATGCTTGTATAATATAAGGATTATCAGCTAGTTGCGTATACGTTCTATTCTTTGTGGTTCATTTACAGCTCATAGGTATATCTCTTAATTAGCTAACTTCTAAATCAACAAATAGAGATGTGTCCAGAAGGTGAGGGGTGACCGCCAGACGAGGCCCGTCGCATAGTCAGGCATTCTAGCGGGTATATCGAAATTAAAGACGCTGGCTCGAGAAACCGCTGAGCACGATGCGGGTGAGACAAATTGCAGGGAGTCGGAGAGCGAGCCACTATTCCCAATGTGCAACACTGGTGTGACTACAGTTGCAATAGAAGCTGGTCCAGCGGAACCCAGGTTGAAGCAGCAATGGCCAGTGGTAGGAGAGCCATGTCTTAGTGTTCTCCTGCCCATAGGCATTTGTGTTGATCGTAGGGGGTGCAACACTGTCGGAATACCGCGCTGGAGGAGCAAAAGAGGGGAAGCCAATCGAGCGCTCCGGAAGCCAGCCAGTCGCAGCGAAAAAAGAAACAAAGCCAGACACAGAGGTTGAAATGTTTTTCCGATCGCTGCTCTGCTCTGTATGTCGGACTTGCTCACACCGTGTAGCACCACAGAGGGCTAAAGTGGGCTACCATTCACCATCTAAAGAACTTGGATGCTAGTGTGGGAACACTGGTACACTATGACAGCAATAGCACACTCTCACAGCTTGTTTCAAGTAATGTTAAACGGCAGACAAGCAAAGAATCACAAAATTAAAAATAAGTCTTCCCGATTAGTAAATCATGCCGCAGCTGCCCTTTGTCCGCTACGGAGACCTTTCTCCCCTCTTTCTCTCGTTGTAAACCCTCTTGTGGGCTCTTGAAGATGGTTCAACCTACACAATTACAAAGCTATCAATCGGTATCTGTATACTATATACTTACACTGTCGTTTATAGGAAAGATACTCAAGCAATTCCAGCAGAAATATACCAAACGGACGACTCGCAGGCAATAATTCGGAGTAGGAAAAGAAAAGAGAGGGTGCGAGAATATAAATTTTTCTCTTAAGCGGCTCTGCCTGATGACTATTCTTTTTTCTTGTAAGAAATTAGACGATAAAGTTACTTAACTGGTCTGTTTGTATATAAACCCTGGTACGGCCCTTGTTTTTATCAATGTTTCTTGGGTTTATCCTTTTGTGAAATCTTGCAAAAGGTCTATCTGTCATTCAACAAATCAAAACAAATCACATATTAGTCCTATAACAATGTCTCAACCAACTAACTTACAAAACTCTACCGAATCCGAAGCTGTCAGAGCTAACTTAAACTACGGTGCTGAAAAGGAAAAGCAAATCATGAACGAAATCAGAAACGCTAACCAAAACAAATCATTCTCTTCTGTCTTTGAATCTTCTTCCTTCGGTGGTTACTTCAACATTGCCTTCAAGAAAGGTAACTAAATCATTAATCATTAATAATTAAAACTAATACATTTGTCTTAATATCTCCACTCTTAATATTTATTTATTTTATTCACGAGTTGAATTGAATTCGATATAATTTGTCAATAATCTTATTATTCATTCACTACGTGTTGCTTTGCTTCTGGGTTTTTCTTTTTCTTTCTTGTCATTTAATTAAACATGTTTAATTCACTATTATTATATTATTATCAAAACTATAATAAACTTTATACATATAATTCATAGAATTGATAAACTACATTATTTCACTGTTTATAAGCTTATTTATCTAACGTAAAAGCTAAAGGTAACAACGCTTCCAGAGTTTCTCATCTTCTTGACTGTTGTCTAACAGATTATTGAGAAATGATCTCATGAACAACTCCTGAAGCCGCAATCAAGTCTTCGTCAAACCAACGTTTTCCAGTTAATTGCAAAGCGATTGGAGCACCTTTGAAATCTTCAGGACTAGTGTATAAGCCATACTCGTACTCTTCCACCTTGCTACGTGGCTTATATGAAGTATCAACTTGGTCTAATTCAGGATCAACAGTTAATCCAGTTGGGAAAATGACATTGGGGAAGTCTAAGACGTTCCATAAATTGGTGTAACCCCAGTACTTGATTGTCTCGTGTTTTGGAGCAACATTACTATATGTTGGACACAAGATATAGTCAATTTTATGCTCATTCCATGAATCTTGGTATGTTTGACGTCCATTGTCTCTGATAGCACAAGCTTCTTGAACTTCCTTACCGGTTAAACCCTTGTCTCCACATCCGAAACTCAACGCAACTTTAGAGAGATAAGTCAATGGCTCACCAGAAGTACGCAAGTACTTCTTTTGACCTTCGTTGAAATCACTGTTATACATTGATCCACACGCATCAACAAGCTCGGCAACACCAGTTGGTTTCCATTCAACAACTTTAACACCAGCAGCTTCAAGTTTTTCAGCAGCCACTTTCAATGCTCTGAGCATTGGTGGAGTTGGCTTAACTACACCATCATCGTACATGATACCAACGGTTAATTCCCTTGCCTTTGGCTTGGAAACATCTTTCCATGGTAATGGAATAGTCATTGGATCTCTTTCCCAGGGCTTACCATCGACGATAGCTTTCATGAACAGATTTAAATCATCTGCAGAACGACCTAATGGACCCAAGACACAGGCAACAGATTCTTGTACACCTGAACCTGGACCAGTAATATTCTTCATGGATAGTCTCTTTTGAGTTGGTCTTAAACCCCAAACACCACAAAAGGCAGCTGGTGCTCTAATAGATCCACCAATATCGGAACCTAAACCAAAGACAGAACCTTTCATTGCAGCAATAGCACCTTCTCCAGATGATGATCCACCTGGTGTTAAAGAAGTATTATGTGGATTCAATGTCAATCCGGTAATGTTGTTATTTGAATCTAAATGCATAAGACATTGAGGTTCACTGGTACGAATGTAAAAGACAGCACCGGCTTCTAATAATAATTCTACAGTCAATGCATAATTATCAGTGACATTATCAATTAAAGAAACAAAGGCACCGTGGGTAACTTTTCCCTTATAGTTATAATGCTCTTTTAAAGAAACAGGTAAACCATGTAATGGACCGACGGTCTTACCAGTTGATTTGAAATATTCGTCTAGTTCTTCTGCTCTCTTGAGACCTTCATCCATGAACACCTGCATACCACAATTGGTAAGCTGGTGAGCAATGGTAGCTCTCTTGGCAAAAGCCTTAAAGACTTCAACAGAGGTTAATTCACCTTTGGCAATCTTAGTAACTAAATCTGTACCGTTTGCTTCAGTTATGGCCAATTCAGCTTCGGTCAAGTACTTCTTTGGTATTTCGGTGACAGAAGATCCCATTTCAGGGATCTCAGATTCAGGAATCAAATATTCATTGAGAAGAGCTTTCTTAAGGGCATCTTGGTATGCCTTGATCTTAGGCTCATAGGCCTTGAACTTGACAACATCTTCAGTTTTGAAATCGTATTCTTCTTGTGTCATCTTGGGGGAAGTTTTAATCAGGTTGTTCAAGTTTTGCAATCAGATTCAGTTCGGTAATTCAACTTTGCCAAATTAGGTCAGAATTAGAGAAGCAGACTCAATTTTAGTTCCTTAAGGCCAATTAATATCTGCAGATATATATAGGGAAGAAACGATAAGTACCGTAGTAAGATATACTGGTGATAAGACCAGATCAAGGGGCTAGTAGTTACTCTAGATATATATCAACCGGGGATTAGAACACTAAGGGAGATGTTATAGCCCCTTCCGCTTCCTAATTAGGCAATGGGGGCGCATAGCTGTTCTTGCGATAAGAAGTGTGAGAAAGTTAGCCTGAGAAAATTAGCCACTTCTAGCTTCCTCTTTGGGACAGCGATAAGCTCCGAGGAGTGCTTATGAAGCAAAGTCAAAATCAGCTCGAGTTGAGTCCAAAAGCTGTGTCAAAGCTGTATTACGGCTGTCTGTTTAAGCAAACGGCTGAAAGTTGACTATCTAATGTTATCTGTTGATCTGTCACTTCAGGTTGTTCGCTTTCTAGCGCTGTTTTTTTTATTGGGTGTTCATACCAGATTAGGAATTAGTCAGTATCTTATCATCTATGTTATCTACTTTTGTCATCAGATCAGACATCGAAGAATGGGGATAATGAATTTTATTTACCCTATCGCCAGTTGTCTTTTCTACGGTCTAACTGTCTCTCGGGGTATCTCTGTGATAAACATCCCATACTCCTTGTTGGTAGGTGATATGATTTTGTAGTAGTAAAATGCATATCCCTCAGTAGTAAAGACGGCAGTAAAGGAGAACTGAAAGGTGGCGCATAACTACCGATATGTCACGAGTCTGTGTGTTCATGGGTGCATTTCCCCCGATCTTAGCCTGCGTGATGTGAATAGTATGCCAGAAGTTCAGGAGAAAGGGGGAAACAGAAAATAGCCGTTGTTCTTACCTAAAGAGGCATTACCAGGTGCCTATCTTGCTTATCAGAATTTGATTTCAAACTCCGTAAAGCCTCACAGTCTTTTCACTTCGACTTTAATTGATACTTATAAAACGATCGACATCTCCTGTATTTGAATTGCAGTCCAGAGATTGAAGTTTATATAGAGGAACCATAGTTTGGTATTTAAATAATCATTTAACAACTATAATAATACGTATTATCACTTTATAACTATGGCTCACGGAGATATAAACTTCGACGAGGTACCAGGTACATCTTTGTTAGTCGATGAAACTAATGAATTTGGCGGAAAACACAAGCAGGATATTGTTCTCATTCCAACCCCTTCTGGTGATCCAAATGATCCATTAAATTGGTCAAGAAATAGAAAATGGTTACAAATGTTCTGTGTTATTGTTTATGTTTACTCTACAGGTATCCCAGGTACTTGTATTTACTCTATCTTAACTCAGATCAGTGACGCTCCTGGTGTTAATATTTCTGTCGGTCAATTAAACGATGGTACTGGTTACCTCTTTTTATTCTTAGGTATTGGATGTTGGGTCTTTTTACCATTAGCTCAACAATTCGGTAAACGTCCAGTTTATTTGCTCTCTACTCTTGCTTGTGCTTTGCTAAACTTGTGGAATCCATATATCACTACTAATCAACAATGGATTGCTTCTAAGATTTTAGCTGGTTTGTTTGTTGCTCCAATTGAGGCTTTACCTGAAATCACAATTGCTGATTTATTCTTTGAACATGAAAGAGCTACTTATATGGCTGTTTATGGTGTTGCCTTATTCACAAGTAATTACATGGCTCCATTAGTTGCTGGTTTCATCAATGATGCTATGGGATGGCAATGGGTTATCTACTTTGCTGTTATTTTCTGTGCTGTTGGTTTTGTATTCTTGAGTTTTTTCATGGAAGAAACCAACTACGAAAGAAGATTAAGAGTTAAGAGAGATACTAATGGTGATGTTTTATCTGCAATTGTTTCTTCTTCCGAGAAGCACCCAAATACTTCATCTGAGGAAGTCAAAGACTATAGTGAATTCCATACCACCGAAGTTGTTGTATCTGCTAGACAAAACTTAGGTAACCAAGCTGCATTGATTGATGACGATGATTTCGATTTCACTTATCCTCCAGAAAAAACTTTCTGGCAAAAAATGTCTTTGACTTCTGGTATGAAGAGTAAGAACCATCTTCTCGAATTATACATTGGTCCTTTGAGAATGATGCAATTCCCAGTTGTTTTATATGCCGGTTTCCTTTATGGTGCATCCTTATTTTGGTACTCAGTTTTGAACGGTACAGAATCACTTATCCTTGGTGCTGAACCATATAACTTCTCTGCTGCCATGTGTGGTGCTGCTTATACTTCACCTGTTGTCTTTTCCATCATCATTTACTTTTATGCCGGTTGGTCTACCGATTGGATTAAAGTCAAGATTGCCAGAGGTCGTTCAGGTATCTCGCATGCTGAAGATAGATTATGGGTGTTGACAGTTTACATGATTCTTGGACCAGCTGCTTTGATCTTGTGGGGTGTTGGTGCTGCAAATGGTATTCATTGGTTTGGTGTCGTCTTTGGTTTAGGTCTCTTAGGAGGTCTTTGTATTATTGGATGTGTATCTTCTACCACTTATATCCTTGACACTTATGAACTTTTGAGTTCAGATGCCATGGTTGTTTGTATCTTGATCAGAAACACTATGAACTTTGCTATGGACTACGGTATCACACCATTTGTCACCAATGTTGGTGTTCAAAACTGTTTCATTGCTTCTGCCTTTATTTGTCTTTTCTGTATTGGTACTTTCTTTATTATGATCTTGACTGGTAAGTACTGGAGAAACAGAGGCAAGGAAGCCTACTGGAAATTAGTTGCTAAACGTAGAGCTTCTGGTCTCTTAGCTTAAACCACCCTACCAACCTTCTGTTTGCGAAATTTCTACATTTCTTCCCCTTTTCTGTGCTCATCTTCTATATAGTGTATAGTATGAGATCTTAGCGCTTTATTTAGTTTAATTTTTATATAATATAAGACGCCTAGTGCGACGCTTCTACTCTGCCTTCTGGTACTATTACCAGATGTATATGAATGATACCTTACATATGTTGTAAGCCGTTTGAAAGGTTGCGGCTCGGATCGGATCTGAGCGATTATAATTTGGAGCAAATCAGGCATCCCCGGAACTCGGAGAACTATCTCTAAAAGCAAAGCAGAAGTTAGAGGTTGGGGAACCAACTGGTGTTGCTACTGATGCTGTCCCATCGCATGGTGCAGTAAAGCTGTAGTTTTCCAAAGTAACGGTCTAAGGTAAGGTTCCAGAATAAGCTTTTGTGAAGAGAAGAAAGTGAACCAGTCGGCTTCTCTGGCAAGCAGTGGAGTGCATGGCGGGAGCCCACGGAGGGCACTGCACAGCACTCACTAACGGCCCCATTGGAACCCTTCCTTTGGCAACGTAGATTGGGCCAATCGGAGTGCCAGCACCCAGCAGCTGTAGGTCTGCCTCCTAGCTTGAAGTAGCTTTAAATGTCTCAGTGGCAGCCACCCACGACAATTGGGACCCTGGAAATGTCGCAGATGGAGCTAGGTAGAGTGCGAAAAATAGAGCTGCACGAGAGAAGAGGCATATATTTCGAATTCTGGCTATCGTCAGCCCTACGACACCGCTGGACCATCAACACCATCCCTGTGCATTCATAGACTGCTCTCTTGCTCTCAGAGGTGATTGTCGTTGTATATATCTCTGCTCCGACTAGATACACACAGGTTAGTCAACTATTCAGCAATATCGCTCCTCCCTGCTGGTCTCTTTCTCCGCTTTTTCAGCCAATACATATAGGTTCAAGTGTTGAGGAATACGAATCAGCAATATACGAGATTGAAATCACATAATACCGCACTCTCCTTTTGATCAACATAATATTCTCTGTGTACTTTAGCCCAGCTCTTTGTTGATACCGATCTTATCGCCAAGTCTATTTTTGAAGTACTACTCAGAACACTTTTGTACCTCCGTGATTCCTAATCATCCCTTAGGTCCGAAAAAATAGAATAATTCCATTCCTTTCTTTTTTTCTGTCAAGTAAACATCAAGAAGACGTTAAAAATAATCAATATATCAAGCAGTTTAAATTGATTTAAGAATGGCAAAGGGGAAACAGACAATAGCACAGCCGATTGTGGCCTCTGTCAGCTTAAAACCTCAACCATCATCAAGTCACACTACTAATAATGGGGTCCCTCAATCTATTATATTGCCATACCCAGACACGACCCTTTCTTCAGCTACAGCTCTACAAAAGAGAAGAAGAGTAACTAGAGCTTGTGATGAATGCCGTAAAAAGAAAGTGAAATGTGACGGTAATTTACCATGTATCCATTGTACAGTTTATTCTCACGAATGTACTTATGACCATCAAACGAACAGAAACCCAGCTAGAAAAAGATCAAATACAAAACAGATATTAGGTCCTGCATTGAGTACGTCCACCTCATCTGCATCTAACAATGAAGCAAATAAGAACCCAAGTTCTGCTCTTTTAGCTAGTGGAATAAGTCCTCAAGTGATCCAAAAGATGACAAACAGGTTGCGATTATACGATGATGTATTGAAAAGACTTTTACCAGACATTAAGCTCACAGATGAAAATGATAAACCCATTCCTGTAAACCCAGTTAAGCTGATGGCAGCATTAACTAAATTAGACGAAGAAAGTGCTTCTAATGGGACCCATTTCGATGTTTCTCAAGCTAGTTTGATTGCCAAAACATATGAAGAGTTACCTAACGTTCCTGTACCTCCATTACCTTCGATAACTACAACCAGTGGAAATAATAATAATAATAATAATAATAATAATAATAATAATGCTTCTTTTGGATCCGCAACAGCAACACCTCCCATATCTTCTGCAATTCCAGCCTCATTAAATTCGCCTGGAATCTTGCACACTAATAGTCCTTCCGACGACGCTTCAAGTATGGGAAGAGAAATTAGAATCATTCTACCAACACGTGAAGTAGCTTTACAGTTGATCACTAAAACCTGGGAAAACGCATGTGTTCTGTTTAGATTCTATCACAGACCAGCATTCATTGAAGATTTGAATGAATTATACGATACTGATCCAGGCTCTTACACTAATAAGCAACAAAGATTCTTGCCACTTGTTTATTCCGTCATGGCATGTGGTGCGCTTTTCTATAAGAGTGACGAACATACCAATGGACATAAGGTTGATGATAATCAATTGGATGATGCTTTCAAGGATGAAGGTTACAGATATTTTATTGCTGCAAGAAAACTGATTGATATCACTGATACAAGAGACACATATGGTATTCAAACTATTGTCATGCTGATCATTTTCTTACAATGCTCAGCAAGATTATCCACATGTTATGCTTATATTGGTATTGCACTAAGAGCAGCTTTAAGAGAAGGTTTACATAGACAATTGGACTATCCATTTAATCCTATTGAATTGGAGATCAGAAAGAGATTATTCTGGACAATTTATAAGATGGATATCTATGTTAATACAATGCTTGGTTTACCAAGAACCATTAGTGAAGACGATTTTGATCAAGAAATGCCCTTAGAGCTGGATGATGAGAATATCACTGTGGAAACGTATAGATTTGATCGTCAAGGCGATAGATTATCAAGTTCTGGAATTGCTAATGCACATACAAGACTGATCTTCCTCATGCAGAAAATTGTCACTAAGTTGTATCCAATCAAATCTACAAAACTGGGTGCTTCAAAACCTGAATTATTGGCACATGATATTGTATATGAATTGGAATTGGATCTACAAGACTGGATGAACAGCTTACCTTTGGAGCTAAAGCCAGGTGTGGAACCTTCCAGTCAGTACCTAAAAGCTAATCGTTTGTTACACATTTCTTATTTACATGTCAAGATTATTTTGTACAGACCTTTTATCCATTATATCTCAGCTGATTTTTCTATAAGAAAAAATTCAAGTTATGATTTGAAGTGTATTGAAAAGGCCAAGAATTGTATTAATGTTGCCAGAATTGTTGTCAAACTTGCCGAAGATATGATCAGAAAAAACATGTTGAGTGGCTCCTATTGGTTCTCTATTTACACTATCTTTTTCTCAGTCGCATGTTTGGTTTACTATGTTCATTTTGCCCCTCCTATAAATAGAAATGGTGATTATGATCCTGAATATATTGCTATCAAGAACGACGCAGAAAATGGTAAGAAAGTCCTGGACATCTTGAAGGATAGTAGTCAAGCTGCTAGAAGAACTTATAATATTTTGAATGCTTTGTTTGAACAATTGAACAGAAGAACTGCAAGAGCCAGTATTAATCATGATGTTGAAATTCAAAATCCTCAATTTGTTACTCCTCAAGTTGGAAAGTCTCAACTGGAGAAGGAAGTTTATATCAAGACCGAAAATACTTCTAGAGCAGGTGGTAATCCTGAGAGTCAACAAAACCAACACTATTTACATCATCAACAGCAACAGCAGCAAAGACAACAACAGGAGCAATTGCAATCGCAATCGCAATCGAAACCACAACAGCCACAGCAACAACAGAAATCTCAGCAACCACAGCAACCACCACAACTTACTCCTAATGCTCCCAAAGTTCCTGATACGCCTGTTGACTTGAGCGTTTTCCAGACGAACTACGTACCACCAGCTACTCCGAAGATGGATAATAAAAAGATCAACAAGATTGCTAACGGTGTTAATTTTATCGATGGTGTTTACACTGGTATCAACTTAAATGTTGCATCTGACGAAATGAACCATAGCTCTAGTACTACTTCTAACTATCCATACCAAGGTCATGATGATGCTTTCAATGGTTCAAATGATGAAAACATAGATGATAAGAAATACGTTCCAGGTATCATGGATCAGCTAGATATGAAGATTTTTGGTCGTTTCTTACCTCCATATATGTTAAACAGTAACCACGAAACTACTGTCCAAACAAGGGAAACGTCACCAACTCAAAATGAACTCAACTATGATTCTGTGACTTCAGCCTTAGATGGTATTAATGCTAATAATATTGAAAATCACGCAGCTTCTGGTATTAAACAATCTGCTTCCGGTAATAGTGTTGTGAATAATGTTAATGATCAAATGTTTTTATATAATTCTATGCCTCAATCTCAACAGCCTGGAAGTTCAACCAATAGTGACAATAATAAAGCGACTATCAACAATAGCAATAACAACAGTAGTAACAATAATAATAATAACAGCTCTACAAAGGTCAGTACCAGTAATTTCATGGAAACGACGAATTCCGGTAATGCCAAATTGAATGATGGTCTCTTTGATAATATAAATGCAATTCCGTCAGGTTTGTCTACTGTTGTGCAATCCTCCAATCACGTCTTCACAAACTACAACGTTCCTGACTCGGAAATGGAAGATGCTGGCGTCAAATCACCTTCTGAGGCTACAGAAGTGGGTATGAATAATAGTGAATCGCCTATTAACAACAACAGTAACAGCAACAACATTAATGGCTTTCGACCTGAAAATTTGAACAATCCTTTACGTGAGAGGTTTAATTCTACGCATGGTTATGATTTTGATGAATTTTTCTTTAACGATTGGAGTATTGGAGATCCTAATGATTTCAATAATAGTAATAAATAATTTCTTAATTAACTTTAATTTTAATTTTAATTTTAAGTAGGTATATCAAATATCCGCTTGTTTTGCTTCAATATCAAACTAATACAATATAATGATTTTTCAATTTTGAAGATTTTATAAGTTACCTGAAAATGAACAATTAAAACTAGAATACACACTTAATTATAAAATTACATAAAATACATAAAATAGTAACTAGACGAAAAAACCTAAAAACAAAATAAAACATTAAACCTAATGAAAAATGAAATAGAGAATGGAGAATGGAAAAATAAAAAATAAAAATAAAAGAAACCTGAAAAAGAGAAAAGTACAAGAAAAAATGTTACCTAAAGAGAAAAAAGATGAGAAACAATGAATGGGGTGCAATATGGATCAGTTTTGGAAGAACTGATCACTACTGGATTTAGTGTTGGAGTCTGGGTCGGTAACAGACACAGCACCAGATACATCAGAACTGATTTCTTCAATACGCTTACCACGGCCTCTTATACCACGATTCAAGTTCTTGTATAGATCTGAAAAGTAAACCAACAATTCACGTTCATCCGGAGGCATATGGTCTAGAGATCCAGTTGAGTCTACATGTGCTAATTTGCTAGTCAACTCATTCAATGTCTCCAAATGGAATCTATTCTGATGAGCCTTCAAGTTACCTAATTGAGTGAATGTCTTATTACAATTGTTTAACTTGCATGGGTAAGGTCTTAAGTTCGAATGAGTCAACTCATGGGCTTGTAAATTACCCTTTCTTGAGAAGTACTTATCACATGAAGGACATTTGTATGGCTTTTCACCTGTATGTAAACGTAAATGAGTTCTCAAGTTACCACCTTGAGTGAATCTTTTCTTACAATACGAGCATTCATAAGGTTTAACACCAATATGTGATCTGATATGAACTTCTAAATGAGTTGATTGAGTGAATTTTTTCTTGCAATAATGACATTCATGTTGTTTATGACCTCTAAAATTTGGTTTTTCAACACCTCCAACTAATTCTACAGGGTTGGGAATCAAAGATCCATCACCAGATACTTCACCTGTTGAACTTACTTCTTCCAAAAGAGTTCCATCTGGTGCTTGTTTGATATTTCCTGTAACACCTTTCCTTCTTGCCTGTAAGACCAACATCAACTGATCAACTCTAGTGGCACCCACCAATGGACGGCCATCTTCTGTACGTAAAGTTTCATTTGCGGGAACAAGGGTTGATTTGGAGGGATCTGAATTTGGATGGATAGGCATATCGATCTTGAATTTCTTTCTTGGTAAGTCTAAATCTGCGTCAAATGGCGCCTTTTGAGAATCATTTGTAGATGAGACATTTGACAAAGCTGCCAATTGAGAATCAGTGTCATCTTTATCCAATTTAGAGTCTTGTTGCTTACCTGCCATTTTTCTACTTCTTGCAGTCGTCTTTTTCTTTTCCTTCTTGGTTTTAGTATTAGGACTTGTTGAAGACTTGGCGCTGGCATCACTTGGACTTATGAAAGAACCACCTTCTGATAAAGTAGGTAATGGAGATTGTGCTGAAGACGTGAGTTGCTGATTTGCCTGTTGTACTGCTGATGGGTTTGCACCTTGTTGAAGAGAAGATTGACCTTGCTGTTGATCCTGTGAAGACAGCGATGCCTGACCTTGCTGCTGCTGCTGTAATTGTAATGGATGCTGTTGTAGAGGTGGTTGACCCTGTTGTTGCTGTTGCTGCTGTTGTTGGTTTGGAGCTTGCATTATATATCCATATCCTTGTGGAAGGTGATTTGGATCACCTGGAAATCTTGAAGGCATTGGTAATACATTTGGAGCTTGGTAAATGGAAGGGCCTCTTCCAAAAGGTTGTTGTTGCATCTGTTGCATCATTTGCTGTTGCATTTGCTGCTGATTAAGTTGCTGCGGTTGCTGTTGTTGTTGTTGTTGTTGTTGTTGCTGTTGTTGCTGTTGTTGCTGGGATTGTTGAGGGACACCTGTAGGATCTTGATAATTTGGGATATTATCTAACAAGTCTGAATTTTGATCAAACATCTTTACAGCAGAATCTCTTTTCAAGAATGAATCAAATTCACTCTGAGAGATATCACCATTAGGTAATACACTTGGGAACCTTGGTCTTGCAAAATAAGAGTTTGAACGGGATCTAGAGCCTGGTAATCCCGAAGTGACAAAAGGTTCTAATTGTTCACTTGGTCTTCTATTTATCAAATGGTCTCCTCCTGTTATTGAAGGGTTATGCAGTAATAGTCTTTCTGAGGAGTATGGTTGTAGAGTAGTTCCTGATATACTACCTAAAGATGGATGTGGGAATGAGAATGAGTAATCACGTTGCATATCGCTGTAACCAAACTGGTCGGATATTGATGGTTGTTTCTGGGTATGATTAGGTTCGTTTTTCCCCTTTGATGATGATGTTGTTGTTGTTGTTGCTGTTGTTGTTGTATTTGATTGTCCTACTGCGTTATTGGAGGAATTCTGATTAATTGAAGAATTGCCTACTGATGATGTATTATTAGTTGGATTATGACCCGATGGTGGCAAGTTAGAGTGAGACTGGGAGGATGTTCTTGAAGTAGGTTGACCGGGTATGAATGAAGGTGGTGGAAATTGATTCTGTTGTTGTTGTTGTTGATTCTGCTGATTCTGTTGATTTTGTATACTTGGTGGGCCGGGCATAACGGGAGCAGATATACTTCCGAAAGGCTGTATATTACCTGTAGAATCAAAAGAATATCGAGGCATGAAGATTGAGTCTTGTCTGGGGAAATTGGGTACTGCTTGGTTGTCATCTGTTCTATACCTGTCAAAGTCCGAGGCTGTCCCCGTAAGATAAAATGAACCTCTTCTGCTTGAGAAGTTGAAATTTGGGTCTTCGGAAATAGAATTCAGCCTGGTAAAGTTATTCTCTGTATTTGCAGGGTTCGAATCGTTTGTCTGTTGAGAATCAATCATTGTAATGAATTGGAAAGGTCGTCTTTAGATTTTTATACTTAAAAATTTGGAAATTAGAAACTTGAGGGTAATATTTACCTGCTGGAATGATAGATAAGTGGCGGAATTGGATCAATTGAAAGGAGACACCGTGGAATTGAATTGACAATTAACAGAATTGAGGTTACAAAGGGACGTAAAATGCTTATCAGAATGTGTGTATGTAATGTATTATCACTTGATAAACTACCTATATAGTGTGTTTGTATGTTTCACGAGAGCAAGTGGAAATTTAAACAATAGGCTTTGGGTAAATCCCGATATCAAGTTTGAAGCACGGAGGTGGGGGGGGGGGGAGGCAATTGCACTGTAAGGGAGCGCTGAATTTGGGATACGGTGCTAGATTGGAAGCAAAGAAGCTGTTCTAACCTACCTGTAAGGTGAAGACAGCTGTGCTGATAAAAGGCCGCTGTATATGTATGCGGGATGTATAGGATGTTGGTGCGGTGGCTCTTTGTCTGGGGTTGAGTAGGTGGTGTTTGGTTTCTTTTTGCTGTTTGGTTTTTTTCATTTCTTTTGCTTTTTTGGATTTGCCGGCTTGCTTTGCTTTTTTTCGCTTAGTCTTGCGGTTTTAGTTATTCTGTTAATAGATCACGTGATTATTTATTACTTCTTTGGTTTTAGTTGATTCAATTTACTACTTTGTGTTTAGTGTTTTTGACATTTAACACCTCACACCGCAAAATTTTTTGTCAATATTTACCATACCTTAATTACTAAGAGTAAGAAGGTATGCAATATAGTGATGAATGATAAGTGATCTATTGTTGATTGCTTGCTTGCTGCTTTGTACTAATCCATTAAACGTTACATATACCTTCCAAGAACATAAATACAATGTCTACCGCTGATGTACCCATGGAAGATGCTGTCCCAGCTGCTGATATCGATGTTGAAATCGAATCAAACGATAATGAAAATGATAATATTGATTTAGAAAAGATACAGCTTCTCCCAGGTTCCTCAGATGACGGAACTTCTGCCTCTTTCCAAATCATTGACGAAGACCATACTTTGGGTAACGCCCTTAGATACATCATAATGAAGAATCCAGACGTTGAATTCTGTGGTTACTCTATTCCTCATCCTTCTGAAGCCAAGTTGAATATCAGAATTCAAACCTACGGTGCATCCACAGCAGTTGAAGCCTTGCACAAAGGTTTAGATGATTTGGTCGATTTATGTTCTCATGTCGAAGACACTTTCAGTGAAAAAGTCTCTTCTAGAAACTATTCTACTACTGAACCATGAACAACAATTAAAACTTGTATTTTTTTTTCAAATTCTTAATACACATAATCGCATACAATCACCATTACAAGTCATATACTAATTCAATACATTGTCCTTTCAAATCTGCTATATCATATTTATTTATTAGTTTGAATTGAGCTAAACAGCATATTATTACAATCAGGGAAACTAGTAATTGAAACTGTTACTTAATCACTAAACTCAATTAAGAGGTTACCTAGTTACTCCCTCCCCTCGTGCATTGATCTCAATTCTTCTGATAATCCCATTCATAGGCTTCTTTCATTCTGTACTATATATACTTAATAACCCAATATCAAGACTCTTATCGATAATTAACTCAAACTTTAATACAGTAATACAACATTAACACTTCAGTTATATCTAACCTTAGATATCTTCAGTAGGGTAACCGCAAATTATTTTTTATAATTTTTTTTAAATTTTTTTTTTTTTTCTCTATTGTTTCTTTTTCCTGCATAAAATTTTTAAGGGGACTTCTTGTTATAAGACTTGCCTTCTTCTTTCCTTTACTCTTATTCTTCATCCATTGAATCTTCTGTCTAACGTAGATAACACATACTCACACACAGATACATACATTATTCAAAGATGTCTTACATGAACAACAACAGAGACGGAGGCCACTCTTACGGTGGTGGTGATCGTCAACACTACGGTAGAGACAACCGTCACGGTGGTAACTTAAACAACAACAGAGGCAACTTCCGTGGTAACGATAGATACGATTCTAGAGACTCTTATGGTTCAGGTCACGAATTAGGTGCTAATTTACAAAAACAAGAATTCGATTTAGAAACTTTACCTAAATTTGAAAAGAATTTCTATCATGAAGATCCAGCTGTTACTAACAGATCTGAAGATGAAATTGTTGAATTCAGAAAGAAATCTGAAATGACCTTATACGGTAAGGACATTCCAAGACCAATTACTTCTTTCGATGAAGCTGGTTTCCCAGATTACGTTTTAAACGAAGTCAAGGCTGAAGGTTTTGCTTCTCCAACTTCTATTCAATGTCAAGGTTGGCCAATGGCTCTTTCCGGTAGAGATATGGTTGGTATTGCTGCTACTGGTTCAGGTAAGACTTTATCTTATTGTTTACCAGGTATTGTTCATATTAACGCTCAACCTTTATTACAACCAGGTGATGGTCCAATTGTTCTTGTTTTGGCTCCAACTAGAGAATTGGCTGTTCAAATTCAACAAGAATGTTCCAAATTCGGTAAATCGTCTAGAATTAGAAACACTTGTGTTTACGGTGGTGTCCCAAGAGGTCAACAAATCAGAGATTTAGCCAGAGGTGTCGAAATCTGTATTGCCACTCCAGGTAGATTATTAGATATGTTAGAATCTGGTAAGACTAACTTAAGAAGAGTTACTTACTTGGTCTTAGATGAAGCTGATAGAATGTTAGATATGGGTTTTGAACCTCAAATCAGAAAAATTGTTGACCAAATTAGACCAGATAGACAAACTCTTATGTGGTCTGCTACTTGGCCAAAATCTGTTCAATCTTTAGCTAGAGATTACTTAACTGACTACATTCAAGTCAATGTCGGTTCTTTAGAATTAGCTGCTTCCCATAACATTAAACAAATTGTTGAAGTTGTAAGTGAATTTGAAAAGAGAGATAGATTATTAAAACACTTAGAAACTCAAATGGAAGAACCAGAAGCCAAGATTATCATCTTTGCTTCAACTAAGAGAACATGTGATGAAGTCACTTCTTACTTAAGATCAGATGGTTGGCCTGCCTTAGCCATCCATGGTGATAAGGAACAAAGAGAACGTGATTGGGTCTTACAAGAATTCAGATCTGGTAAGTCTCCAATCATGTGTGCCACTGATGTCGCTGCTCGTGGTATTGGTATGTATAAATCATTATTAACTTCACTTTTTTGATTTTAGGTTTTGATAAATTATAATTTTTTTGGAGGGAAAATTGAGAGAAAGATTATAGACTGATGGGATAACGTTTTTTGTTTTTAATTATTTGAATTTCGTGGGAAATTTGAAGATGATCTTATTATGATGGCTAATTTAAAGACTAAAGTTTTGTTTAATTACGCTTCAGGTGATTCTGATGGTGGTAAACAAATACATTTAACTTGAACGCCATTCAAAAAGACAAATAGTTATCTTAGTGAATTAATTTCACTGCATGGAAAGGGAAAAAAGACACGCACTGATACCAAAGCAAAGATTCTTTTTGTCTCACTCGATATTCGGATTTAAGGCAAATATTATAAGTCTAAGTGTGGGTTTAGACTATTGGGTTTATATGGAAGGAATAAAAACAAAAAGCGGGATATGCCTTAATTATGAAATACTTGGGAGACGTTTGAACTTTAATTTATGGTGGGATTAAATGAGGGAGAACTTGGGAAATAGACTAAAAATCTACCGAAATAAAAGTCAGGACTTTTAGTAACGGATAATGAATTGAGGACTTTTATTGGGCATTCTTCATTATTCCTGTGAAAAGATCGAACTGCAATGAATGAATAAATTAAAATTATGATGAAGGCTTGAAGACAAGAAATGAAATAAGTGACTATTTTTTTATCGTGCTGAAAGGCAGTAATTTCTAAATCCAAGTTGACAAAGACATTGAAAGTCTTTCTTTTGTTTAGAATTTAGATTTACTGCAATGATTTGATACAGAAATAGTTGACCGATTGATTGAATACTGTGTATTACAATCATATCTTTCCATATACCTTCTTCTTAATGACATTTAATTTATTTACCATTCATTTACCTTTATTTTGTTTCTCCTCCTCTTATTAAACCAAAAAAAAAAAAAAAATAAGATCAGTGTAAATCTTGTAACTAACTGCTAATGCTATACTTGCTCAATTTTGTTTTCTTCTTGTCTTGGTTGTTGTTATATTCAAAACTGTTTTTGAGTAACTTCTACATCAAGATCTACAAAATTTATTAGACCGTAAAATTCAAGAATCATTAGAGATCCAGTTTTAAAAAGATCCAAATTACTAACTAATTACTCATTTATATTTTTATTACAGATGTCAAGGGTGTCACTGCTGTTATTAACCATGATATGCCAGGTAATGTTGAAGATTACGTCCATCGTATTGGTAGAACTGGTAGAGCTGGTGCCAAGGGTACTGCTGTTACTTTCTTCACTAAGGACAACGCCAACCAAGCCCATGATTTAATCACCATTCTCTTAGAAGCCAAGCAAGAAGTTTCTCCAGAATTACAAGCTTTAGACAAGAAGGCTTACCGTGGTTACGGTAACAACTCCTATGGTGGAGGTAACAGAGGTGGTAGAGGTAGATTCGGTGGTGGAAGAGGTGGTAGAGGTAGATTCGGTGGTGGAAGAGGTGGTTTCAACAGAGGTTACAACTCCGGTTCCAACAACACTCCAATTGGTAACAAGAGAACTTTTTAAATGAAAAGTCCAAATTCAACTTTAATCAACCAGATTCTAATTGTGCGTTTCATGTCTAGTCTAATTTAATCTAGTTTAGTCGGTATTTTTTTTTTTCTTACTTAATAATATTTGATTTTTAATTGTTTTCAAACTGGCTTTTTATTTTAATTTCTTTATATAAACTGATCTTTTATATATATTATAATATGTGCTTTTCTTATAATCTATGCCTTTGTAATCTAATCTTATATAAATCTATTTGGTATTAGTGTTTTAAAAACCTTCACTACCATTAAACCCAGTAAATCCAGACATCAAAAAGAACTTGTAATATTCCTTTGAACTGATTTTATTAGCCCAATTCCAAGCACTTGTTAATCTACCGTCTATACATGATCCAGCATCGTAAAAATTATTAGATCCTGAACCATCAAATGCATGTCTGAAGAAATCACATAATATGGTTTTGGATAGATCTTCAACAGAGTCAAATTGAGATTCCATATATTGTTTTGTAAACTTGTCTGATTCTGCTAATTTTTCAATCTCAGTTAAAGTTTGGTCAACAGGTATCAAAATTCTTGGAACTTGTGTATATGTATCAAGAAAAAACAGGGCATTTGGGACAGTATGATCACCAAGATGTATAGCAGATGAACCAACCCATCCATTACATTCACGTTGACATTGAGCTAAGATACGTGACATCTTATTGTATACAGAGGGGCAGGCTTTTACACGATTCAAACCTTGACCTGTAGAAGTCAATTGATAATTATAACCATTGAACAAGTCTTCATCTGCTGCAGACCACAGGGAGATCATATCTTTCATTATATGAGACCATAATTGTAAAGATTGTAAAACGTATTGATATTGAGATTCATGAGTATGAGATAATCTTGCACCTCCCATTCCGAATTTAATACCTAAATCATATTTTCTGTTATCATTATTTGTGAAAAAATTATCCAATCTTTTAATCATTCTATTGATTGGCAATCTATTTGAGTTGGTGTAAGCATTGAAATCACCTATAGAATACAGTACTTGTCTAATTTCTTCTCTTATGAAACCTTTATTTGAATGTGAACAATACTTGGATGATAATTTCTCAATTGCATATTCTTTGGATTTGATTAATCTATTAATCAAATATCTTGGCTTTCCCTCGGGTCTAATCTCAGCAGTTGCATCCATGATCATAGGATCACTGAAAATCTCTAATGCATGTTTGTCCTCTCTTGAATCCAGATAACTATAAACGGTTTTAATTGGTTTATAGAGATCAAACTCCATATGTTCCTTGACTTCAGGTAATCTTGAATCCATAACCATATAACATAATTTACCAAATGAATCTCTCATTTTTTCAGGATTCATAATCTTGTATCTTCTACCAATTTCAAATATAGACTGATACCATTCTTCATTATCATGAAAGTTTTTATTTTCAATCAATTTTTGACCTATTTTCAAGTTTGACGCCACTACAAGACCTGCCAATATAGAACATATTTCCTTTAATTGTTCTACAATACGTCTTGTCTTTGATTTGTAAGACAATATGTCGACTCTGTCCGTGTATTCAGAGACGTTTAATGCTGCTTCTAATAATCTTAATAATTGTCTTTCTTCAGCTGTTAATCTTAGAGGAATAAATTTGGCATTTCTTTTAATTCCAGTCATTATAATGGATTCTTTATCCTGAGATAATGTATTTTTTTCCTCCGTATCTTCATCTTTTTCTTCCTCTTCTTCATCTTCCTTAGAGTTTTCCTCTTTTTTTACTTTCTCTTCATTTTCTTCGTATAAATGACTTGCAACTTCTTCAAATTTATGATTTTTCCTTTGACCACTCTTATGCACTAGGGTATAACAAACTTTACAAAAAGGTTCATTACAAGTGGCACACATGATCTGAGTAGGCATATCTTTACAATCTATACAGAAGTTTGGATCCACTGTTGCAAGCTCATCATTATTTTGCTCTTTATGTCCGGTTGGTACGGTTTCATTTGAAGCCTGGCGATCATCTATACTCATTAAATCATCATTTTCATTTTCATCTGGGTTTGAATCCAGCAGTTCTGCCAAAGTTTTTTTCTTTGAGTCAGAGGAAAGCACTTGATCCATTGTTTCAACTTTGTTCTTTTGGCTGAAAACAGTTAATTCTTCAAGGTATATTTGTTAATAAATAGCATATATTTATGACATACTTTACCACTATATTAATTGAAATCTGTACTCTTACTCAAAAACTGAGATGTCAGATCCACACCTTACACCGTACGCGACATTATATTATGTTGTGTTTTCTGTAAAGAATCATTATATAAAGAATTAAAAGAAAAAAAAAATAATATTATTACGAAATGTATGGAGCGAGTGATGAAAGACGAGAACCCTAGTCTTTGAAAAAAGCCATATCAAGTATTTGAGTAATTAATGTGGCATTGTGAACTAATTCAGTAGTTAGTAGCAAATAGGGACATAATTGACGAATAAAAGTTAATAATAATTCCATTAACCTGCACGGAAAATCGTTTTACTAAGAGAAAAAAAAACAGATTTTTTTTTTCTAGAGGCTTTAAAATTAATCGCGATAAGCGATAAGATAAGAACTGGACTTGAGACCTGGGAGATTGGCTAGTGTACAAAATGTGTCTACACCATAGTGATATCACGGGCCCCGCTAGTGCATGGTATATATATATATGGCATATGATAGGCATTCATAAGCCTTAAAAGCAATGCTTTGTGGAATCCCATACCTAGTAAGATGATCTACCACGTTACATAGATTCTAAATCCTGGGATAATATCCTCCGTTCGGTGAGGCTTTTCTCCCTCAGTGTGCTGATTTTAGTCGCAATTAGGAATCCACGCGAGTCAATTGGCCCAATGGCTAATAATCGCCTAGTCTCTCTGTGACACACACACTCTCTCTCTCCACCTGTTTCCTCTACTTTAATTGCTAAATCTTGGTGGTTTTCCCTATAATTAACCCATTGGAATCATTATTATTCCAATTGATGTTCTTTGACAGTTATAGCGTTCAAACTAGTGCCACTGGCCCCCCACTATTCAGCTGTCGTCTCGTGCCACCCAAGACTCCAGACTGGCGCCAGCGACCCGACACGCCGCCCGCACGCTTTTGCTCTTTTCTTCTTCTAGGTGCGCATCCAACCTCTGAAACACACTCTCCATCCAGCTCTCCCGCTCACCCACCTATGCTTTTCAATTCTACTCAATTGGACGCAATTGCAAACAATTGGTGTATCCCACTGATGGCAAGCGGGAAAGGAAAAGAAGCAAAGGAAAATCACACAGTGGGCATTACTCAAAGAAAAGTACGCT
>JAJLXB010000003.1:154030-434678 GCA_030571015.1 Ogataea sp. yHMJ1
ACAATTTATTGTTATTATTGTTTTTCTTTTCTTCTTCTACTTTTTTCCGTCTTTCATTGATGATTTGATATAATCAAAGGAAATTTGTAAACATTATTGATTTTTTTACTTTTTCTTTTTAATTTATCATCCTCTTTATTTTTCATGTTCGTCAAAAATAATTTACTATTCTCTTTTGTGGTTTTATCAATTCTAATATTCAAGCATTAAGCAATAGGAGAGAAAAAAAAAAGATAATATAATAGCCTTTTTTTGTGTTGTGTGTTTTTTGAGTTTGTTTTCTTTTCTCTCTCTTTCTTTACCTTTCACAGTTTATATACTATATATGTCCCTTTTATTATAACTTACTATTATAATTTTATTTATTGCTTTTGATTTACTACTTTGTTATACCTCTTGGTAGTTTACAATATATTATTATTCTTTTAAAATTTATATTAAAAAAAATTGGTATTATTTATTATTGTATTAATATTTATTATTATAGCATAGAAATCAAATAGTGTTTTTATAAAATGCAATTGTTTATGTCTCTATAAACCTTTACCATAATTACCTTGTTCAAAGAAATCCATGATAATCTTAACAATGTTCTCTAGGGCAGCTAACCATTCTTCTAATTGTTCAGTAATTTTAGCTTGATCATCACCTAATTTCTTGAAAAAATCAGCTCTATATGGACAAGCTTTCATAGCTAATTTGAAAACTGGCTTAACAACAAAAGAGTGGAATTTGGATAAAGTCTTAGAGTAAGCATCAGTAAAAGTCTTATCCATTTCATCAGATGGCCTACTGACAGTTTCTCTCATAGCAACAGCGGTAAATTGTAAACCACGGGAAAGCCAAAGTAAGCCTTGAGTAGCTGTTTTCTTCTTGTCGGTGACTTCAGAGAGGATCAAACCTTGTAAAGTAGATGCGGTATCTGGGTTGCTGAGCAACTTAGCACGCACTTTGGCAACGTTACCAGTCATGTCATTTTGCACAACAGTAAATGCAGAGGAGCCAAGAAGGTCAAATAACTTGATTAAGGATTCAGAAGCTTCTAAGAACTCAGCAGTGGAGATCTCATTGGTGGCTGAGAGTGGAACATCCTTGAAGGATTTGTTCATGTTATCAAAAAAAGTGGTGCTAGACATGATGTATGTGTATGGTACTGAATTGGAACTTGGTATAGAAAGGCAAACAGCAAAGAGGGCTTTATAGGACTTCAGTATTTATGACTTATAGTCTTTAAACATTTACTAGAAGTCTTCATGGATGAAAAGTACATAGTCGATTACCCATTCTGTTTCCAACTCCAGTGTGATCTCCACCCAGATGCCAACGCCAAACACAGCAATTCCAAAGCACGACGCGCACCGCACACTAAGTTTCTATTTTGGGCGGTCTGGGCTCGACACGTCCTTTAAGTACTACTACATCCTTACCTAGTATTCCACAATAGTGTTTGTTTCTTACGGGACTTACTTATACAGATCGATAGAAATATATTATAAGGTATATAAAAGTGATGGGTGTCAAGCTAAAGTGCTAACAATTCCTTTAATACAGCGCTTAGTTACGTTCTCTTCTCTTGAAAGTGAACTTCTTTGGTGCATCAGCAGCTGGAGCTGGAGATGGAGAACCGGTTGGAGTAGGAGAACCAGCAGCTGGAGAGTCTCTGCTGAATGGAGATGCAGCCGGGGTGCCTGAGGATCTACCAAATGGTGAGTCACCAGCACCGGCACCAGCACCTCTTCTGGCTGGTGGAACGTATCTAGATGGGGCTGGAGATGATTCTGCCTTGAATTGAGCTTGAGATTCTTCTCTCTTCTTTCTATCAGCTTCAAATTGAGCTTCTCTTTGGATTCTGGCAGCTTCTCTAGCAGCTTCCTTTTCAGCTTGAGCCTTGGCTAACTTCTCGGCTTCTTCCTTAGCAGCTAATTCGGCTTCTAATTGAGCCTTCCTAGCAGCAATGGCTTGAGCAATTCTTTCTTGCTTGGCAGCAGCTAATTTCTCAGCGGCTTCAGCCTTTGCCTTGGCTAATTCAGCAGCGTGTTGAGCTTTAATTTGTTCGCTGATAGATTGGTATTCAGGAACAATCTTCTTTAATCTGTCTCTTAAGCTGACATGTTGTTGATGCTCCTTCTTAGCATTTTCAACAATCTTCTTCTTCATAGCTTCATACTCAACAACATCCTTCTCCTTTTGAACTTCAGCATCTTTAGCCCATAATGGTAATTCGAATTTTCTTTGAGCTCTCTCGATGTAAGTGAATTTCTTGGAGATAGATTCAACCTTTTCATCTAATTGTTTCTTGTTTTCAGCTAATTTCTGTAATTGCATAGCTCTGATCTTTTCAGTATCCAAGTCCTTAGCTTCATCACTGTCAATGGTGATAACACCTTGAGCATTAATTTTATCAATGACACTTTGCTTTTCAGCTTTGGCAATTTCTTCAAGTTCACGCTTTCTCTTCTCAATGATCTTCTTTTCTTCTTCTTCTTGAATACGCTTTCTTTCTAATTCTTGAGCAGCTAAAGACTTTTCAGCTCTGATTCTACTAGCTTCTTCTTCTTCTTCACGCTTAATCTTGATCAATTCTCTTCTCTTTTCTTCTAAGATAGTTTCACGGCTTAATAATAACTCCTTCTCGTGGTAGAAACCAGTTTCTGGGTTGTTAGCAGCTTGTAAAGCACGTTGATGTTGAGAGACCAAACGTTGTTGGATAGATGGATCAATCTTGTGCATGGTAGCATTCAAGCTCTTAGCTAAGGTAGTCAATTGGTTTCTAATCAAATCAACTGGAGAGGCTTGTAAAGTTTCAGAAGTGTAAGATAATGAATCATCAAATGGATCAGACTTGAATGAGACAATCTTGGAATCATGATCAATCTTAATAAATAAAGCATCTTCCTTAGCAGTCTTTAATAAGAAGCTCTCAATTTCAATTGGAGTTAAATAAAATTCGTTTTCAAAAGTAGCTAATTTGATTAAGTAGTCTAATTTAATAGATTCGTAAACTTCAGATACTTGTTTGATTAACTTGAATAAAATAACTTCAGTTAATGGCTCAACGTAAACCTTCAAGTCATCATTGCTAGCAATGGTTTTGAATAATTCCTTTGATTTAGTACCAAAGACTAAAGGATGGAAATCATTTTCTAATAATTTGAATAACTCAACAACAGTTGGGTTGACAATGTTAAGGATTGATTTATCAGATGCTTGATTGATTAAAATATCACGGGTTGGAACTTTAGATAAGTTTAATAATGAAGTCAATCTGTTGTTCTTACGTTTCATGAAATCATCGTTTAATGCTTCTGAAGTGGTAGAGTTTAAGATTGGAACAGATAAAGCAGAGATGACTTGTAAAGTGGCAAATTTGGAAAGTTCTTCATCAGTAGCAATTGGTGATTGAGAGAATAAGTTGTAAAACTTTTGTCTAGCAGCAGCATGGAATAAATCATTGTTGGAGACAGTAAAAATCTTGGCCAAGTTTTCGTAGTAGTTGATCATCATATTTGGTTTTGGTTGTCTCTTAGAATTGCTCATTAAGTTGTGAATATCTTCGACAGTTCTAAAGGATTCTTGCCATAATTCTAACTTAACAGAAACGTTTAATTGTTGGAATCTGTTGTCAATAAATCTTTGGAAAGTGTCAGCATCAGATAACTCAATGGAGTCACTGTAATGAGAATCATTGTTGGTGATACTTTGTAAATGAGTTCTCAACAAATCACATAATCTTCTGAATTCAGGTTTTCTGTTGTAAGTGATACAAAAGTTGAAGGCTTGATTAGCAATAGCAATGTAAGTGACTTCTAATCTACTGTTGTTTCTGACGATATCTAAAACAGTTCTGTATGCTTCCCAACAGTATTTGATCCAAGGAGAAACTAAATCACGGTCAGATCTATCACGAGTTTCTTCAATGGAGACACTGGCCATAATAAACTCTTCTGGAGAGAAATCGTCTTCATCATCGATATCGTCGGATCTACCAGTTGCAGCAGCTTCAGCAGCTTCAGCAGCAGCATCAGCCTTAACTTGAGCTTCAGATAATCTGTTTTCAGATAATTCAATGAATTTCTTAACAACAGTGGAGATGGATTCTAAACCACCTTCAACTGATTGAATGGATTTCTTATATTGATGTAAACCATCCTTGACAACTTTACCATTGTTTAAGTCAACACCTAATTGAACGAATAATAATGCGATTGGTTCTAATTCGGATGCAATGACACTTCTCTTCTTTCTAGTTAAGAATTCGTACAAAGTTTGTAAAGCAGCTTCACTTTGATCAACATTGATCAAGTCTTCGGCACGTCTCAAAACGTTTTCCGGACGGAAACTGTGTCTTGAAGCCATTATTGGATATGAATACAAGAACTTGTGTGCTTAAAGCTTGCTTAAAGTATACGTGAACAGTGTTTTTATCGTGGCAAACACCCCTCCTGCTTTAACACACGCTTTCCATAGTTAAGCGGTTCAGTCCAAAAATTTTTCAGAGAAGACGAGATCGACAGTTGGCACGCATGAAAAATGGCAGCATAACTATTACAACATTTACACACTAAGTAACTAATGTTGTGAGAAGCAACATTTGAGGTATTATGTATATAACATGCAATTGATGAGTTTTCCCTTTTATATTGCAACAATTCAATATATAATTAGAAAAAAGTTATTTTATAATTGCTTGAAGCTTTACAGATGGATATTTGGCCACTACAGTTTGTGACAGACATGAGTTAAAAGATGCTCTCTCTCGTAGCCATGACATTTCGGAGTGTGTGCCTGAGAGCAAGTGCGGCGCACTGCCTCCTTTTGAGTTTCTTGGGCAATAAGACAAGGGAACATCTATAGGGTCCTTATTAACATACCAGGCTGCTTGCTATATCCATTGCAGACTCTGTAGCTACAAATTCAAGATCAAAAGTACAAAAAAATGAAACAACGGCTTTTAGCCAACTAAAATGTCATCTTTCTTGTACAAATATCTTTTGAAAAAGGTAAGTTTTAATATACTTTTGATTATTTTATTTTCGGGGTCCCCGTAATTTTGGTTACTAACATGTTGCAATTGCACAGACAGGTCTAGCACACACCTTGAACATTGGTGCTAGTGCAGAGGGCGACCCATACACAGAACCAATCCCCGCTGATGAACTTAAGTTTTATCAAAGAAGAGGTGCAAAGAGAAAGAGAAAGATTCCTGAATTCTTATCATCCCATGACCAAATTGTTCTCAAAACTGTGCGTGATAGAGCTCATTTGCTGGATTTATCATTTGGAATATGTGGTATCAGATTTGGGTTATCAGGAATAATTGGTTTGATTCCATGGGTGGGTGATATTATTGCTTGTTTATTGGCTCTTTGGCTTATCCGTAAAGCGTCTCAGGTTGATGGAGGAATACCTGACAGTGTTAAGGTTAAGATGACTACTAATGTTATGATAGATTTTGGAATTGGGTTGATTCCTATAGTTGGTGATTTCATCAATATTGCGTATAAAGCTAATACCCGAAATTTCCAATTACTGGAGAAGTTCTTATATGAAAAGTATCAAGGACAGAACTTGGTTCCAATTGGGACTCAAAAGCCAGATTTCAGACACCTGGGTGGTAAAAACAATGTTTATTAAATCGCTTTTTTTTTTCAATATTAATCTATTTTACGTTATTATACAAATTATGTTATACATAAATATCGCTATACAACGATTATTTACTTATTTAAGTACAAACTCTATGATAGACTTTTGAAGAGCTCGACTATTTTAACAGGATCGAACAGTGATTGCTGGTAGTATTGCGATTTGGGTAAAACTCTTAGTAAATTGTAAATTTCATCTCCAACAACAAAATTCTCCAATGGTTTGTTGATAGTTGATTCATCAATAACTTCTGTACCTGATCCTGAAGGAACCATCAATGAGTTGCTCGAGATATCTTTACCACTTGATGATAAATCAATCATCATTTGCTTTTTAGTCTGTGGCTCAACTGCACCATCAGAAGAGGATTGCTGAACAGAAGATCCAATGTTTTCAAAGTTGTGTTTATCCATTAGACTTATAACATTGAAATCCAAGTTCTCTGACGTTTCTTCAAATGTAGATTCTATCAAATCAAATAAGTTGGCATCTTTGAATATCTCTAAATATCTTTTTTGTAAATTTGAAATTGTAGTAAAGTCACTCAATTCATATTGAATTTTGAGAAATTTCTTGAATAAGATCTTAAAAGATTTCAAATCGTTTGTCTCGGTAAAGGTTTTGACACTTGATTCAAAGACTGTTTTTACGTTGGATAAGTCGTTTAGGACAATTAAAAAATCCATGTACTTACAAATGAACTCGATTTCTTTGTTGAAATATTTCAATGCTAACTCAAACAATCTTAATGGTATCTTTTTATCGCCACTATGATATTCTAGCATTGCATTATCAACAAAAGCGTGCCAAGTAACACCAGGAAATTTTCTACACTGTGAAAAGACCGGCCTTGCCTCTTTCACACCTCCTATTCTTTTAGCAGCTTTCATTTGCAAACAATATGCAAAGGTAACTGAACGGGCAAGAACTTTAATTTCCTTATCTATCACCAACTTGTTGTTCTCATCGCCGCTGTCCTTGAGTGAAGCTTGCTCAACTATAAGTCTATCATAAAGACCTGTCAATTCACGTATCAATGATGTAAATGTATCTTTAACCTTGGTCAAATCATTTTGTTCCTCAAATTGTTCACTGAGTAAAATAGTCAAAGAAAAACTTTGTGGGTTAACTTTCAGTGCATCATACAAAAACGAAGTTAACAACTTAGAATTGTTTGTAGAGTCATTGCACTTCATGTAATGATAGTAATTACACCATACTTCAGGGAATAAATATAAATTCTGTATGCTTTGCTTATAGACATAATCAATTCTTTTGTTCAAGACATTTGCAGCTAGTTTCATCTTATTTTCCTTCTCCCACTTAATCCAGGAGTTCCAAACATGAATCTGAGATGCTTTGAACAAACCTATATTTTCTCTAGTTAGCACAGTTAATCTGTTCAAATGAGCAGTTAAATTAGAAAACTCTTGTGCAATAGGTCTCAAGTTCATATAGTCTGATGATTTTTCGTTAATCAATTTTCTTGCAGTGTTTGAGCTACTATCTGTCTCAAAGGTAGTGTAATATGACCACCATTGCGGCAACTTGTTATTTGGTAAAGCAATTATTCTTCTTAATATGTTTCTCTTGGTATCAACCTTGGCCTGCGTTTCTGTTGAGTTGATAGGATTCCAATTATTCACAAATTCCAAGTAATCTTTCCATAAAGGTTCAGAATCTGGATCCATACCCACGGTGTCTACTGCAAATGAAAAGGCAGACAACACACTTGATCTGGCAGTTTCACCACCTGTAACTATATCCTTTGTCTTTATAACATACGACACATAGAGTCTGTACAGTTCAATATCGTAGATTTGTGGTAAACATTTGGAAAATAGTTGTTCGGCCAATTGGTTCTCCGACTTCGATATCACGTACTTGATATATTTAACCCACTGAGGAGCATAAAAAACAAATATACCAAGAAACTCTGTGTATAGCTCTTTGATCTCATCAAGAGTAGAGTCTTCCTGTTTGATCTTCAGGTCCAGGAGCTGATTCCATTTCAAGAGGTTGAGTCTGTCAGTTTTCAAGTCGTCATATAAAGACATTGACTCTTCGTGTTTTCTTTTCTTAGATTCTTCGGGCATGGCAGCTCAGTTGTAAATATGATATACGTATAAATCAACAGAAATAAACCAAGATAAAAAACCTATCTCTTTTCTGTACATTCTTCGGTTGAAATATATGCTCAACAAGACTACTTTATTCTAGAGAAAGCCACTCCGATAAACTTTACTTTACTGATTTCTCGCGGAGGGTCAACTACTGGAGGTGAACCTGGATCAGATCGGTTTATCTGAAAGGTTAAACAGAGTATGAGGTTCACTAAACAGACACTTACACAGCTACAAGTGCACTATATTCTACATAAAGTGCATAAATAAGCTATAGAGAAAGACATACTTGCAATGGAGCTACATGTATGGGGTAACGGTGAGGGCGTGGCTGACTTTCACGCCGAGTCACTGGCCATTACATGGTTTGTCAACATTTACTACCCTGATCAGGGCATTAGAATCATACCAGATTCTGATATATACTCCACAGCATGGGGCAGTCTGCCGTACTTAAAGGATATACAGGGTGAGCTTGTCCAGGGTTTCAAGGAGATAATAACATTTTTGGGATCCGAATTGGGCAGCCCTCTTCAAAATAAGTTTCCCTCTTTGGAGTATTCATTGATTCATGATGGATTATTAGAAACTGTATTAAGCAAAGTGAACGTCATTACTCAATTCACTTTGTTTGTCAATCACGAGAACTATGTTGGATATTCCAGAGGTTTGTTCAAGACATTGCTGCCCTTTCCCTTACAATATACACCTCCTTTAAATTTGAGAGCCAAAGCTATTGAATTCTGTGAGATGTATGGGTTATCTGTGGAGGCAGGTAGTAGATCTATTGAAGAAGACGATAAGCTTAAAGAATTGATTGCCAAGGAGCATAAGTTAAAAGAGATACCTGTACTGAGTTCAGCTCACGAGAACCAGATTGACAAATCACTCAATGAAATAATGTTGCAGAAAAATATCTTATCGAATATGCAGTGCATTCATTTTGCAGAGATCATATATAAAGATATTGTCAAATTAAGGAAGAGTTTGTTAAATCCTAGAACAGGAAGAACAAGATACTTCTTTGGAGATTTTATTTCGCCTTCTGAGATCTTACTTTATGCTAATATATTTGTTCAACAGAACGAAAAGCTTCCCAGTTTATTTATGAACACTTATGTCAGCGAGAACTACCCTGATTTTATCAAGCGTTCATTGAGTTTACATGAAGAACATTCTATCGTTGAAAAGGCACCAGTCATCGGATTATCACATGCATTAGTGAGCAGTATTTATCACTCAATTGTATAGTTAAAAAGATTTTGTAAATAAGAAATATATATAAAGAAAAATTACATGAATATATGCAGAAAAGAATACTTGGTAATCTATGTACATGTTGAAAGAGCAACTTCAACTTTGTCTTGGCTTCGCAACGCCATCATGAACAAAATAGTAAACAACAGTACCATCTATATCCATGATTCCCAACAGTATTCTCTTTGGCCGTATACCAAGATTGAGTTCAGCAATATTTTGAAATACTTGATCCAACTTCTGCATTGTTAATTTAGTCTCTTTCGATATGGGGTACACCCATTCTAATCCGTCTTCGTCAGGAAAAGAAATCGGCACAGAAACTAGTGTGCTAATACTGCTTACATCTATATCCAGATCTGTTTCTGTATTTTTAGAGTAGTTTTGACGTACTTGGTCAGCAGCAGGCAGTTTTGCACTGGGCTTACCTTTCAATACGAAGAAAGTTTCCTCATGATTCAGCATCGAGACTTGTGTCCACAGATTGTAGTGTTCTAAGTTCAGTTTTATTCTTTCTGCAAGAGACCTCTCCATTAATAATGTCTATATTTGTTCAATAAGTTGTTTATGGGAAACAAAGTGGTCGAAAGACACTTTTCAAGCAGTATAATAGTATGATACCATATATATTATAGCATAATTAGACACACTTAATCTTGTATCGACGCGTCGGCGGCTTTATCAGTAGCTGTCCTACATGTCTCAGCCTCTTGTTTATTTATACCTGTAATTTCAATACTACTAACCAACTGCTTATCTGCTATTTTCAGCCAGTTGATTCACATTTCATGTACGTATAGAGATGCCAGGGTACTCCCCCATAATTCCATCTACCCGCGTGCAGCGAAGAGGCAAAAGTCAGCATACAAAGAGCCGAAATGCCCATAACAATATCAATATAACCACTATTGGAAGAACTTCTAGAAAAGTGTTTGCATGGTTATATTCGTTCTCTTTAGTGATCCTACTGGTTGTATTCTTTGCGTTGAATGCAATTATGCCCATTGATTCTATTGTGAAATCCAAAACTTCCCATAATTTAGCCGTTAATGCTATTATCATTGTCAATGAGTGTGCGGTCTTCATTGCACTTGCAATAGTTATTTACATCGTTAGAATTGTCTTATTGAGATTCTCTTTACAAGCTATTCCCAAGCCATATATTCCAATAAGTCCAAATGATATACCTAAAGAGGTTTCTGACCATATTCACAATGAGATTAGAAGATGTGAGAGGATTAGAGAACAGGCAGGACCAAATGAAGTAGTCAGACATCCTGGGTTACATTATAATGTACCACACTCTCATGGTATGAATGGCAATACTGCTAATACCAAAGCTTCAGACGATTTTGCAGATAACTTACCAAATAATTTGATATACGAGAATGTGGTACGGAGTATAGGCGAAGAGATAAAATATAATGGGTATCTTATTTTAGACAAGGAAGATTGGTTCGTGGTTCCAAAGAACAAGACGCTAAGAAGCATCATTGAGGGTTTAGTGGAGAGGCTACAGAGAGAGAATTTAGGAGGTGACATAGATCCCGAATTGGTGAACAATACTCTCAAGCATTATGAATATTGTAGGTTTAGTGGTAAACCTATTACGTACGAGGATTTTGCAAAATTTATCCAGCTGTGGTATGCCTTGAAAAAGGGGATCCACGAAGGCACTACGGGAAAGCCCATGTATTGAGTATATGAAGATCCTTGTAAAGTATATACTCATTACCAAAAAAAGACATGAATATAACCGATACTGTACATAATTAGGGAAGCAACAAACAGTAGTAACGGCAGTAACAGTAATAAATACATCGATACACCCACCGCTTTAGTCTGCGCTGTTATTCTACCCGACGTGCCGAGAGAAAAGCGAGAACCGAGCGAAGAGCAGCTGGATCATAACAGAATATGATAATAAAATAATAGACCCAAGAATATGTCTCTGGTTCTTTGCCTACTTCTTCTTAGCTACACCATACGACTGTATTTTAACAGATAAGGACATGAGATTTACACTCGTAGCAGCTGCCCTGTTGGGTGTTCAAGCGGTTACCGCAATCCACATCTCTGCAGTGACAAAGACTCTGTTTGAAAATCCATACTCAACTGCCACCGGTGACGAATTACAGAAAAGAGACGCTGAAGCAGGAAAGAAAGTTGTTTTCAACAAGGATTACTTGGATCGTATCAACGGTGAGACGGAAACTTCTAGTTCAACTGTGCCAGACCCTTGGATCAGAACCATTTACGGCACTATACCTGAAGTTGTCACCCCAACTGTTATTGGTGGAATCACTTTCAGCGCTAAGCCAACCGATACTACAACAAATGGGTTGGAACCATGGATTTCTTTGAACAAAGATGGATCTCCTAAAACCATTAATCCTAAAATGAAGAACGGTAGAATTGAGCACGGTAGACCTGACAATAAGCACTATTTCGAAACCGCCACTACTGTTGTATATGATCAAAAGGAGTTAAAGGCTCATAACTTAAAAGAAGGCGATGTCCATGAAGAAGTCGTTTGGATACCAGAAGATGAAACATATGTCAGCTTAAGTCCCCTGATGAGATGTATGCCTGACTTGTATAGAAAGAGAGAAGGTGGATTTGCTGGAAATCTTGAACCTTTCTGCTCTCCAGGTGAAAATAATATCATTAAAACAGGTAAGACTCACTTCTTAACCTGGTATACTAGATATTTTGAAGACGCTAAAAATGTGAAGATCCATTATGCCTATGTCAAAGAAACCGCAAAGGAGAAAGGTGTCAAGAAGCGTGATGTTGAAGAACCCAAGAGTGGCGAAACTATTAGTTTCCAAGGTGACCTTCCAGGAACATTTTACTCATCCAACTGGATCAGAAACGTCGAAGGTTTCCATGCAATTGAAGTTGACGAAGCTTGGCTAAAGGGACAACAATACAAGAGAGTTTTGATTGCTGTCCAACCTGATACCGTCGAGGACGATGATTTTGATTTACTTGAATCTGCCCATGTCATTGTAAGATTCCAGAGAAAAACTACCGTTGCCAGAAAGAGCAAAGAAGAAAAAGCCGGTATAATAGGCACAGGTGATGACGTCTACTACGTTATCTTGAGTATTCCTGGTGTTGTAATGATTGCCGTCTTTGGAATGTACTTTTTCTTGTTCCTTAACAGAAAGCACAGGGATCTTTCTCATATCAAGAGACCTAAGAAGAGCAAGTTTGGTACTAATGGCTACTTGCCAATGACTTCTGCAGATATCAGGGCCAAACACAGCTGAGCGGGATTCATATTTTTGTAAATTTCCTTCTTTTTCATTATATTCGGCATCCCCAAAACCCCCTTTAATACCTTTAATACCGTATATATATAAAATAAAAGAGACAATTTTGTTCTTTTATACAACTTGTATCATTTGTATGAAGATATTAACTAAAAACACGCACTTGGGATCGCGTTAACATATGACGCGCTTCACTTTAAAATAAATTTGCCTTTTGCACAAGACCCCACATAAAGATGCAGATATACAAATTTGGAGTTATAAGAGGAGTGTTAGATATCACAACAAGGTGAGAATTTGAAGATGCCAGAGGCAGATAATATCTTGGAAAAGCCACTGTTTTTCTCACACCCGAAATTGGAAGATCAGGAGATAGAGGAGCACAATACCAAAAATCCTAGATCGAAAAACGATCTGAAGCCATTATTTTTCAACCATGACGACGAGGTTGATTCTCAAGAAGAAAATGAGGATATTAGCGGGCAGGATACTAAAATAACAGCCGAGAAGAGTAGATTCTTTACTAAACAGCAGAGTCCCATATCAGTCACCAAAACAAAACCAATTCCAACTCACGATGTTGAAATTATCGATCTTGATTTTTCAGATGGCGAAGGTGAGATTACCAACCTAGTGGAAGTTGAGGATCCCAAAGTCACAAATATGAAGTTTGTAAGATTTGCAAGTTATGTATCAAGTATATTCCCCAGTATAAAACGTGAAGGAACCTCGATGCTCTTTGAGAAGTTCAAGAATGAGCCGAATGCAAACGATCTAGCAGTTGATTATTACTTGGAAAACAGAAATATCGTGGACAACTATAAGATTCCTACAAGGCAGCGAAAAATATCAGACTTTATCACTGTGATAGAAGAGGAAGAGGAAACAAACGCAGAATCAGATTTACAGCAAGATAGAAGGAAAAAGCAGAAGCTGAGAAAACAGTTGAGGTTAACATCTCATAATAGCGATAAGAACATTGGGTTAGTCACAGATAGAAAATACATGTTTTCATGGAAAAGATATATTGGCTCCTTAAGCGTAGATGCATGGTGCACAAGAACCGTATTTGGAACCTACCTATCAAGACATCAGCATGTTTACTTGAGTAACTCTTCCGTACAAGGTAGTTCTTCGAATAATTTGTCCACAAGCTTGAATTCCAAAAAAGTACACCCAAAAAAGGAAGATACAAATGTTTATGTATTTGACACAAAGAACCACAAAATGCTTGGTAAAGTGAGTAATCAATATGGTGATGTAATACGTCCTCTTTTGAGCGACAATTTGGTAGAGTTCAAGGCCAGAATAGCAAGTTGCAAACCTGGAAGACCGTCACTAGGAGATAGTTTCATCTTGGAAGTAGACTGCTTTTTGTCGTCTGAAGTGTTTGAAGCACCTCGGGATTCAGGGGTTGATAGGTCACTAGAACAGTTGTTAAAAGATCACAAGAAAACAGAAAAGACAGGGAAACAAGAAATTGAATCCATTTTCCAAAAACAGGTGAACTTTCAAAGATTATTTAAAGAAATCAATTTTTTATCGGAGCATGAAAAGGAAGAGAGAAAGTTCAAACAAGACGCACAAAATAAAGATAAAGAACCAATAGATCATAATATTTATACTACCAATGATGATGGTATACTTGAGATTATTGAAGGAAACGAAGCTGAGCCAGAAGAAGCTTTGGATTCATCAGACGGTGAAGGTTTGACTTTAAATCAACTCAGAGATATTTATAGCACTGCTCAGTCAAACTTATTAGATACGAAACTTCCTGAAACCACACCGAAAAATGTCAAACTTGAGCTAAGGCCTTACCAAAAACAAGGACTATCCTGGATGTTAGATAGAGAGTCAAAGCAAGAACTAATAGATAAAGAAGATGCAAACGTATTATTTGGATCAAATCAACATAATCCACTTTGGAAAGAATATAAGTGGCCCACAAGAAGGCGCCCTTTTAGTGCAAATATTGATACTTCCCATCCTGAGTATGACTTTATTGATGAAGATTTTGAGTCACCTGCAATTTCTGAGCATGGCGAAGACGAAGAGAGAGACGCAGATTTACTCCCAAAGACAAAGTTTTACTATAATTTTTTCACCGGTGAGTTTAGTTTCAAAAGGCCTTTAATTTCACTGGCAAGGAAAGGTGGGATACTTGCTGATGAAATGGGTTTAGGTAAGACCATAAGTACTTTATCTCTTATCTTGACTGCCCCTGAGGATCTCACATACAAAGATAGTCACGGAGCAAACTTGAATCCAGATGGGTCAAATACTAGCCATGAACCTATAGTTATAGACGATGACTCTCTCCCATACGCATACAGGACTACTTTGATTGTTGTACCAATGGCTCTTTTGGCTCAATGGGAAAGCGAATTTCACAAGGCAAATAGTAACTCAGCAAATAAATGTTTTATATACTACGGAAACAGTTCTGTGATGAATATATCGAGGATCTTACGAGGTCCTGATGCTCCAATTGTGGTTATCACAACATATGGTACAATTCAGGCGGAGTTTGCAAGACAGGGAATGCATAAGAGTGATGGCCTTTATTCTGTAAAATTTCACAGAATTGTGTTAGATGAAGGTCATACCATCAGAAACAAGTCTACAAAGACTTCCAAGGCAATAACTTCCTTAGAAGGATCAAACAAGTGGGTTTTGTCTGGTACACCCATTATGAACAAATTAGATGATTTGTATTCAATGATTAACTTCTTAGACTTATCTCCTTGGAAGGTCTATCCATTATGGAAGTTTTATATCACCAATCCATTTGACTCGGGTAAAGATATAATACAAGCTTTCTCATTACTGAAGACCATAATTACACCAATATTACTTAGAAGAACTAAGAATCAAAGAGACCATTTAGGTAAACTTCTTGTTGAGCTTTTACCAAAGAAAGTTATTATTGAGCGACTCAAATTTAACGAGAAAGAAGAAGCCATTTATAATTGGTTAATGGATAAGGCATTTTTCATTTTTAAGAAGAACATGTCAAATAATCTATTCAAGGCATATTCGACAATTCTGACCCAAATTTTACGTTTAAGGCAAGTATGTTGCCACGTAGACTTAGTCAAACGCGTAGATAACCAATTGGCAGAAGAGGAGAATATTCAAGGTACTCAGCTACAACTTGAAGGTGAAGCATTTACAGAAGTTTCGAAGATTTTGAGTAGAATTGAAGAAAAGGAAAAATCGCAAAGAATATCTCCTGAAACGATGTTTAAGCTCAAAAATGAAATTTATGATCTATATCCAGATTTTTCTGATATAGAATGTTCTATCTGTACAAGTGAAATCGAGGTTGATACTTGTATCATTACCGAATGCAAACACTGCTTTTGTCTTAACTGCCTCATTGATCACTTCAACTATCAAGATACTCACAATCCAAAGGCCCCTGAAGAAGGAGAACAGTCCAATTCAAATGAACCTTCAATAGTAGAGAAGTCACACGTTTATTGCCCTATGTGTAGAACAGAAATTAAAAAGAGCAGATTATTCAGAACTTTCAAGTCACAGTTCAGGAACAAAATTATGGATGTGGACGACTCGTTTGACGCTGACTCGTATCTCACACAGGCTGCAAGTGATCAAAAGGAAGAAAGAGAGTACTACATACGTCCTTTCAACCCTTATGGGAAGTCTACCAAGATTAATGCCTTAATCTCACATCTTCACCAAATCAACGAAGAAGAGCCTGGTGATAGAGTCATTGTTTTCTCTCAATTCACCAGTTTTCTTAGTTTGATAAAGGCTGAACTAGATAGATACGATGAATTCAAAACTATGGTATTTGATGGGAAACTGAGCGCAGATCAAAGAAGTGAGGTTTTGAATAGGTTTAATAACAAGGATACAAAAGAAGACAAGAGAGAGGAATCTAAGTTAAAGATTTTGTTGATTTCTTTGAAAGCAGGTGGTGTTGGATTGAATCTTACGGTGGCTTCTAAAGCATTTTTGCTAGACCCACACTGGAACGCTGCGATGGAAAACCAGGCTATCGATAGAATTCATAGAATTGGTCAGCAAAGAAATGTCAAAGTTATCAGATTTGTCATGGAGAATAGTATTGAGGAAAAGATGTTGAAAATCCAAGAAAGAAAGACACAGTTGGGAGATGCGCTGACCATGACAGATGATGAAAGAAGAAAGAAGAGAATTGAGGACATTAAAATCTTATTTTCTAAATAATACATTCCTATTTATTCATTATATATATTCTACAATTACTACACGCTTTTTTTAAATAAGATTCAAAGTTTTATGCTTCGGTTAATAAATAAGAATTCACATGGTTTTAAAAGATTAGATTGTCAACATTTATCGTAGGTTCAAAATCAATATTATGAGAAATAGCCCATTTCCTCAACTTGGATTTGGAAATCACCACAGTATATTCCTTATCCTCAAAGAATAAATACTCCTTGTCGCTCTTGTAGTAATCTTTATAAATAGGCTTTGTTCCCTTTTCGTATAATACATTCATGTGATCTAATGCCATCAATAGATCATCGGCTCTGAACCCGGTTTTTTCGCATAAAATCTCCATCGTGACCTCTGTGAAAGAAGATAGTGACCCAGCCAGTATCTCTCTGCATATAGACTTTGTCCAGTATGTTATATATCCCATTCTTCCGAAGGGCGAAAGTGGATGCTCTGGTCCGCTTACCTTCCCCTCAGCTTTTGAGAGTTCATAAGAGAAAGAAATCAATAAATTTCCAAGTCCTCTACGCTGGAATGGAGGGAAGACACATATACAAGCCAAGTTATTTGAGTCCCAAGACAGAAGCTCTTTGGAAAAAAATCCCATTGGTATCTGCTGACCATATACCTCACCGAAGACAACATAAAAATCAAAATAGTCAAGGTCAAAGAAAACCGATTTGTTATCTAAAAAGAATTTTGAAAATAAGCACATACATTGGCACATTAGTTGATGCCTGGATCCCTTGATCTTCCGTATTGTATATTTGCCATCGTAATACATTATTTTCCCCGGTAGGGTGGTCTTATATTTACAACATGCCATGTGATCTCCCATTGCTGATTCGTCTTCAGTGTATTTGAAACAGCTATCGCACACATACAAACTATCGACCCACAATCTTTGCAATTCAATAAATTCCTTTGTCTTTTTATTTGAAGAAGAAACTTTCACGTTGTTCTTGATAGCCTTCCATGCCAACATTTCCGGCTCATTGGGGAGGAAGTACACGGAGTTGGCATACCATGTATCGAACTCATAGGTACCCAATTTGACTCTGCCGACATTACGATTCTCTAACGAACCATAGAGGCCACCCTCATCGTCGCTTTCTTCTTTCATAGTCATCTTCTATTAAGGCACAAGAGCTTGTTACTTTAATAATGACAATTCCCTTTTCTAGTGTGTTCAGATGTCTGTATCCTTCTCCCAAGGTTGTTTATCTAAACTATCCCACAGCACTTCACACTGCCCCAGCCTGATCTCATAAAGAGGAAACGAGCCTCCTCAAATTTTTTTTTATTTTTCTATGCATGAAAAATATTTTTGGACTTATAATTCTGTGATACTTCTGTATTTTCTGTGGGAACAAGTATAGTTACAATAATCTAGGAGTAGTACTAGATAATATGGCTAAGATAAAGTACGGAAAGGCATCCGACAGCTTTGAAGAGAGTTCAAAGGACACCAATGAGGAGAATCAGCCCGAAACACCTTCTGAAAGCCTGAAGGTCATGACAGATGATCAGAAGACTAACCGTAAGAGAAGAATCAAGGAAGCTCTTCTGGCTGAGCATAAAGAGAAGCTTAGCAGACAGAAGAGGAAACGTTTTGATAAATTTGTGGAACGTCAAATGAAAAGAGAAGAAAAAGAGATTCTCCTGAAGAAATTAGAGCAAACTCGTGTTGACACATCAATCTTGACGGCATCCAAGTTAATTGGTACCGGTAAACAGACCAAGAGAGAGCAATTTTTGGAAGCTTTGGAGCTTGAGAAACAAGGAAGAGGAGATGAAAAGACAAAAGAGATACTTTATGATAAACGTGAAGTGAAAAACTGGGACGAATCTGAATCCGAAGAAGATGATGATCAAGAGGAAGAGTTCAAATCTACTGACCGAGCTGGTGCTGGATTTATTGATTACAGGCCTGCTCAAGGACTCAGTAAGGGGTTTGGATTTGGTGATATAGCTAAAAAACCAATGAAAGCAAAGGCTGCAAAGAGCTATAGCTGGAGAAACAAAGTTGAAGACATTGAAAATAAAAGAAAGAAAACAGAGGAAGAAGGTGACTTTGAAAGTTCAGACGAAGAAATAGAAGGTTCATCCGAAGTAGATGAATCAGATCACAGCTCTAATATGGAGGAAGATGAAGCTGAGGTTGCAAGCTCATCTGGAGATGATAACCAAGAACTTGAAGAAGAAGAAGAAGAAGAAGAAGAAGAAGAAGAAGAGGAAGATGATGATGAAGAAGATGACGACGAAGAAGAATATGGAGAATCAGAAGAAGAGGAAGAAGAAGAGGAAGAAGAAGAGGAAGAAGAAGTAGAAAAGGGGAAATTGTCTAAGAAAGCTTTAAGTTTCAGAGAATGGGCAGACGACCAAGTAAGAGAAATGGAAGGAAGAGAAAAATTTGTTGCATTAGAAGGCCCTCAAATGGAATATACACCAGTTATACGAGAAGAAGATTTGGATGATGATGCTCCTAAAGAATACATACCAATAAATGAAGACTTGAAGCGTAAGGTGTTTACAGTTGAAATTGATAGAGATGATGCGATTCAACAAGCTAGAATGCAATTACCTGTATTTTCGGAAGAACATAGAATCATGGAAGGAATCCACCATAATGATTGTGTGATCATCTGTGGTGAAACTGGTTCAGGTAAGACTACTCAAGTTCCTCAATTTTTGTTTGAATCAGGTTACGGATCTAAAGATTCTGAGACTCCAGGTATGATTGGTATTACACAACCAAGAAGAGTTGCAGCTGTGGCGATGGCTCAGCGTGTTGCTAACGAATTAGGGAACTACGGACACAGAGTTGGTCATCAGATCAGATTTGACACCGCAGTGAAAGAAGATACAGCAATGAAATTTATGACAGACGGTGTATTGTTGAGAGAATTAATGACAGACTTTTTATTAACCAAATACTCCGCTTTGATCATCGATGAGGCGCACGAGAGAAATGTGAATACTGATATTTTGATTGGTACATTGAGTCGTGTTCTGAAGCTTCGTCGTCAATATCATGAGAAAGATCCAAAGAAGTATAGTCCTTTGAAATTGGTTATTATGTCAGCTACTCTTAGAGTATCCGATTTCAGTGAAAATAAAGGTTTATTTGCTACACCACCTCCAATTTTGAAAGTTGAAGCCAGACAATATCCAGTGTCAATTCACTTTGACAAGAGAACCAGCTTCAATTACAATGAGCAAGCATTCAAAAAAGCATGTAAGATTCACAGAAAGCTACCACCAGGTGGTATTTTAATATTCATGACAGGTAAAAATGAAATCACGGATATGGTAAAACGTCTTAGAAAAGAGTTTTCATCTTCAGACAAATCTAAAATGAAAAATCCAAAAGCTGCAGATACAGAAGAAGAAATAGTCGACATGAGAGTTAGTGCTAAACATGCAGATGTTGAACCTGAAGAAATTGATTTTGAAGTTTCTGAACTCAAGGATGATTTTGATGAGATGATTGAACTCAATGACGAGGGAGAAGAAGAAGAAGAAGAAGGATTTGAGGAGTCTTTAGAAGAGGGACAAACTGATAACGATCCGTTGTATGTCCTTCCATTATACTCTTTGCTTCCAACAAATGAACAAATGAAAGTGTTCAAAGATCCCCCAGCTGGAAGTAGAATGTGTATTGTTGCTACCAACGTTGCTGAAACCTCATTAACCATCCCTGGCATAAGATATGTTGTTGATTGTGGTAGATCCAAGGAGCGTCACTATAATGAAGAAACCGGTGTCCAAAGTTTTGAGATTGGCTGGGTTGCAAAGGCATCTGCAGATCAAAGAGCTGGTAGAGCTGGTCGTACCGGTCCTGGTCATTGTTATAGATTGTTTTCTTCAGCTGTCTATGAAAGTGAGTTCCTCAAGTTTTCGAAACCTGAAATCTTAAGAATGCCGGTAGAAAGTGTTGTTTTGAGTATGAAGAGTATGGGTATTGACAATATCGTGAATTTTCCATTTCCAACACCTCCTGATTCTCACATGTTGAATAAAGCTGAAAAGCTATTACAATACCTAGGAGCATTGGATAAAAAGGCAACTATTACAGATTTAGGAAAGAAGATGAGTATTTTCCCTCTCAGTCCACGTTTTGCAAAAATGCTCATCATTGGTAATCAGCATAACTGTTTACCTTACATGATTGCTCTAGTTTCAGGTTTATCAGTCGGTGACCCATTCCTTACCGAGAATGACATTGGTATAAATGAGAAGCCAAAAGTGAAAAAAGCTCAAGTTGAAGGTGAAGATGATTCTGATGTTGAAAGGCAAGATGATGATTATGAGGAGCAAGAATCACAAGCAGAACTAGAGGCCAAGCGTAGATTGAGAAGCAAATTTAACAAGTCAAACCGTATGTTCAGTAAAATGGATAAATACAGTGATGCATTCAAACTTTTATCTGCAATTTGTGCCATTGACCATGTATCAGACGACTCCAAAATCAGATTTTATGAAGACAATTTTTTGAGGCCAAAGATTATGGAGGAAATTCACAAATTAAGAAAACAGTTGTCTTATATAGTGAATGTCAACACAAGCAAAGACGGTATTGCTGAATCCCAAATTATCACTGACAAGCAACTAAAACTTGGTAAACCTTCTGGTGTTCAAGTTTCTGCTTTGAAACAAATGATTCTTGCTGGCTTCATTGACCAAGTAGCCATTAGAGCAGATTTATTCTCAAAGGATATTAACATTTCCAACAAGACGACCATCTTGAATGTTCCATACTGCACTTTGTTTCCTTCTAAAGAACATGATAATGATACAATTGATCCATATGTGTACATTCATGCTTCTTCCATTCTCAATGAAGCTGGTGAACTTCCACCTCCCTATTTGGTGTATCAATCTTTGAATTTAGGATCTAACAGAACAGTTGGTAAGATTACCAAGCTTAGAATGAAGCCTTTGACTGATGCTGGAGGAAAGCAGCTAGCCAATATTGGTAAGGGAAGTAATTTAGTGACATATTCCAAGCCCCTAGGATATCCATATGCTCCAAAGGAAATCTCTTCCACTGAAAGGGAGTGTTATGTGATTCCCAGATTTGGTGCTGCTGTTGGCAGTGGTGGAGTAGGTTGGGATCTGCCTGCGGTTAAAGTCGTTCAGAAGAAACTCTACGGTTCTTGGGTTGTTAAATAGTGAGCTGTAAATAGAGATATAGCCGTAAATACGAACATAGACATAGAGAAGGACAAAAAGTAGAAAGAAGTATCCCACAAAGTACAACATATAGACACGTTGTACCAAGAGATTACCCGCGCGTCGACCGGCCAGAAACGAGATTTCGCTCTCCTTGCTCCTCCAGCATAACCTCTTTGCTAACTAGCAGAGACAACACCAGAAAAACACGCTTCTTAAATCAAACACGCCAAAACCACAAGGTCAGAAACAGTCAGATTACCACACAGGCTGTATACACCAGGAAAGGCTATCATGGTATCGAAGCTCAGTCAGAAAGGTAAGTTTTGTTCAGTCTACTGCTCTCAGGCATCCCTAAGACCAGATCTGATAGACAGACCTCTAGGATCATATAATTACCAAGGACTTTATACTAACACTCACCAATTTTTCACCCTTAACGTAGAAAAACTCGTTTTAGGAAAGTTTTTGGAAGAACTGTTTGAAGTTCTTAAAGTACTCGATCATGGAATTGGCGTACTGGAGATTCCTGTACCCGTTGACTTTTATGAAGGAGATGCTACTAAGATCAGTTCTTCTTTATTCAAGGTATTGGACAAGTTAGACGGAGAAAAAGAGCAAGAGAAGCAAAGAAAAAGAGCGGAAAGAGAGGCCAATGGTGGCAAGAAACGTAAATTCAAGAAGGAGGAGGACGAGGAGGTCAAGAAGGAAAATGGAGAAGAAAACAATGACCATGAAGCAGAAGAGGAAGAGAAACCGGAAACAACTACCACTATCATGGCAAGAATTGAAGCTACTGAATATTCTTCAGTGTATGAAATATACCACGATATCAAAGTTGCTTGTACCATTAGACTCTTGCACTTGAAGAAATCCATTCAGGATTATCAATACGTTGATAATTTTTATAAAGTCTCCACAGAATTACTTTTAAGAGAGATACAAAGATTGTCACTCAGGGTAAAAGAACTTGAATCATCTGAAGACAAGAATTTCACAAGTTATTCTCTGTTGGAGGATACTTTATCAAAGAATTTCAACATGATATCTACTTCTATGACTTCTCCAACAGGTGAAACAGTTTCTGTAGTGGTAGGTAATAAGCTACCACTTTTCTCTTCATTAACCACTAAATCAGAGTTGGATGATCGTGAACCAGTACTTCCAGAATCATTTTCTTTGATTAAAGTTGTCCCACAGATAAATTCTATTGAGGCCCCAACATTTGCTCAATCAAACTTCTCTTCAACAACTTGGACAAATGGTTACAGGTATCAACATCCATCGCTTCCTCAAGTTGATCTTCTACAACAATATTTCCACCCAAACTGGTACAACCTACCAGTAGGTCAGTGGTTGAAAATGAGTGATACTCTAGATGCAGACTACGCTCCTAAGATTGACGAGAGCAGGGCTGTTTTGTCTAATGAATGGAGAGGTTTACTTTGGCTTGAAGAAATAGGATTCAAGAAACTGTCCAATTTAAAAGAAGAAATGACTACAAAAGATGACGAAGATGAAGATATGGATGGCTTACCAAAGGAGAGGGAATCTACTGAAACACCAGTCCCAGAAACGAAGGAGGAGGAAAATGTAGCGGAAACAAATGGAAGCACCGCTACTACTACAAACGCTGCCACAAGTACAACTACAACAGAAATAAAGGATGTTGAAGCTTTTAATGGGGATACTGCCGAAGAAGTGATAGAAACCCTTGAAAAGGAAGAATCTGTGATAAACCTTGAAAACATTTTACTTTGGGCCCCAGATCACGAGATTGAAAAGGACGAAATGGATGCCGTCAAGGAAAAGAAAACTCAAGCTTATATCAGTAAATTATTAATGGATCTACAGACGATGAGACAAGAGAGATATAAGAGTGCCCCTGTTGTAAATCATCAAGCTCCTGTAAGGCTTCCTAAACCAAGTAAGAATGAAATGAAGACATTCTACAAAGTCAAAAGGTTGTTGACATCTTTGATGAGTTCGAAAAATGTGAACCCTAGTGATTTAGATTTGAAACTGAGTTCCAAATTACCAGTTTTACAGACTACTTATGGAGGTACTTTACCTGCTCCTGCAACTCAGTCAGCAATTAACAGAGTTGATTCTAGGAATACAACTACAAGCAAATACAAAAAGAAGAAATAATCAATCTTTGATTAATTTATCGGCTTGTGTATTTTTATTTTTATTTTATTACCACTGTATAACTTTTGTAAATTAGAAAACTATATACATAACAAACAAACTAACTAACAAACAGGAAAGGCTTTATTATTCATCATTTAAAGTCCACATTCTGTAGTTGTCAATTAGCATATCCTCTGCTTTCAAATAGTTAATTTCTCTTACGGTTCCATTGACTTCAATGTAGTTTTCTATAACAATATGATCAGTAGCAACAACAGCCAATTTTGAATCTTCCAAGTTTTTTATCAATACAGTACATAATCTTTTCCCATCCAAACCATACACGTGCGAAACGTACTTCACACTATCATATATTGTCAACAGTGAAGCTCCCTTGTTTGTCTTAGGTCCTTTAATCTTTTCTACCCGTATGGAGTCTACCCACGCTTTCATTATATCTTCTACTATCTTTTGTGGATTTAATGTTTCTTTGGTGTATCTATTGGAAACAAGCACATCTGCTAGTTCAGAAGGGTTGTAAATTAAAGAACCCATAAATATTCCATGGCCCATAGGTGTCAAATTCAAGCTTTCGACATCTAGTAAGTAATCAATACTTTCAATTTCAGTATCTTGAGGAGGAATCACTTCACACATGATGTTGTTGATATATTTAGAAGATTTGGGTATAAAGATATCGCTCTCACATAACTCAGGTAATGACACGGTTAAGAGGTAGTTGCATGTCTGTGGTTCTACTATATCCTTTATGATTGGCTCAGTGTCTTCTGGATTACACATATATTTGATAGTTGCAGAACGAGGTTTTCCCGTCAAGTCACATATATGACCATTATAACAGTTTTGAGTCAAATACTTTGATCCGTCAGCTTCTTTCATCAACGAAAAATCAGAAGGAATATCAAATGCGTCTGGGTTAATGGTAGCGAGCCTATAGAAAAGTATGTTTTCGCCAGACCGATGCTTTTGAAGCACAACTTTTGAACTGAAAGACACTATGTAAGACCAATAACCAAAGTCACCAGTCACTCTGCCGTTGGTTAAACTAGACTGCTGAGACGTATTTTCGTGTATTTTCCTTATTATTTCTATAGCCTCCTTCTTTTCCTCTTCTAAAGATGTGTATATGTGGGCGTGATCATCGCTAATGTCACTTAATTTTGTGGAGTTGATACGGCATATGGTCTCCACCTCGTTATTTTTAAAAATATCGTAGTTCAGAAGGTCTAAGTGTTTCATTTGTAGAGCATCATCAAGCGACCCTTGAAACAAACGTCTTGCTGGTAAATGATGCTGTTTTGAGTTAGCAATAATGTTGTTAGTAATCTAGAATTTACAATGAGCTGTCCAAATAGAAATCTACTTACCTTCAAATTGTCCTCGTCAGGGATGATCTCAGCGGCTACGGCAAAAGAAAGGCCAATTGCCAGCCATATAGCAAAAGATGTATCTATTAGCATTGTATAGTCTTAGTTTACTCAGTTAGCACACTTTGAATTCCCTGTTGGTTTTGCCCTAGTAAAGATAAGACAGGCCTGATATTGATATCACCAAGTTGTCCCATTTAGAAATCTCATCGACCGCGACGATTTTATTTCCCTGGCTGGAGATGATCTCTTCATCTTCAGATTTAGCTTAACAGCTAGAATAGTCTTTCTTTTAGGTTGAATGGCTAGTCAAACAGGGTTACAAAGATAGAGTACATAGTTATACAGATTACAGAATGGTGGTTATAGTTTTAAGAGTTTTGTTGTTGTGTGTGATTAGCGTGCTTGCTCTGGAATTGAGCACCGAAGAGAGCTACAAAGTGGCCATCAGCAGCAGAGGTTGCTCGGAGTACAAGAATATAGCAGATCTTTCATTTAGTGGCAGTACATGGCACATTGAGTCCCATCAGGAAGTACAGTTTGAAAACGGAAAGTACTGTGTTTCTTTGCTGAGTGCAGATAATCTGATCATTGTACCTTGCTTCAACTATAAAGAGGTATGTTGAATTTTTTTTTTTATCTTCTTGATAAACTAAGATTATCGATTACTAACAAATTATTTATATATGTTTTATCACTAGCTGTCGTATCCAATTAGTGGTAAATTGAACATGGAGCTTTCTTCTTCAACAACGATTGACTCCATTTCCTTGTTGAACGCTGATTCTCCGGCTCTAAGTCTCACAGTAAGGAAATCTACACGTTTGATGCCTCCTGCACTTAAAACACCTGAGAGAGTGACTCTTGGTATGGATGGTAAGCCAAATCCCAATTCAGCAGTAGCAGGTGAAGAAAAATCGTTTATCCAAAGGAACTGGATGTATATAGTTCCCCCATTATTATTAATGTTCCTCTTTGCTGGAGATTCCGAACAAGGGAAATAGTTGGAGGGTAGGTTCTCAATTCAGCCACTAAGACCCAAGGCATCCAGATACATACACACATACGTAGCTATACCGTTACGTACCAATACACATCAATACACATCAATATAGTCACAATTCAACCCCAAAAATTACAAACTCACCGACAATGGTACTAGTGCTTTCCTGAAAGATTTTCTGTAAAAATCCGGGGTAGGCTCGTTTTGGGAGACTAAATATTTCAGCTTTTTGTGTCCCATCTTATCTTTATTACAATGACAAAAAAAAAACATCCATGAGACAACTATATAACCAAAAGTATAGTTTTACAAAGCAAATAAAATATAGTAGATGAAATTGCTAGGAGTTCTTGGACTGTTATGGATCTTATCAGCTGAAGTAAGCGCACAGGGAATCTCAAACAAGCAAAGTGCAGCATGTGTTTATGCTGTTCAAAACGTTACGAAAACCACAATCGATTGTAATAGCCCAATGTTTGTGGGTTCGGTTGTCTTATGCATTGAGGAATACGCGAGTAATAGGTCACAAATTACAAAGGCTTATAAATACATTCAAGATGTTTGTGAATATCAGTTGAAAAGAAAGATGGGTCCAAATGAACTGGATGATTATCTCCATAATGCTACAGCCTATTTGAACGGTACAAAAGCAACGGATAAAAACTCAACATTAAAGATTTCTAAGACTTTATATGACTACTCCTTAACTAGTGTTGAAAATTTAGTTAGGGAAAGGTGGAAGGCCACAAAGTTTGGGTAATTATTACAAGCGGGATTTATATTTTTTAGATAATTTCTTTTACTTTTACTAACAACCAAGACTTTGGATCGACGTTGTAACTTTAGTTGGATTTTATTAGGATACTGGGGTCTTATATTAATGGCTTCCGTTGTTATCAATTGTTTTCAGTGGTGCTTTCCTGTTAAAAGTTCTCATATCAAGCAACATCCCCTTTCAAGGTGGCTCAGAAGACATGTGTTAACGGCCAATTCTGTCAAACTGAGGCCCAAACGTAAAGAGTCCAAGTGGTTGGTTAGAGCCAAGCTGTTTCTGATTGAGCATTTGCCACTTAGAATTCACATTGCTACTATTTCAATATACATCATTTTGATAATTGTTCTTTGTTGTATTGATTATGACATATACAATCCAAATATTGTTTTCAGATGCAAAAGAGGTCAAACGTTGGTGTGGGTCGCAGATAGAACAGGTATCATTGGCATTACACAATTCCCATTAATTTATGTTTTTACAGCAAGAAATAATCCATTGTTAGCATTTTCAGGATTCTCATATAAGACATTCAATATTTTTCACAAGTGGGTCTCAAGAATTGTTTGGGTGTTACTTGTTTTACATGCAGTTTGTTATGTGTTTTTTGCAACCACCAAAGGAGACTACGTTGCAAGATGGGGTTTAACTAAATGGCAATGGGCAAACATTAGCATATCATGTATCAGTGTATCAATTTTTATCTCCTTTTTTAAGAAAAGATTCTATGAAGTATTCAAGGCTAGCCATAAAGTTTTGGTACTTTTATTCACTATTGGTGTTGGATATCATTGTATCTCATTAGGCTGGATGGAGTATCTTTATGCTAGTATTTCAATCTGGGCTTGTGATTATTTGTTGAGAGTTGTGAAAATTGTTGTTAGTGGTGGGGTAGTTAAAGCCAAGTGTAAGGCGATCTTTGAGACTAGGATAAGCAACAAGGGTTATAAAGATGTCCCTCATTCAATTAAAGTTGAAGCGGTTTATAGTGGCTGGTGGCGGTCATTTCCTGGTTGTTATGTTTGGGTCACATTTTTGAGAAAAGATATGTTTTTTGAAGCTCATCCATTTACATTAATTGTTCCTGCTGCATCAAATAATCATGATAAGCTAGTATTTGATATTCGAGTCAAAAATGGTTTAACCAAAAGATTAGGCGAGCTTTTACAAAAACAAGAAGACTATGAGTTGACTATTCCTGTTTTGATTGAAGGCCCTTATGGTAGCATGATTCCATATAAGTCATATGAGCATGCAATCTTTACAGCAGGCGGTGTTGGGTTCACTGCATTATTTTCAATTGCCATTGATCTTGCGAGATATTTCACTGATGAAACTAGGAATGATGGGAAGACTAGGAGTATTGAGATCTTCTGGGTTTGTTCAGATATTGAGACGGTTTACACTTTTGAGAAAGAGTTAAAGATTCTTGGAGAATTTCAGCATGTATTACGTTTGAATATTCATATTACAAAGTTTCAACCCATTGCCTTGAGTGCCATGGGACAAAGTCCGGAGATTCCTTTGGAAATTACGGAGGAGAGCACCATTGAACAAATTCCTGGGCAAAGAAACAAAGAAATGAATGAAGAATTGATTGGAAGAAACAACCGGGGAAACAATCTAGAAAGAGATTTGTTGTATGAAATAGGCAGCGTTGATATTCAAGATATTCAAGACATGAATACATACGATAGTAGACATTATGGAACCCAACGAATTGAAGACCAAACAAATGACTCGATTGAGTCCATCAAGAATAACATTCAAAACGTTTTTGAGATGCAACAAATTAACAAGATAAACACTTTACCAACAACTGACGACTTTTATGATTTAGAGAGAGTATTTGGAAGAGAAGAAGTCACTCATAATCCATCACAACCTGAAGCACAAAATCGGTTGATCAATGCTCTTCAGTCTACTGATTATCTCAACATTGATATATATTTGAATGATAAGCCAAACCTAATCAAAGTGGTTACTAATACGGCATCCCTTTTAAGTGGTCCAATTGCTATTATAGCATGTGGACCCCAAAAGTTCTGCCTTGATGTCAGAGCTGCAGCTGCAAAATGTTTAGGCAGGGCATTTATCAACAAAGTTGACTACTACGAGGAAGATCTGCTATGGTGAATCTAGGCCAGTAGTTCAATATTTGCTTCAAAGTGCGTTTATTTTGTATAGCTTACATATTTATACTAATACTACAATTCTAACTTTATTGTATACAATACAAATACATACGCAACTATATCACTACGACAAATAGTGCTCCACGAGATAAAGCGATAAGTAGCTCCGCACTTCTGCAGCACAGCCGCACCCTTGAATATCAATCGGGATCGGGTCGGCAAAGAGGATGGAGACTTCATATGGATGGTCACTCACCAGGACCCTGTTCTGCACTCCGGGCGTGTATATATAAGGACGGGTCACAGCTGGCAGATAACCGGAGAGAGAAGCGTTGTTGTATAGCTAGGATAGATACCGATTTAGGAGCTGAGGGGTGGATTGTTTAGGATTTAAAATGATGTACCAGCTACGTTTCTCAACTCAAATTGTGCTCAAATCTCAGAGGACCCTTCGATTGCGAGCTCTTGGTGACTTTAGACGGTTGTCTACAGAGAGAAATGTTCCACCAAGTTATACCTTTTCCAAGGCTTTTAGAGAGTGGATTTTGGCCTTTGGTCCAGAGCATTGTCAAAAAAGACAGGATGACTTGCTAAGATTTAGTATGCCTTACTACAATTCAGATTCTGCCGATGAAAAGAATAATCATCTTAGCGCTGAAAACATTCAAAGTATAATGCCCTCGGGAAATATCTTGAATGAAGTTAGAATCACAAATTCAATGGAATCCGATGATAAAAATAAAGAAGCGAATCATTTAGTTATGCTTCATGGGTACGCTGCATCGCTGGGTTGGTTTTACAAGAATTTTGATGGTTTGATCAGAAATAACCCCAACACTTCAATCCATGCATTAGACATGTTAGGATTTGGGTTGTCAAGTAAGCCCAATGTTAAATTTAATGATCAAACCACAGGTGAGCCCTTACATATCAAGTTTGACTCTGAGACCTTAACAGCTTATAAACATGTTCACAAGTCACTGGTACTTCCAGATAATTACTCGATTGACATTGAAAACCTTATCCAATATTCTAAGAACCAGAAGCAATTAGTCGAGAGTGTGGAAAATGTCTACATTGATGTAATTGAAGAATGGAGAGAGCTAAATAAGCTGGAGAAGTTTGATTTGCTTGGACACTCATTAGGAGGGTACATGTCTTTATCATATGCCTTGAAATACCCTGAAAGAGTAAATAAACTGATTCTGGTGAGTCCTGGTGGTGTTGAGCGTTCACCATTTGCACTATCAAATCCAAAGATCAAAGAAACAATAGAAGCATATCAAAGTGCCAATTCTACTATTCCAAAAACTTTAGAATTCAAAACTTCTCATTCACCAGCTCATTATGGATTCTTGGGTAGATATCCACTAGTCAAGGAGTCATTCAAGAAAATATGGTACAATAAGATCTCTTTTTTTACTATAATGAGACTCTTAGGACCATGGGGACCTTACAATCTGTCCAAGTATACCTTTAAAAAGCTGGCAAGAAAAGGAGTAATTGATGATTATTTTGAGATTGATTTGCTTACATCTTATATCTATAATACTTTCACAAAAAAATCTTTTAGTGAAACGGCAATTATGAGCATTTTTACATCAGCTGTAAATGCCAAGTATCCAATGTTGGACCGTATACATGATCTCAAATCCAAAACTTTGTGGTTATATGGAGAGTTTGATTGGATGTATAACGACTGTGGTAGAGTTGCAGTTAAAGAGTTGAATTCAAGAGATCAATCTCTTGATGGTGTGGAAGAAGCTACTTTCGATGTTGTCTCTAAAGCTGGTCACAATCTGTATCTTGACAATTCAAAGGAATTCAATGAAAAAGTAAAAAGGTTTTTGGGTTGGAACTAAGCAAAAAAGACAGTCATGTTAATAGTGAGTGATATTAAGTAAGCAAAAATAGATTTACAAAAATAAAAAGGTACTCCTGCAGCCACAATTTATATAATATTCTATACATAAATCAATAATATTCAACCCAAAACATACTTCAAAAATAAACTCTAACAAAAAGAGTATTATTTATATGGAAATTATGGTATTTATAATTTATATACATACTTAGTTACCGTCCAAGGAACCACGGTAGATATGGAATGGAGAGGCTTGGTTAGTGGAGAAAATCAAAGTTTCAGCAATAACGGTATTTGGCTTTCTAGAAGCAGCATAGACAATCAATTCAGCAATATCATCAGCAACTAAAGGTTCAGTATCGGCATAGACATTCTTGGCCTTACTGGAGTCACCCTTGAATCTAACCATTGAGAATTCAGTTTCAACATTACCTGGGTCGATTTCCATGATTCTGACTCTAGTATTCACAAGTTCCTTTCTGAGAGAATGAGTGAAAAATCTTAATGCAGCCTTAGTAGCACAATAGATACCTCCACCAGGGTATGGTTCTCTACCGGCGATAGAACCTAACTGAATGATATCACCAGTGTTTCTTTCTTTCATTTGCTTGACAACTAATTGAGTCATAGCAATCATACCTAAGACATTAGTATCAAACATGGTTTGAACATCTTCTGGAAGGACATCTCCGATCTTTTCTAAACCTAAAGCCTTACCAGCGTTGTTAACTAAAACGTCAATGTTCTTGAAATCTTCTGGTAAGGATTCTAAGTATGGCTTAATGGTTTCAACCTTGGAGACATCTAAGACGCCAATGTGAACCTTGACATCTGGGTATTCGGAAACCAATTCGGCCTTCAACTTGTCCAAGCTTTCCAATCTTCTAGCGTTTAAGACAAGCTTGATGTTACCTTGGGCTGCTTCAGCAAAGTATTTTGCAGTAGATAACCCGATACCTGCTGAGGCACCGGTGATTAAGACGACCTTACCGGCTAAACGTTGAGCAATAGCACCAAAAACCATTATTTATATATATATCTAGCTCTATTCAATATGATCTGGAAGGCAGAAGAAGCAAGATATGCAATAAGAGAGGAATGAAACGCTTCTCCAAAGGTTTAAATAGCTGGATAGTGAACCCTGGCAGGTAATCTGCACTCTTCGGGAATCGACTTCCTACAGGCTTATCGCTCTGAATCAGGCAAATCAGGGCTGTGCTTGTTTTGCGTCGATAATGGAGATGGTTACGTCGATTCGTGGGGTTTTGCCACTAGCACTACCTGGCTATGATGTGGGCAAAAAAAAAGATGGTGCCAAAAGTATTCCTGGGGTTTTGTTGTGGTCTCTTGTGAGTTTTTCCTTCACCAATTGCTTTTTATTTACTTATAGGATATTATTTACAAAGAGTAGGACGCTTAGTATAATTTGCTGGTATTTAGAAGCTTGTTTTTTTTTGCACTTTTGCATCCAGAATTATACAATAACGTCATTGAGAATTTTGAGTTTTAATCTCAGATTTAAAAATGGTGGGTCAGCAAAATAGTTTTGTGAAGAGTAACGCTTATGCATCCTTCCAACGTGCCCCAGTTTCAAGATCCCCATTGTCAAGATCGGTTTCAGCTCTTGACTATGAAAGAAATGCAGCATCTTTAAATTTTGCTCCGGAATTGAAAAAAGTTGATTCTATTCCCGAAACAGCGATCAAGTCACTTGACAAATACTTCTTAAACTTCCCAGAAGATAATGAAGAGGCTTGGAAATTATTGAGTGATAAAAACTCAAATTACTATGCAACAGACAGAAATGAAGACTATTTGCCAACGGAACTTCTGCCCTATGAGACCGAATCACTGAGAGATCAAGCTTTATACCTTAGTCATATCATTTCAAATATTTACAGTTCTGTAAAGAGTTTGGACTTGAAGGGTAAAGTGTCAATCTCTGTCTCTGATGTTATCAAGGCTAAAAAGCACTTGAATTTGAAAACACAGTCGAATATCAGAAATAAAGATATGGCAAACATTACTTTTGAAGATAGTGACATGTCTGACACTGAAAGCATAGAGCAAGAACAGGGACATCAATCGGATTATGACAATGAAGATGACGATGACGATGACGACGATGATGATGATGACGAAGACGATATTGATGAAGGTTACCAGAGTGAAGATGACATTATCAACGTGGAAGGTACTCCAATCAATAAGTTGGATGAGAAGATATCTCCTGTCATCAATCTCAAAAACTGGACAAAGGAGCTTAATAACATAGTGTCATCTCAATTTCCCGTACCTCTAGAATGTGTTTCACTATTGATCAAAGTCTATTATGCAGTCATTTTATCTAGAGGACAGTCAATCGACGTTGATTTTTATTTTGGTACTTTGAAACTTTTGTTACGTGAAGAAGATAATTTGTTCGAAAGAGGTTTGAATTTGGAGTGGAGAGGGTTGTTTGATGAGATTCTAGCAAACTGTCATGTTCCAGATGCTGCCATTAGCATAAACAGTGAATCTAGAATTAAGAAGTTGACCGTTATTGGACCACATGTTTCTCCATTTTTCAATAAGAATGAGCTGCCAGAAATGGTTGAGTTGTTGATGTCCCATTACAGACAAGATAATCCTTCATCTATATTTGCTTATATGGCCTCTCTTTTACCCATAGTATATGATGATGTGACCATTGCTTCTGATGGAACCCCAATTTATAAACCTTCTGATATTAGATACTACCTACCTATTTTTTTCAATTGTTGGAGCAACCATTTCGTTGATGATGGTGTTGTCCATTTAACTAGTTTGATTGCAGTCATTGTGAAGCAAGGTTTATGTGATATGTCAGCTCATCCTAGTTATCGTTACTACGGTGAGTATGGTGTCCTTGCAAAAGACCAGTTTGAAATGGTTCTTTCAAAGTTGGGAAAATACTTCCTTGGTATAGGTCATCAAGGTAAATTGGATGGTCTCATTGGTAACATACTTGAAATTATACTATATTCCCTAACAAGTCAATACGGTTTAAAAGAAAATGGTGTTTTTGATTCTCTTACGTTTGCTCTCAAACCATATATAAATTTAGTTCATCCTTCAAACCACGGTTTGTGGTCGGACTATCTTGCATCTGCAATCAGAACAATTGCTGGTTCTCTTCATTCAAGACTCATAAAGGAGTCAACTGACAGAACTTTAGTTGCAAAATACGTTTCCGATTATTCTAAACTTCCAAACGAGGTCAAACTGTCTCCCGAAATTGTTGACAAAATTATCGAGTTGTTATTACCTTTCATTAGCTTGGGTGTTCAATCTAAATCTACAAAGGCTAGAAATAGCTATGTTCGTGCTTTAGAAGTTTTGACTTATATCAGACCAGAAAAAACATTGGATCCAGTTCTTTTAGACATATATACCTCATTTGAATCTGTCAATTCTACCCATAGAATTTCACTTGTGTTGACTGAATTGGTATCGTTAGTTAGGTTCATGGCCGAACTCCCGGTCTACAGAGTCCATATCCCAAGATTATTATCAATGTTGGTTCCAGGAATTGATTCAAATGATCCATCCAAGACCATTGACACTATTGATCTTATTCAAACAGTTGCAGCAGTTGTCCCATTTTACGATTTATCTGCAGGAAATGGTGATGGCGGTATCACAGCATTAGATTTTACGGACCAACACTTGGCTTACTTAGAGGGTAAATTTTATGAATCATCACCCAGGGATTTAGCTTCAATGTATGGTGAATCCTTGCCTGACAAATTCCCTTATGATCCAGAATTTGAGTTAGAGGCTTTAAAGTCTGCTACCTCGTCATTTGGAGAATTTATCAGGGCATTTGCCGAAGGGTGTTTTAGATACTTGGAGAACTCACCTGATGTTCAAGGTGATACTGAAATAGAAACAGAAGCCGCCTTATATATTCCAAGAGCATTTGATGCAATAGTTGAGTCTTTGTCAGATGATATATACCACTCTTTAGTTGAGCAATTTTTTGCTTATGTGACTGATAATGTCAAGCCTAAGGTTTCATTTGTCTTCTACGAACTTGCTGCATTATTGATTAGACGTGAGCCAGAACGTTACTTTGAGAGGTTCTTCAATTATTTTCTTTCCCAAATCAAAGACGAGTTTGTTCATGGGGCAGGTAGATCTCGTGGTGGAACGGAAGTTTTATTGAAAGATTCAAGACTCATTTGGTATACCAGACTTTTGGCTGGTACATGTCTTGGTGGTGCTGCTTTCAGCATACCATATATTCCACAAGTGGAAGAATTTGTTTTAGAATCCATGATGTATATGAAAGGTGAAGCTTGTGCGGCATTATTGCAACTGATCCATGAGTTGCTGAGTGGGCTCTCTTCTATTAGAATTTTAGAAAGAAGATTGATTTCGGATGATTACATTGCAAAGAACGGTGGTGTCGATGAAAAGTGTTGGGGTGGTTTCCAATTTAATATTGAAAGGTTCAAGCCAGAAAATTTAAATTACAAATGGTACAAACCAGATGCTGTTGCTATTGAAGCCGTGTCAAAGTTTTTTCACAATGTCTCCACCAAGGTTGTTGACCATATCTATAGCCTTATGAATGATCAGTTGGCCGATCCTTCAAAGGCTAGTCTGGAAGCAATCGATCAAGTAACGGCTCTCTTGATAGCTTTAAGAGGTTTACTTGGTGGTGCTTGTATGCTCTTTGATCCAAATTACAAAGGTAGGAAATCAGCACATGGCTTGAAATATAAACACAAATTTAACGATATCACTTCCTCTAGTTTATCTTTATCCAGCTCAATAGGCGGGATTAGTGATGCAGGAGATTCAAATATGGATCTCGTCAGTGTATCTGATGATATGGCTATGTCTGGAAAATCATCAGGATTTGATTTATCTGATCAAAAGAGCAATGTCAACGATTCTGACGCCATGTCAATTAGTGATGATCCCGCAAGCGCCCAGGAGGATGAAACCGAAGAGGAAAATGTCATCGGTAGTCCGGCTGCAATGGACTCTATGACCAATGTTAATGCCCAAGCGGCTGTTGGATCTTTGGTTGGTCGTTCATCATGTTTATATACTTTTGATTATTATTTTGATAGGGAAGAAATTGTAAACCAAATGGATCCAGCTTATATTAGATTACATCAAGGCAGAGAAAAGATTGGACAGTGTTTACACGATTTAACTGTTTTCTTATTGAAGCAAGATGGTTCAATTGAGTTGATTGGCGAATTAGTCTTCACTATTGGTTATTGGCTAAAGCGTTGCGGTCAAGTAGACTCGTCCACTTTATCATATTACGAGCATGTGAGTGTTGTTAGTCTTTTGGATATGCCATTTTTAAGAAAGCCATTCACACGTTATGTCATTGGTTCCCGTTTGGCTCTTTTACACTATAGAAGAACTAACATGGTTCGCTCCATCAGAATTCCATCTGCTTTAGATAAGTCATTAGTCAAGGATTTGGTTTCTATATGTGCTTCCCCATATGCTTCGAACTTTTATGCCGCATGCGGAGTACTGCTCAAAGTTTTGAGAAAGGTGATGGGTTGTACTCATTTAGTGTTTGGTATTTTCAAAGATTGGGAAATGGCCTTATCAACAGGAAACATTGAAAGTTTAAAGAATATTCTCAAGGTATTTTCTCTAAAAAAATTGAAGGGTATAGCTGAATCTAATGCAAAGTATCTGATGAAATATGAGGATTTATTGGTCAGAACATTAGAAGTTGATCATCCAGAACTTAGTCAGTCAGTTTTTAAATTGTATGGCCATATTGGAAAGTTTATTAGAGTTCCTGATAGAGTTTGTATAATTGACATGGAAGCAATTGACGGTATCAAGCCTGTTGATAGTTATAATTCAGTTGAGAATAATATCAAAGCGGTGACTTTAGCAAAATCTTGGAAGAAGGAAGTTTACTACACTTTAGCTAAAACTTTAGAGTCTCGTGTTTTGGACCGTGTCAACAATTCAGAATTACAATGGAAGTTTGTTAGTATTTCTATCAATTTATTGAGGGAATTACAAATGCACCACGAGCTACCACTCAATGGTGAGGTGCTAAAGGTATTTATTAATCAAATCAACGGTAATCATCCAAGCTTATGCGATAATGCTGTTCTACAACTGAACAGGGTATTTAGGTTCACGTGTTTGAGGGCAGACTTTCATTATAGCGATTATGAGTTTGTTACATTGCATCCAAAGACAAAACGTTATATCAAATTAGATGCTCTGTTAGGTGGAAACAAGGTTAGTGTCGAAGAAATAAAGACTGAATTTAAGAATATGGAGAAACCTAACTTCTATCTTGATAATAAGTTGAACATGTTTGGTAGATTCTTGAATAAAGATGTCTTAGTTGTGAAGACAGATCCATTCTCTAATTTTGGTTTCAATGAAGAGGATGAACGTTCGATGAGAGAAATGGGTGCCATGATCAACAAACAATTACTTTCTCAATTTTTGAAAGTTCATGTCAATGAGTCAGAAAATAATTTATTTGTATCCATTGATTTAATTCATTTGATTAAATATTTTTTCCTTTTATCGTATTTTGGTTATACTCCCAACTTTTCTTATAACGATTTCTTTGACCTGGTCAACGAAATTTATGTTCCCGATACTATTCACACACATTTGCTCGTTGTTGAAATTTTCGCTGGTATGCTCCTTGCTACAAAGGAAAACATTGAGATGGAAGAAGTTGATCTTGCCATCAGCAATAAGATAAAAGACATCTTTTCTTTGGAGATGTCCGACGCTGCCACAGGTATTTGGGAGATGTTTGCATTTTGGATTCCAAGTATGGCTGATCCTCGTCGTTATCCACATACCACCAAAGTCATTTGTGAGTTTGACATCGACACGGATGAAAAGAGTTCGCCATTTATGATCAATTCAAGAGTTCAACTTTTGAATAGATTCCTTTCTAGTTGTACAGATCACTTTTACAATTTTGATGATACTATCAGAAGGTTGTTCAACTCATTAGCACATCCTTATGACACTGTTTCTCGTAGCATTGCCACCGGTCTAGCTATTTGCTTGGAGTTTAATGCTTTCGAAACTCACGAAAATTTCCAGAACTATTACAGTGTTATCAAATCGGACGGTGGATCAGGTACCGTAAGACATGAGGCGAATGTTCTTCACCCAGTCTTTAAAGAGTGTTTGTTGGACTATATAAAAAAACTCCAAGCTTTAAAGCCTGCCAATCTATCCCAAATGAGTCCTCAAGAAATTTCTAGAACTGATTATATTTATGCAGTCAGAGGTTTGGAGAGATTGTGTTTTGGTGGACATGGAGGTCATGCTAAAGCTACCTCTTATGGTATGCTATACCCTATCTGTGGTCCAATTGTTGCTCCTTTGATAAAGGATTTCTTAGTTCCTTTAATCTTTGAGTTGGAATTGATGAAGGACGTTTGTGAGTTGCTTGAACTTAAGAGCTTTACATTGCTTTATATGCTCTGTAGTTTGCCTTTCAAAAAGGAAGAAAGCATTGAAATGGCTAACTTGATACTTCATAATTTCAATGTCAAGTCACCAACTTTGAATCAAAACAAGTTAATTCTTAGTATTGCTGCTCTCTATATTCGTACACATTTCTTGGAGTTTTCTATGGATCAAAGAAAGGCTTTCCTTACGTTCTTTATTGACCATCTTTACAGTCCTCATTTGGAAATACGTGAAACTTCAAGTCAAACTTTGTCATTTGTTTTACGTGCTATTCTAGCCAATGATACTGGCGATCTTAGTAAGGCATATATCAAGCAATTTACAAAGATTCTATTAAAGAAAAAGAAGTCATCTGCCAAAAAATTGTCGGTTGAGGAGGTCACCGCACTTCATGGTGCAACTCTTGGTCTTGGTGCTATTGTTGAAGCATTCCCTTATGCTAATCCACCTCCTAAATGGATGCCAGAAGTTTTATCTATTCTAGCTAGAAAATGTGCCGGTGTTGAAGGAATTGTTGGTAAAAGAGCTAAGACAATATTGTCTTCATTCAAAAAGACGAGACAAGATACATGGCATATAGATAGTAAGTTCTTTACTGAAGAACAAAAGGAAGATTTGGAAGGTGTTTTAGTCAAATCCTATTTCATTTAATTGTTTTACTAATCTGTATACCCTTGAATGTTTTAACATTTTTATTTATTTTCTAATAAATCGCTTTTGCAGAGATGAATAAATATATAACTGTATAATCATAATTAGATGTAATGAATACTTTACAATTAAAAACTTCTATATAGTGTTGGAATAAATTAAATTTAGAACGAGAGACTCTCCAGCTGTTTAGTTATTTTGGCAGCTCCATCGACAATAATACCATTCCCCTCAATAGATACCTTTGCTCTATTCATGTTTAGACCATCTAAAAGCAAACATGCCTTACAAATACGATTCAACGAAAGGTAACCACATTTTTCACATCTGTGCCCATCTTCACGTTCTTTCTTGACATTATTCGTCAAAGCTACTGAACCGTCTGGATTTATCTCGACTTCTCTCTCTTTGTCTTCTTCAGTCTTCTTTATCTTTTTGCTACCTTTTTTATAACTCTCTGTGTTTCTGATCTTCCTCTCTTGTAATTTGAAACTTTCTCCTGAGTAAATAATATCTAATATACAAGATGGTCGTACTGCCTCTAAGTTCTTCATTAAGACTCTCGCAGTACCCCTGAAAGCTTCTGGTGCATAAGTACATTCGGTAGAGAAGTAATCCAATTTTTTGTAATGAGCATAGAGAACAATTTCCTTTTGATATGAGTACTTGAATGGTTTGGATCTTTTGATTGGAGATCCTGACGATTTGGTTGTAATTTGAACAGAATTTTCCAATCTAGCACTGTCACCTCTAAATAGATTCATCAGAACTGTTTCAGCCATATCATCTGCATTATGACCAGTGACAACGTGGTTTATACCTAATTTGGTAGCTCCTCTATCCAATGCTTGCCTTCTCAGAACACCACAGTAAGTACAACTTGATCTTATACCTGCACATGCAACGATTTCATCCATCGACCATTCGTAAAGCTCCTTATACGAGACAATTTCTAATGGCATTTGGTACTGTACTTGGTTTCTCTTAACAGTTGCGAGTGAATCATCTCTGTATCCCACTATACCTTCATCTATACTCAATAGAACCAAGTGAAGTCCGTAATTATATCTTTCATTCAACGTTTTCAATAAAGACGCCAGTACAGTAGAATCCTTTCCACCTGATGCACCAATTGCCACTTTTTCACCAGGATAAAATAATTTTTCTTTCACTATAGTCAGGTGGATTTCTGTTTCAAAGACGTGGAAAAAGCATTCCTTACATAATTTCTGTAGGTTCTTTGGTCTTTTCATGACGGCTTTTCTAGCATGACAAAGCTCACATAGCGCTGAGAGCTTTACCGGTTTTATAGTAGACTCCACCATATTAAATAAGATCGTTGTCTCACTAAAACAAACGAAATAGTCTTTATCTTTATAGTTTCCCTTTTTTATCTGAGCTCCACCAAGTATACATATATATTTCACCTAATCATGATTAGAAAAGAAATATAAAAAAAATAATTTAAAAAAACGGCAATGCTGGCTGTGCAAACATTCGACGCGTCTGTTTAACAAAATAGACGCGTCGCTATGACACTTTTTTCAGTCGCGCTTTTTAAATTACCCGCGCGTGTCATTTGGTCTAGCAGATCTGTCGTGCAGTGGACAGTAAAATTTTGTGTGGAAGTGAAAAAAAATCAGCGTAAAGCACTAACAGGCAAAGATCAAGACACCATATAATCGGAGTTGCACCTGTTGTATTAACCCCATCAAGGCTCAAAAGACCAAAGTTAGACTCTGAAAACATTGCAATATGTCCAGATTCTTTGCGTCCACCACTGCTCTTTCAGACTCCGACGAGTCCTCTTCAGAAGAGGAACTCTTGATGTCCACCTCTGAGGAGGAGATGTCTGATAGCTCTGAAGAAAGTGAAAGTGAATCAGAACAAGAACAAGATGTAGATGAAGATGACGATGACAGTGATGATTCTATCGAATGGGATAACGATGATGACACTGACAGTGACAGTGATGACGAAGGAGCTCGTAGAGGTCCTTCTTATTTCTTAAAGAAGGGAATGGCAAATGGTTCCGATAGTGAAGATGACGATGATGAAGATGATGAAAAGAAAGTCGTCAAGAGTGCCAAGGACAAATACTTGGATGAAATTGCCTCTTTATTCGATCAAATTGAAAATTACTCAATGGTTCAAGACTGGATTAAGATTGCAGTTGAATTCGACAAGTTAACCAGAACTGCTATGCGTCATACTCAATACCATATTCCAATTCCAAGATTATTCATAAAGACTCTTGCTACATTAGAAGATACCATTTTGGCCGCTACAAGTGCCGAAAACAAGACTAAGTTAAACTCTAGTGAATCCAAGTCATTCAATATTGTTAGACAGCGTGTTAAGAAATCTACCAAGGAATATCAAGATCAAGTTGAATTATACCGTAAAGATCCAGAAGCATACGAAAATGGAACAGCCATTGCAGTTGAAGACTCCAAAGCTGAAGAAACTAGTAAATCCAAGGCATCTGATGTTTCTGCTGATGGTGCAGGTGTTTTTGATGTCTTAAGATCAATCATTGAAACCCGTGGTAGAAAGAACGTTGATCAAAATGAACAATTAAACAGATTAGAAGAATTGACTCAAGTAACTAACGTTCCATTCCAATTGATCTCTATCTACTTCTTGATGATAAGTGTCAGATTTGATTTGAATGCTAGAGCTTCTTATATGCCTTTAGACCAATGGAAGCTTGCTATCAGAGATGTTAATGCTTTGTTAACCGTCTTAGAAAATAATAGAGAATATGTCGTAAGTGAAACTTCTCCACCAAACTCTGAGTTTGATGTTGAACCAGCTGCAAATGAAAATGGAAAGAAAGAAATCATCGGTTCTATTGTCTCATTTGTTGAAAGATTAGCTGACGAATTGTCTTCTCATTTACAAAACATTGATCCTCATGCTACTGAATATATCGAAAGATTAGCTGACGAAACTACAATTTACACATTATTGGTTCGTGCTCAACTTTACTACGAATCTATTATTCCTGCCTCTTATTACGCTACTGAAAAGGGTGATCAATTATTAAGAGTTGTTATGAAAAGATTAGATCACATTTACTACAAACCAGCCAAATTAATTGCCTTTACTGAAAACAAATGTTGGAAATCAGTTGGATCATTAGACTCTGCAATCTATCCTAAATATACCAAGGGTTCTCAAAACGCTTCTGAATATTCAAATGGTCTTATTGACTCATTATGTTCATTGTTCTACAAACATGAGAATTCCATTTACCGTAAGAGAGCCATGCTTTACCAAATCTACTACTACTCTTTAAACGATCAATACTACAAGGCTCGTGATATGTTATTAATGTCACATTTGCAATCAACCATTCACACATCAGATAATAAATTACAGGTGTTATTCAACAGAGTTTTAGTTCAATTGGGTTTATCTGCTTTCCGTACTGGTTTAATTGTGGAAGCTCAACAATCTTTGCAAGAAATTGCTACTTCTCCAAGACAAAAGGATTTATTAGGTCAAGGCCAAAGATTCCAACAACAACAACAATCACAAATCGATAAGCAGCGTTACTTACCTTTCCATATGCATATTAATATTGAATTAGTGGAAAGTTGTTACTACACTGCCTCACTTTTGATTGAAGTTCCAACTATGGTTCAACACCCTGAAAACAAGAGACGTCAACAATCATCTAAATCATTTAGAAAATCATTAGAATACCATGAAAGACAATTCTTTGATGGTCCACCAGAGAATAGTCGTGACTACATAATGTGTGCTGCCAAGCATTTGATAAAATCTGACTGGAAAGCAGCTAGTGAATTACTTGATTCCATCAAGATCTGGAATTTATTCAGTAATCCAGATGAATTAAAGACTATCTTAAGAAGCAAATTACAAGTTGAAGCTTTAAGAACATACATTTTCTCAAACAGATATTACTATGATAAATTGTTAGTTTCCAACCTTGTTGATCTTTTCGAATTACCTGAAGAAAAGGTCAGATCAATTGTTTCTAAGATGATCTTCAGTGAAGATATATATGCTGGTTTTGATAACAGTTCTAACACAATTATCTTTGCCAAGACTGGTGAAGTTTCCAAGTTACAAGAATTAGCTTTGACTTTTGTTGAAAAGGTTAACGCTATGGTTGAAAGAAATGAAAGAGTTGCCGCCGGTGGCCACCAAACTAACCCAGTAACTGGTTCAAACCAACAGAATAGCAGTAACTACAACAGTCAACAAAGATCTGCTATCACAGCTTCTGGTCCAAGAAGAAATTGAATCTTCCTGTGTATAATTAGTTGTTTTTATTTATTTCATTTTTGTTCTTTGACTTCTCTTTACATATTACAAAGTGAAACTCATTTTTATTATTATAAATATTTCCCCTTGTCATCCTCTAATGGTATATATACAATATTTAATTTTTAATGTTGCAGTAATATCTACTTTTGCTAATCTTCCGGCGATCTAAGAGTAAAAAAAAGACATTATTGCTATGCTTTTAGTCAGTCTTGCTAAGCGTTCAGAAGCCTCTCTTCTTCTCCTCCTCCTTTTTGAATGCCGCTTGACAGCACCAGGTAGAAATCCTGGAGTTGACATCATTACTACCTGAACAGCAGAACAATACTCTGTAACTCAAAGGGAAATTGTCTCTATTCTTCGGTAGTCTCTTCTGGCTTCCAAGAAACTAGACGATGAGGTCTTTTATGAAACATAGAAGAGGATCTTCAAGCGAGACTAATAATAGTCAGCGGCCTCAATTGACCATATCACCTTCTAAAGTTGCAACTGACTATCCAAGTACAACGTTACAGTCCACCTCTACAGAATCAGGGGGCAACATCAGTCCTGATGGAAAGAACATATCACCCATATCAGGCAAAACTTCAAGAATAAAAAACTTTTTGAAGCAAAAGGTTTCTTCTACAAACCTGAATTTGTCTGCAGCACCAGAACTTAAATCGACCAGTTACTCTCCTACTGCTACTTCACCTGCCACTCTATCGGCACCCTTTACCAACAGCCATCTTTCTTCTCCATCAAATGGGATAATAATCACACATAGCTCACCAAAGCTGAAGCAAAAATCCAGTTTTTCCAGTCTGAGCAACTTGGGACTGAGCTCCAAGAAACACTCAAAGTCGAATGTACAATCTTCATTAAATCCGAATAACACATGGCATGATTTGAACTCATATCCCAACTACTTACAAAGCAAGGATAATTCATCTTCTCCTACTATCTTTGGTACTAAGACTCATAACTGGAGTTCTGATGAGGGACCCCGAGCCTTGAGACAAAATGCTGACATTGCCGCCTCCAAAACTTCACTCACAGAAATCAATGAAGAATCGGTACCTTTAGAGGCATACTCATCTATAGAAGATAATAACAGTGTAACGCCATCTCTTGAGAGAATATCCTCACATGAACTATATATAAACAAAACTCGTTCCTCACTTTCCGGTCACAACACAAGTACTATAAGAAGACTCTCTGGTATAGTCAGTGAAACTGATATACTATTAATGAAAAAGGAAACACCGGAAGAAAATGAAGACAAGAACGAAGCTGATGATTTTTCAATCAAGATTGTAACGAGTGGAAGAAGGGGGAAGAGTAACAAAGATAAGAAGGCTTTGAAGTCAAGAAGAAATGGAAGATTATTACCAGGGATAGAAACTGGAGATTTGGAATCTAAGCCAGAGTCCGATAATGATTCTTTAAACTCAGACGCATCATCTGAGTTTTCCTTTGTAACGAACAATCGTGCGGGTAGAAACACCTCTATCAAGTATTATAAGTCAAAGGATCAAATGAACGAAGAAGAAAGTGAGTTGATAAATGCAGGACTGCATAAAAAGTTTATTGAAGAGACCGGTGCCGAAGATTTTGAATTACAAGATGATATGAATTATGTGGACTTTGATGCACATGATGACACAGAAGATTTGTTTAACAGAAAGCTGTTCTCAAGTGATGAGGACCATGAGGAGGATGAAGCTGATGAGAATGGTGAAGGCCTTGAGGCAGACGATTTTGATTTTTCATCAAATTCTCAAACGTCTCGTAATGATCCTGATTCAACAACTTATAAAGATTTTGATGATATGAATGATATTGATAAAGATGCAGATGCGGATTATGATAAATATCTAGACGAAATAAATTATGAGACGTCGTCATCTGATGCTGCTTCTCTCAACGAAGAAGAAGACAATGAAAAAGGGGATTCTCTGTCTAAGGAAGGTAAATGTTCAATGGATTCAAATGCTGCAGATGTTTCAACATTTTCAACAGTCTTTGAAGATGCTGTCCTGTCTAAAGGAGATAAAGTTGCGGCAAAATCCGAAACACCTGCTGATGCAGAATCATCAGATGACATTGTTAAACTTCTGAAGAAACTTAGCACTTCAACAAGTACAGACACAGGTTCAAACCCCATAAACTCTCCAAACTCCAATTCCTCATCAGTCACACCTTCTGAGAGTTTCAAAAACCTACCACTTCGAAAATCAATAATTAAACCCAATTTTGTAAATAGAAAATCCAGTGTGAAATACCACCAAGTTGATGGGGCAATAGACGATGATCTTGAATTTTTGGAAAAACGTTACTCTTGGTTCCCTGATGCGGATGAGGGAAACAAGACTTCCAATATTGATAGCCCTTCAAATAGTATGTCATCTATGAATGTTTCAAATTTGGATGAGATAAATGAAACCGGAGAAAGCTACACTGATTTCGATCAATCTCTTCTTGATGAAGTCAATCAACTACCAGAAGATTATGAATTTGACGAAACGAATGACAAGAACAACGGTGCATATAATTCAATTCATTCAAATGGAAGTGTACGTAGCAGGCAAAGTTTGAGATCTTTGAAGTCAGCTTCTTCTCAAAGAACGGTGCTTCGTACGCCATCAAATGGAAATAGAATTGAAATGACTGATAAGACAATTACTTTATTCAAGCCAATATCCAGAAATTCATCCATAAGAAGCAATCAAAGTGATAATAACGCTGGTACAAATACTAATATGACAGCCAGGTTATCCAATAGCATATCTAGTCATAGACAGCATCCTTACGAAACTCTTAGTTACAGAAGCAAGCAAGGAAAGGTAACACCAAGAGAACAAGAAACTAATACTGCTACCAAAGATAGCACTTTATCTTCAGACATCAAAAGGATAAACTCTGCTGGTAAGGGCGACTTACTGCTTACCACTATTAATGAGGTTATAAACTGAAAAAAATAATAATTTGTACAACTAACTATATAATATATAATAATGTAACAATATTTTAATAATGCAATAAGAAGGAATTTTAGCTCCTTGGAATGTGTAGTTGTTTTCATAACTTATCGATATTTGGAATTTGTGTCAATAAAGATACTTGACGTTGCTCTTCCATATAATTGAAATAAACAGAAAGTGGTGCATACTGATAGCTGGTTTGTCTAGCACCCTTTTTACCGTTTATTGCCTGGAAATGTTTTGGGAGTGGAGGTGGTTTATAGGTTGTGTTTAAATTAGATAATGTGTCTTGATCTGGGAATCCGTTTGTTGATACTTTTGGATTTGGGTTCACGAGTGGTTTCTTTTCTTCAACAGGTATATTTGATAAGTTAGTGGTAACAGGGATATGTAGTTCTGTCTGAGGCAATTCTGAAGTCAATCTTTTTGGTAGACTAATCTTCGGCTCCCCTGGAGATTTTTTATCATGATCCACCACTGATACTTGATTTTTCAATGAAGAGGAAGATTGTGCCAACTTTGAAATAGCACCCAAAGATCTAGACTTTTTATGTTTGCGTTCCAAGCTTTGCTTTGGAGAAGAGGAAGCGGAGGCGGGTGCGGAGAGTTTCAAAGAGAAAGAAGATGATTCTTTTGGTTTGTCATCGGGAGAAACCAAATTTGGTGCAGTAGATGTTTCTTTCAAAGTATATGATTGCTTTTGCTGTTCAAGTTCATGTGGGGCATATTTTGGATTTGTGTTTTCAGTTTTTTTTAAAATTGATTTTGGAGCAGAGGGTTCAGGTTTTATCTTTTTATTATTTCTATTTGCTATTTTCTTGGGGAAAACAATCTTAGTTGGGTAAGGAAACCCGTCAATCATAATGAAATCTGCTGGCGGCGGAGGAGGAGGTGTATTCATCATGTTCATTATTATTGAAGTTGGGTACACCTCCAAGAGAGACAGGTTGGACTGTCTCGTGATATAATTGGAATCCTCATTATCGAGTGATGCAAATGAACTTACTGAGTTATTTTGGGATTTCCAATTGACCGGGGGACTAAAAGTGTTGAAAGATTTCAAAGGGGAGGAACTTCTTGATCTGCTATGACTGGGTCCATTTTTGAAAGAGAGTATATTCTCTGATCTGCCTCTTCTATGTGTATGGCGTAAGTTACTGAACAGGGAATTTGAAGTTGAAGAGCTTGACTGAGTGTCAAGTGATGATGCAGAGTGATTGTTCATTATGAATGAATTCTGCATTATCTATCTACCTCTGCTGAAATTTCAATGTGAAAAATAAAGTGTTCCTATAGTTGAAAAGACGGGATTTTACTAGTAAATAAACTACTTCAAGGGTGACACATGCACTTACTCCGCTAGCAAGCAAAGAATGTCTCTGAAAAGATATTTTAATAGCTTCTAGTGCAGCAGTTGACCGAAAAGACAACCGAACTAGAAGGGCTCTGAAATATATCATAAATTCCAATTAACGCCTAATTAGGAAATTTGTAAATAAACTGTATAGGTGTACAACACATGTACTGTTGTATCACAAAATAATAATCAGTGGTGCACGGGTTATAAATGGCCCAGGGAAATAGGAGTTAAAGGAAAACTCAAAGCACCCCTCCTGCTCGTCTTAAGGCCGAAGAGGCAGATTAGCAGCTATTTTTGCACCAAGGTGTGGAATAAACTTTTAGTGATATTTATATGCTTATATGCTTTAAGACAGATAGATTGATGGGGAGATGCATTTATAGCTCATATTCTCAAATTCTGCCTCAAGAAGTATGTACGAAGCTCTCGGGGATAATCGCTGGGCTGTGCTACCACTACTTGAGAAGGCTGTTGCTGGAATAGCGTTCACCAGCAGTAGACGTAAAAGTAAAGCAAAAGTGGTATGCTGTGGAACACAGACATTAAAGGTAAATATTTTATCTGGATTATAATAAAGTGAAATAATTTCCGTGTCTATGAAGAAAACTCAGCCATGCACACTGTACAGCAAAATAAATAAATAAATAAATAAACAACAACCATGCTGAGCCTCCAAACCATGTCACGTGACTGTTTTTTTTCTCTTTTGTCTAAGCTCTTTTGCCGCTGGTAAATCCGCCAGATGGTTAGACCAGTTTGGGAATATATGGCTCCTGGTTGGCTAACCAGCTAGCCTGCATGGCTTCTTCTTTCTACCATTATACACGGTATTTATCTGTTAACATATCTGCTACCGATCTCAAGTCTCTCTTTGCTGATATCTGAACTGTGTATTGGATAACTGCCCACCACTCTCTGACCCTGCGCTGCTTAATAATCTATAACTCAACGGCTCATCTTAACAACATCACGGCTTGATTTAAAATCATTTGCCCTCGTGAATTTAGTCGACATAATTTCCAATTTAATCTAAATTATTTGGTCTACCAATACCGTTATTTTTTTTTCCAAAATATCAAAGGTTATATATCACTATATTTCACCCTTGTTGTACCCTATTTTTCTTTCTTTTTCATCATATTCTTTTTGTCACAATTGATCTGTTTGTCTTTGCTTTTTTGCAATAAATTGTACAATTTTGGAAAATGAAAAGGTCTGATCATAAAGAAGATCAATCTGATTTTACAAGCTCCACAACTAAATGTTTGCATGATGCCTCACCGTCAAACACTAATTCATCCGAAGAAGTGAATACTGAAATTGAACGTCAAGTCAAGTATCCTGCATCATGTTTAGCATGTAGGCGCAGAAAGATCAAATGTGACAGAGTACTACCTTGTTTCTCATGTTCCAAAAAAGGTGTTGAATGTACATATCCGGAGAAGTTTAGATCTGTTGCTATATCTCGTATCTTGGAAAATAAAAGTGCTGCAATTGCAAATATGAAAAATGAAAACACTAATAAGGACGCTAAAGCCTCTAATTCTCATAGCCCTTCTGGTGAGCTTCCTGCAAATTTAGAAGATGCTTTAAAGAAAATCGAACAGTTAACCCTTGAGAATAAGACAGTGAAGAATTCATTAAAGAGTGAAAAGGCTAATAGGAAAAGATATGAACAAAAATTGAAATTGAATTATTCTATTTTGAGGTTGAACATTGAAGTTTACAAAGACAATTTCTGTGATTTCTCTCCATTGTATAACGTTGACTCCAATAGCTTTGAATACATCTTGAAAAACAAACTTTGTGTCGAATTACCTTCCCTCCATCCTGAACCAAAGAGAAATTTCAAGATCATTGAAACGCTCTTGGAAAGATTTTTCAGTATAAGACCTTATTTTGTTAAGGCCAAGAGATATGTCACAGAATATATGAAGGTCGAGAGACAGAACTTAATCATGTATGCAGCAACTGATCACATTTCTCAAAAGACATTTGATCATTTCATAGGCGCAACTATGGTATGCTTAACCTGTCTCTTCATTTTAAAATCTTTAACAAATAGAGATTTATCTAATTTAAACTTGTCAAATGACAATAATCAGTTGGTTCTACAGTTATATTCAAGATTTAATTTTGCTAAACCTTACATTCCTTGTAAGTTTTTCAAATTAGAATCTACAATTTTGGAGATTGAAATGACTATCAATGAATTAACAGTGACAAAATCATGGTCTGTGTTCTTTGAGACTATTTCATATTTTCAGGAAGCTCGTGCTAACAATAAAAAGAACAATTCCAAGAATGGAAAACCAAGCAATAATGTTTCGACTGCTGATAGCAATTGTGATCCAGGTAGTGTAAATTCACATACAACGAATAGTAGTAACAATACTAAGGATGAGGATCTTTTGATGATTAACGATTTAGATGATGAATTAAAAGCTGAATATTTTACATTAATCAAATTAATCAAAGCATACTACTATGTTCAATGTTTGATTTTCAAGAGACCAATAATAGAAGACTGTTTCCCCCAAACGGAAATTGCTTCAGAAAAGTATGAAAATCCACAAAATGATTATTATGCAAGGTTCCTTGATATCTTATATCAGGTAAACAATTGTCAATTGGAGCTAGAGAGAGGTAATAAAACGAAACAAGAGTTGAATGATCTAAGAAAGGAAATGTTGAATCTATTTCAAAAGTGTAATGCAATGTCTGTGGAAAAGGAGGAACATATTCATTTAAAACAAGAAGAATTCAAGAAAGAGTGCGCTGAAAACGATAGCAAATTAACTAAGGAGGAAATAACAAAGAGAAACGAAGATCATATAAGGAAGATTTTTTTCTTTTTGATTTCTCTGTTAACTTTGAACTATGTCTCTGTTAAGATTGCATATATATTATCAGACGACATTGGTTTATTTTTAAATGCAACTTCAAGATTCTTTAAGAGAATTGCTGATCTTTTCCAATTGATCAATACACAAAGTTACAAATGTCCTTCGCCTTATTCTGTTTTAATGTTTAGAGACTGTTTTATCTGCTATAACACTATTCTCCATATGAATCCAGTCAAATTATTACCCCATAGAGCAGCTCTGAAGTTAGTTATCAGAAATGTCTTTGAGATCGTAGATAAGATCTCAGGTACTGCATCTCATTTCTCAGCTACTTCCTATAGGTTTTACGATACCACTAAAGAAGATATGCATAAGATTGTTCTCAACATACCAGATGAATATGAAGAGTACGAAGAAAGTGATTTAGATGAGAAGTTGAACACTACGATCCAAAGTAATACAGTTTGTAACTTGATGACGGCAACTTACTCAAATACCGCTAAAGTACTACAAAAATTAGAGACCCTGGCTGCAAATAGAGTAAGCACTAAATTCAAAAAAAGTGAAAATGTGATGTTTGTTAATAGAGAAATCACTGGTAATACAGATCTGGAACAAGTTACACTTGCATTGTCTAGCGACGAAATTTGTCTTGTGAATTCAGCAAACAGAATTGCTATTTCTCCAAGTTCTAGTAATACTTCAAAGGCCAATGACGACACTGGTTCAACATCTGCTATTCCCAAGGATGATGTTGATACCCCAAACGATTACTCATTATTTGGTTCGCTCATGTCGAGAAATGCAACCGGTCCTAACAAAGTTTCCATGTTTCCTAATTATTCCGATACATCTGTTGGTATTAACTTGAATCAAGTTATAAATGAAATGGCTAGCTTAAGCAATGGCAATACATTGGGATTTCAAGATACTCCTATTGCTTCTAATACAGATTCAGGACCAAGCACTTCTTCCAGCATTCCAACAGCTGATACTCCAAATTTCAAGCAAGTATTGGACAACTTTGGTTTTAGCGCACCACATACGGGAAATATGGTTGACCAGTTACCATTTTCCAAGCCTGTTGCAATCAAATCAGTCAGTAGTACAGGTACTGCTTCTTCTTCATTGAATATGAACAAACCTCATAATGGTGGTGCGATAGATTTTCTTTCGAGTTCTGGTTTTACACCCAAGCCATTTTCTCCAAGTGAAACTTTTACCTTTAGAGGGACATATGCCAATAGGTCCAGTGTCAGCAATGAGTCTGTCAATAATGGTAATATGAACAATACTCAATCATTTGGAAACGAAGGCGGCTCCAACTCGTTTGACTCCAGTGGCTCATCAGCTGCTTCCGTTTCATCTAGTGAAAACCCTGACCAGGATCAGTTTGTTCCATCAAAGGCTACACAATCCACCACACCATTCACCAACTTGGTTAATAGTTTTGGTTCTGATTTGAAAGACAGTACTAACTATGGTATTGGAGGTTTAGATATGGGTATGTCTCCTGGAATGACTGGAATGTTCCAGTCTCCGGGAAATCATAACCTAATGGATATTTTAAATGATGACGATGGGTTCGGATTTTTGTTTGCTAACACCGTGGGTGCAACACCTGTTGGTTTAAATGCCTCTCAGACTGCCCCCATTCCTGCGCCAAGTACAGGTACTGGTCCAGGTAATGTAATGGGCAATTCTGGCCAAACACCAGGAGATAATTGGATGGAGTATAATTTAACTCTTTAATATTTCTTAAATTTTTGTTTTTCTTCTATATTTTATGTTTATTTTGTTTTATTTTGTTTTAATTCTGTGTTTTCAAGTTTGTGTTTTTGTTTTTGTTTTTTTTTTTGCCTTTTTACCATTTGTTCGAACTCTTTTGTGTTTTCCCAATTTCGCTTGTTTTTATCTCTTGTTAAATATAGTATTTACAATTCAAACTATTAAGGATCAATACAATCAATGACACGGTGTAATATAGTAATTTAAAACGGATATGTTACAACGTTTATATTTCAGATTATTGTTATGTCATGTTGCATAAGTATAGGTATATGAGTGGCTACATACATATTAGTTAATTATATACTAATTTAATGGATTATATACGCTTGGTTAGAAGAGGGTAAGAGGCAGCTAGAATCTCTATTTTTGAGTCCTGAGGCCATTACCTTCGTCAATGGAATCTGAATTCTCATTCATGTTATTCCCGCTGTTTCTAATAGGACTTTCCAAACCGTTTCCATTGTTGATTGGCCTCTGCATTTGAACCTGACTCAACATCTGTTGATGCTTCAAAGGAGATCCGCCAGAATTTTTTCTTTCATTGTTTCCAGCGTAAACCATAGGTGGTATGCCCATATTATTCATCATGTTCATATTGTTTCCGTTATTATTATTGGCATTGTTATTGTGAATATTTGGTGTTGAAAACTGAACATAGTTCCAAAGAGCAGGAGAGGAGTAATTGGATTGGGGACCATCACCAACCATATCAGTACCTCGATTCCCACGATCTGGTGTGTACGCTTCTAATGGGTACTTTTTAGGACTGGTATTAGCAGAAGTTGGTGCTTGACCAGTGGGGAGCTGGTTTGAAGTAACAGTTGATCTTTCTCTTGATGAAGAATCTCTATTTGAAGATAATGGTTGAGTAGTTGGAGGGATGAAATTATTTCTGAAATCGCCCAATCCCATGGATTTCAAAGGAGAAGACAACTCTGCACTTTGGGTATGTCTATGAGCATTTTCAAGTTTGAGGATAGGTTGGGGATTACCTGTATTAATAAAATTCAATGCTTCTTGAGAATTAGAATGTTGATGTAGAGATCTTTGAGGGGATGGGTTTGATGAAAGTGGAGGTATGAATGAGCCAGATAATTGTCTTGAGTGCTGGCCCTGGGGCATATAATTAGAGCTTGATTGATAAGACATCTGAGACATCGTTTGTTGCGATTGGGATGGTTGTGATTGCTGTTGCTGTTGTGGAGGTGGTAGGGCAGATGAGCCTGAATGTTGGAATTGGATATGTTGTTGTTGAGACTGACCAAGTGACTGTTGTGAAGAGTTTTGAGTTTGCAATGGAGCTTGTAGTTGTTGAGAAGGAGTCTTGTTATGAGAAGGTTGGAAAGCTGATCTTCCAGAATCTGGTAGCTCATGGTTTTTACTCAAATATAATTGTAATTGTCTCGAGACACTTGAACCTCTTCTTATCTTATGAAGGGCACCATCTTCCCATTTAGTCAAAAATTCTTTTCTATAGGCTTCCGAGATTTGCCATTTCATACCTTTACCTGGTTCATTTGGTTTTCTTGCCACTTTTTCAAAAGCTCTGTTTAATGACAAGTTATGTCTAATTGAGTTTTGCCAACCTTGTTTACCATGTCTATAGTAGGCATAATGACTTGAGATCCATTCATAAATCTCTGAGAGTGATAACACACCGGAGGGGTTTGACAAGATCGCTTGAGTGATCATTGTGGCGTATGAGTATGGAGGTTTCAAATCCTTAGATTCGTCCTTTGAGAGGTCTTCATCATTTGATATACCATTGTCATTAAATAATTCTTCTTGAGAATTTTTAGAACGTTTTTTCAAATTTCCGCTGTTTTTATCAACTGAATTTGGATCGTTGCCTCCATTGAGATTACCATTACTATCATTGTTGTTGTTGTTATTATTGTACATGTGGAAACTCTTGATAACATGAGGGTTATAGACATCATTCTCATATGTTCCCTGTGTGTGGAACTGGTGGGTATTACCTGTCATCAAAATTGATTTTGGTCTTTTGTTGTAATTCAAGTTTGTGAGGAACATACTTGCAATAGTTGGAGCAGAATCAGGTAATATAAACATCATTTGAGTTCCTCCTATATCGATAACATTACCCGAAGTCAGAATGACTTTCTCTGAAGTTGCAGTTGTTACTCCAATTCTAGTACCATCGACTTTCAAACCGTTTCTACCTTTAACTATCAATTCCCAACGTCTAGTGTTAAAATCATATTCAATTATGGCATGTTGTCTACTGACCACTTTAGAAGGACCCAAGTCAATTGCAGCAACTTTATCATTATCTGGTTGATTTAAAGAACTTCCTTCAGTATTTCTACCAATACTTATGGATAAATCTTTAACGTAATATGTCCAATCTTTACCTGCAATCTTGGCATACGCTTGAATTTCATTTTGTAAATTTTTAGAATTGTTATACATCTGGGAGACATTTGTTGGTACATTGTCGGGAGGTACTGTGAGGTTCAATATGACTTTATTAATTGTCTCGTTTGCATCATCGTAAGCGCTTTGTTCAGGAGCTTGTAGACCTGGCGCAGAAGAAGACGGACCAGGTATCTGATCATGAGACCTCTTATTTGTATTTTCCGGGGCCATGTTATGGAATACAATACTCTTTATGTTATTCCTATGAATTTATGTTGCAATTAGTAATAGAAATTGCGTTTTGTCAAATATATACAACTTGGGACAAGGTTTTCAGAAGAATGAGAAAATCAATTTTGGTGAGAAGGCCTAAAGGGGTGAAAAATAGCAATTAGTGATGAATCGTATGCAGCAGTTTGACGCAAAAGACAGTAGAAATAATGTACTATGAGAGGTCCTGTTTGATAAATCTATTCTGATTATTGCTTGATGGCTTAAGCTCTGCTGAATTGTTTGGTCTTACTGATTATTTTTTTGCAAATTTCTTTGAACGCAGCTTTTCGCAGGGCTATCTTTGAAAGATGGGAGCAGGAAGGGAGCTTGGTGGGGTGGTCCTGTGAAGAGGTCCTGGATGCGACAGTGGGGGGAGTATGTGTGCCTAGCGTGTGTGCCAAATGCTGAAGATGCTGATAGGCCTAAGAAGCTATGGCGATGGTGCTTGCAAGTGCTTATCTGTGCAGACTGACAGAGATGAAGCCCTTCCTTAGGTTAATTGCCTGTGTTTACCTTTCGTTCGTCAAAGCAAAACAAACAAATCCAGCGGAATTTCTTTGCGATCGCTGTTTCCCGTTTTACTCCTCGGACCGCAGGGCGTGCGCGGCTCACTTGGGCCGTTTAATTATTTCATCAGAACATCTGAAGCTTAGTTTATGCCCTTGATAATACTATTTCTATGTGATGTCTGGCCTTATAGCTGTCTCTTTGCCGGTAAAGTAGTTCAAGTATTGGTATATATATTGCGTTTTATATGTCGACTGCTCTCGAAGACAAAAGGCTGCTGCTCGAGGAGCTAGAGGTCATTGACTGGGCCATCAATCAGCGTCTTAAACGAGTCCCAGAAATCCACGATACTGTCTCCAGGGACATAGATAGAGGGGTTCTGGGCCATAGCAAGAGATCTAGAGGTCAGGTTCTGCTGCTCCGCCATGAAGTGGCTTTGTTTTTGAAGAGGTATGACGAGATTTTGGATCTGTTAGAGTCGTATACTTCACCCACCGCAGGTCAAGACGATAATGAGAAAACAGATGAGAAACGTCAAAGGATCGATATCAAGGCTGAATTGATCGATCGAAACATGACTTTTGAGAACTTTGATAAGTTATATGTGGATATAATTCAAAAAAGTGGGAAAAGGTTGATTGAAAGCAACACAGGTTTTGAAAACAGTAATGGAAACGATGACCAGTCTTTAATGGACATGTACAAGATGTTTGGATGCAACACTGAGCAAAACGATCATGAAGAAGAACAGTCACAAGCAGTTGGAAATAAGTCAAATAATAAGAGACGCAAAGTTATGAAAAAGAAGAAGAGAATACTGAGTTTATTTGCCAAAGATCTTAGGTTGTCTCAAATATTTACCAAGGCTGAGAAAATGGGACAATGTGTTGACTTAGAAGAGCTCTTTAAGCAATGGCTTGCCATCCCGAAGGTTAATAACGAATTGAGATTCGATGATTTGCCAGATTATTTTGGTTTCCTTGGATTATTTACAGACTTCAGTAAACAATCTCAATTCATTAAAAGAGATACTATTGAATACGCAAAGTACTTGACAAACTTGTATAATTACTTATGTGAATTCTGGATTAAGATTCAACCTTTGAACTCCCCAGAGAGATCAATTACCAAAATACAGAGTGATGCTAATGAAAAATTTAAGGATTTGGTAATTGAAACAGATTTCAAAAAGAGTGAAAATACTGAACAAAGTGATTATAAAGTAGAGGAAGATGGCTCTGTGTTTTGCTCTGCATGTGGCAAAACATTTGCAAAGGAAACAGTATACAAGGCACATTTACCAGGTAAGAAACACTTAAAAAATGTTTCTAAACAGAATTCTGGGACTCCATCTAACAATGCAAGCTCTATTGGTCTGAAGAGTTTATTGGAAAGTACCAAAGCAAATCAAATTCAACCAGACCCAAAACTTCAGGAACAAATCAAGACGAGGGAATATCAAATTGATGAACTTGCTAAACTCCTTGCCAAACAAATTCAAAAGATTCGTAATGAAATTGAAAGAAAAAAATTGTTGACGACTCGTGAAATGCTTCTTGAAAAGCAAGATGAACTTCATGAATCTGATGACGAATACGCATTTGAGATCAACTCAGATGAAGAAGACTCACTACTTCGTCAAGGTGACGATGACTCTGAAGATGAAGACAGTTCATTACAAGAGAATTATAACCCGCTTAAATTACCACTAGGACCAGATGGCAAACCCATTCCTTACTGGCTATGGAAAGTTCAAGGTTTGGCTGCAGAACACACTTGTGAAATCTGTGGAGGGTTCAAATATCAGGGTCGTCGTGCATTCAATAATCATTTTACCAATCAAAGGCACTTGCACGGTTTGCGTTGCCTTGGTATAGATTCAGATAAGTTCTCCTTGTTTAAGGATATTTCTGTTATCAAAGAGGCCGTCGACCTTTGGGGACATATCAAGAAGCAGAATAGAGACTACTCAAAATTCCAAGAGAATACTGTACAAGTGGAGGATGATGAAGGTAATGTTATGAGCGAAAAGATCTACAACCAATTAAAAAAGCAAGGTATTATTTAACTTTTTAAGTTTTCCTAAAGAAATAGTATTAAAATTGTACATAATTCTATTTATATAGCTAAAAGTATTTTCAAAATAGATATTTTCACTTTTTGTATTTTTCAAGAGATTTGTCACATTTATCCTTTAGTGAGTTATTCCCGCTCTTACCTGCTTCATCAGAAATTTCTTCAAGTAATGCAATACAATCATCAAAAACAGGTGGTCTGAATAGCAGCAGATAAACTAACGACTGAATGCCCAATTGAGATCTAGCAGGATCAAAACAGAGAGATTTGATCTTCCAAACCAATTCCCTGTTTAAAAATGGAACCTCAGATAATAATTGAAGGAATATCTTACGATCTGCAGGCTCCAAAAATGCAATAAAGTAATCCATAACTTGATTACAATAGTATAGATAAGTTTCTGGTCCATTTGGTAAATCCGGTTCTGTTTCTAACTTGACTTGATAATCATAATATTCTTCATTAAGCCATTCAATGACACCATTCAATCTTTTCTTCAAATCCTGCTTGAAATAATCAAACAAAGATTCCCTTATCTGCTTAGATATTTCTGTATTTAATGACCCCCTTGTAGCCATTCTAATCAATAACGTCATCCAAGAATCATTATTCCATGTGGTTATAGCCACTTTATCTAGCTGTGTAGATAGTATAATCTCTTTACCATTGGAATCACTTGGCTCTACACTCTCTTTTGTGCTTGTTCGTATGGGTTTCTGCGCTACTTTCATGAAGTTATTTATTATAATTTTTAAATGTTGAGATTTTTGGAAATCATCAAATTTTCCAGGTGGTGGGTTCTTGTAGCTCTCTTTTTGTAAATCATCTTCGTAATCATCATCATCATCTCCATCATCGTATTCACCTTTTATACCTGTCATACGGTCGACTAATAAACCATTATTATTCTCGTCATCGTTGTCAGCATCTTCTTCATTTTCATCATCGTGCTCTTGTCCTCCATGCTCCTGGTCGTATAATCTTTTAGATAATTCATCGTATCTTTTGTAAACAATATCTAAGGCAGATCCCAATTTATCTAGACTACAATTATTGATTGCAGTAATCACCATATCTTTCAAAGTATTCAATGGTAGTTCTGAGACGTCGAAATTGATCAATCCCTCTGAAGGATCTATCAAAGTATATAGAGATTTATAATCAGCATCTCTAGCCACTGTTGAGTTATTGTAGAAATATTCTTGGTTATTGAAATTGGATGCATTTAATCTTCTCTTCTTCAATTCTTTAACATCGTCATCTTCTACATCATTAATATCATTTAATATACCGTTTGATTTCAAGGACTTGAATTTTTCATCCAGATATTTAGCCTTTGCCTCAAATCTACTCTTTAGACTTGGGTCTTTGTTTAAAAATCCCTTTTTCAGCAAGAAATTAATGGCAATTTTGTCCAGTTTATCGTTAAATCTTTTCAGTAGTCTTGTCTTTAATTTGTTTTTTTCTTCATCTTCAAATCTAGGTATTCTCTTTAATTGTGATTCATATGCTAACATATAATTTATAAATTTGGCATTCATTAAATTTGGTCTTAATTTGAACAAATTCAACATTACAGTAATTATTGTGGAAAACAGTTGTGTGGTCACCAATATATCGTCATTAAGGAATTTGAATAACATTTCTAATAGATCTTGAGCTTCCATATCTAGGTTTGAGTTATATAAGAAAGGATGATTACTAGAAACTAAAGACAAAGAAATGTCCTCTGAGCCATCATCGTCACTTGAGTTTATAGATGGGTAATGTGTCTTTATAACTGCACTGATCAGCTTTAGAGTAGATATCTTTACCGCAATGGATCTTGAAGTATCAACTTCAAAGTTGAACCTCAAAAGAGGATATGAAGATGGCCATTGGCTTATTATAAATTCTTTCAAACTTAATATTTCTCTCCACAATTGAAAAGAGACAACATCTTCTGTATTCAAATTTGGATTCTTGATCAAGAATAAAAATAATAAATCATATATAGCACTGAAAATGTCAATTGAGTTAGAAATGATCAAAACTTGAGTACAATTTGTTTCTATAATCATGTATTTTAAGAATGGTACAAGCTTATGTGAAAGTTTTACCCTTGTGTCAAAATCTTCTAGTTTCTTATAGAAAAAAGCAGTATGTATAATTTGAACTGCCTTCAATTTCACTTTGAACAAATCTGTGCTCATACCAATTGATATAGTTTGATCAATAACTTGATCTCTATAGTCTTGGTTGGTATAGATCAGCTGCTCGGCCAAATCCAATTGGCCAATGATCTCCTCCGCACTCATCCTAAGGTATCACTGTTTATCTATTTAAAATCAAATTCAAGGTCTTTAACAAAAAAAACGTACCACCAATGAAACACGAAATAATCTCTTCTTTACCTTGTGCTTTGGCTGTAGGCCACATGATAAATTGAAATGATAAATCCCAGTTATTTATCCATTTATTGACGGTGCAAGGGTGTCGCTAGATCACGACATTTAATGTGTTGTGAACTGTACTCTACTATGATTACGTCTATGCATTATTCTTGTCGTATTAGTCGCATTGTGTCTCTACATATATATATGTATATATATATCTCAAATATCTTGTACTTCATGTACTTCCTCATCTCTCATGTCATTTATCGCAAATATTATAAAAGTAGATAGTGAGAGATGATCATCTCCTTTAACCCATATTTGATTTCACATAAACTTATGTTTATCCCAGATATCGTCTTGAATAAAGCAAATCAATGATTTAGAACCGGTTTGAAGTAATGGATGGCCCGCCACTATATTCAAGAACTTCTCTAGACCTTTTCTTCTATCCTCGATGAAATCCTCATTAAATCTGTTAGAATATGACAAAAGTGATCTATCTGGTAACTTGGGTATAATGACCCTAGTTGATTCCAGCTCTAATATTTTTTTGAATGACACAAAATCGTTAAAACGGCGACGAACTCTACTGAAACGCTTGTTAAATGCAGGGATGTTTGTCCGGCACACCACTTCATAATCTGTAAACATCTCATCTCCCCCAGTCGCACTATGAGAACTACCTCCATGCGTTATAGGGTTGATCACTTCTATCTCAAGAAAGTTCTCAGGCTCCCCATATATCTCGTCAAACGTCTGTCTATTTCCTGTGGTTCTTCTAGAAGCTGGGGGTCCCACATTTGGTTTTGGGTCGGTATCTGCAGATTTGTTGTTCTTGCTTGAAGATATGGGTGTGTACGACTGGAATGGGTTAGCTGTGGGCATAACTGAATGTTTCTCTTAAATAGTAGTAAGGAATGTATTTCTGTCTGTATATACACTTCTATATATGAACTGTCATTGTAATTCATAATGTACAACTACAGTAGTACCACTTACCGTTTATCATCCCCTATAGTACTAACTTCCTGCCGAGGGATCATCCACACCCGCCACCGCCCCGACGGCCGAGAAGAGAAGCAGACCCAACAGCACAACAACGCTCTATAGAATAGCAGACCCTGGCTTAAGTACACACTATGGTCCTCTGTGCTTCCGCTAACTACAAATAGATTGAATCCAGTTGATACGTACTTTATTGTATATTTTAGTGCTTAGAAATACTCTTTATTTTCCTCTGATTATAGCTCTCAACTTGAACGCACACAACAAGTTTAAACGATGGATAATTTCACTCGATACGAAGACTACGAAAACTACCAGCAGCAGCAGGCCCAGCTCCAGCAGCAACAACAGCAACAGCAACAGCAACAACAACAGCAGCAACCGTTACAGCAACAGCAGCATCAGATGCTGCAGGCCCAGTATGGGCATGGCGATGGCAGCGGTAGCTCTAATGGTATGATGTCTCAGTTGCACGATATGGGATTTACAACTCAAAATCAAGCAAGACAACTTCAGAGTAATGGAGCTGGAGATGAATACGGGCAAAATAGACATGTACATATGCCCTCTGTTAGCAGCAATGCAGATGTAGAGATGAATGATGAATCCAGGCACCACAGTGTTGAGAATGGGGTTGAAGATAGAGGGGATTTTGACGGTGGAGATACCGGAAGAGTGATACATGAGGTGAATAATCATGATGAAAATGATGATGGAGAAGAAGATGGAGATGAAGATGATGAAGACGACGAAGAAGATGACGAAGAGGAGTTAGAAGAAGATGATGACGATGAGATAGGTGAACCATCTGGTGCATTTGCCAATGTTGGACAAGGTTTAGTTGGGAAATATAAAAATATGATGATGCAATACTGGCAAGAAACGATTAACTCTATTGAACATGATGATCATGATTTCAAGAACCATCAGCTACCCTTGGCTCGTATTAAGAAAGTCATGAAGACAGATGAAGAAGTGAAAATGATCAGTGCTGAGGCACCTATTTTATTTGCCAAAGGTTGTGATATTTTTATTACTGAGCTTACTATGAGAGCATGGATTCACGCAGAGGAAAATAAGAGAAGGACATTACAAAGATCTGATATTGCAGCAGCTCTGCAAAAATCAGATATGTTTGATTTCTTGATTGATATTGTGCCTAGAGAAGGAGATGATGATAAGCCTAGAAAGAACGGAAGTACAAGTGGAGTTGGTTCAGGACATATACCTCAACAGTATGAACAAGCTGAAGAGCCAAAGGACCAGATGCAACAGCAACAAGAATACGCACAATACCAACAACAGCAGCAACAGCAACAGCAACAGCAACAGCAACAGCAACAGCAACAGCAACAGCAACAGCAACAGCAACAGCAACAGCAACAGCAACAACCTCTTCAACAACAACAGCCACTACAGCAGCAACAATCGAGTGATCAAGCTAATCGAGAAGTGTATAATGACACTATACCAATGCCGCCATCTCACATTAAGATGGAGAATCCATGGAATTGAAATACCATTTTTTTTTAATTACCCTCTTGATGATTTTCTTGACAATCAAATTCCAAACTGATAGACTAATGAAAATGAATACCACTTATTGAATATAACCTACAACTACACTTAATAACCTTTATCCGCTAATCTTAATATCCCTCTCACTTTAGTTTGACCCCTCTCATTGCTGGCCTCACTTTAATTTCTTATTTATGACCCCTCTCTTCCTATGACTTTACTTTAATTTTAACTTTTTTTTGCTTTTTGCCCCTTTTGTTCAGTTCATTACACTTTGTGTTAAAAAATATGGACTTGTACTTTTCATTTCGTTACTTTATAATATATAGCTTTACTCTTGTGATTTTAGTTCCTTGTCTTTATAGTTTACTCCAGTTCAAAAAAAAACACTACTCTATATAAAAGTTTTTAGCTAATTAGCTCAATTTAAATCTTTTGAGGTAAAAGTAAAACGCGAATCAATGTTGTGGTAAATTTATGATTTTTATAACAAAAACTAAATTTTTCCATAAATATTTGAAAGTAAATTCAACATTTCAGTAACAAAACTTCAATTTATTAAAACTACATTCTATCACAATGTATCATTTATATGATTTAACTCAGCATCAATTAAAACTGTAGTTCACTTCAATGAATACAACCAATTTATTTATTTTATTTTACTGTATCGATTTTTTTATAGTGTATTCATAAAAGTTTGGATTAGCAGAGACTAATTATTTAAAATTAAAGCTAAATAATAAATAATAAATTAAATTTGAAAAGGAAAGGAAAGAGATTTGATTGTCATTAAAAAAACTAGGCAAGGAAATATATGCTTGCTCTGCTTTGATCGATTGCTCATTTAGAAGTATCTAAGACGTATCTACCTAAAATCTTACCTTCAGCCATTAACTTATAAACTTCTGGTAATTCAGATAAACCGACAATCTTAATTGGAGAATGGACTAAACCTCTAGCAAAGAAATCTAAGGCTTCAGAAGTATCAGCACGGTTACCAACGTAAGAACCTCTAATTTGTAAAGACTTGACAACGTGTGGGAAAACGGCAGATTTACAAACTGCACCAGCTGGTAAACCAACAAGAACAATCTTACCTAATGGTCTTGAGTATTCACAAGATTGAGCAATGGCTAATTCTGAAACAGAGACATTGATTGTACCATGTGGACCACCGTTAGTAGCTGCTTGGACATCTGCTACTATATCTTTGGTCTTTGTAAAATCGATAAAGACTTCGGCACCTAATTCTTTACAAAGAATACCTTTTTCTTCACCACCATCAATAGCAACGACCCTTAAACCCATAGCCTTTGCGTATTCAATAGCAAGAGAACCTAATCCTCCACCAGCACCAGAGATACAAACCCATTGACCTGGCAATAATTCTGCGGTCTTTAAAGCCTTGTATACGGTAACACCGGCACATAATATTGGAGCAACTTCAGCTAAATTAGTACCCTTTGGAATCTTTGCAGCTTGTACAGCATCGGCAGTAGCGTATTGTTGGAAAGAACCATCATGAGTGTAACCTGATAAATCAGCTTGAGCACAGTTTGGTTCAGCACCGACTTGACAGAATTCACAACCCATACAAGAACCGTTTAACCATTTAATACCTGCGTAATCACCGATTTCAAAATTCTTGACTTCGGAACCCTTAGCAACAACGACACCGGCACCTTCATGACCACCAACTAATGGTAATTTAGTATCTAATGGCCAATCACCTTTCCAAGCATGTAAATCAGTGTGACACACACCAGAATACTTGATGTTGATTAAAATTTCATTTGCCTTTGGAACTGGGACTGGGTAGTCACCGTAGTGTAAATCACCACCATTGGTTTCAAACCACACGGCTTTTTGTACAGTTGGGATTTCAGACATTGTTTTGTTTTGTTTTGTTTGTATAATTAAGTTGTTATTAATAAGAAATATAATATATAAGAATAATTATAAGACTTGTTTGATGAAGAAAGAAAAAGAGAAAATAAGGGAGTCAAGGGATTAAATCAAAACTACAGCTAATTCAAAAGAAGTGAAGATGAAGGGAGGTATTTATATAAATTATGTATCAAGAAACCGAGGGTATGGGCCATCCGGAGTAATGACTGTAGGAAGGAAGGAGTCCAGGAGCCGTTGTAGTGAGTATTGGTGCCATTAGCAAAGAGCAAGCAGCCAATGTCAAGCCATAAGCAAGCACTAGAGATAGCGGGACAGACCACCAATAATACTATATCACCCTATCACCTCCGGAACAATGCTACGCTTTGCGGCAGTGCCAATGTGGCAGATCTGGCAGTGCTCCTTAGTTTTTGTTTTTCTCTATACGACGGGGGGTTCATTAAGCTTAACTAGGCTCTGGAACTCTTTGCTCTTTTGAATTCTCGCCGTGGGGGGGGGGGTCTCACAGCGTTGAAAAAATGGCGGCACTTGCTGCATAAGCGCGCAGCAGGCATGCCAATAGGGCAGGAGGCATAATAGCGGACAGTATGCCGCCGAGGGGGTGTGCTAAAAAGGTTACTGTTGTTGTTGCTGTTGTTGTTACTGTTGTTGCTGTTGCTGTTGCTGTTGCTGGTATGATGCAGGGAGCAGGTATGTAACATTGTCGGGCTCCTATGCTGTACATGGTTGTGTGTAGTGCCTAGGATCTGATCTGTCCACGGTTTTTGTTAAGGTTTGCCCTTGCCATGTTTGTGTGGCCCCAACATCTACTGCGAGTCGTATATTAAATTTTACATTCACATAAAATTGCATACATCGAGTATATATACATACTGATTAATCGAAAGCGTATTACAAGAGTATTAAATGATATATGTATATCTTTAAGCAATTGAGCAATGTGATATACTGTACAACATTTACTTCAAATACCAAGAAAGGAAGGAAGTAACGGTGTAAAAGCTAACGTTTACTTAATTATCTAATCCTTGATTTTCCTTTACTTTTCTTCCTGTTCTTCCCGGAAATGTTAGCCATCTGCCGTTCCTCTATGGTTCCGTTACTTTCTCTTTTCCAACAACCGGGAAAAGCAATCATATCTGTTATTTTCACATATACATACTTAATCAATTAATTAATCAATTGAATAATCAATTAATCAACCAGTCAATCAACTAGTTAATTAATCTGTAAAAAGGAAACTTACCAAGTGGGCGCTTCTTATCTGCGACACCCCTGCTCCTGCGGCATACTCATCCCACTTCCCCAGAGCGACCCACAGGAAAAACACCCCAGCAAGACCAAAAGCGTGCAGCAAAGATTGGAAAATTTAAAAATCCAAGCCGCACAACAGGAAACCAGGTAGTACAGTATTTTTTTGACACATCTGTGCACTTGAAAAGTTTTTTTTTTAAAAAATGGCTCATCCGTGCACCAATTACAGAGCACAGCCCCGCTATCACAGCGTCCTAAAGAGGAAATTCCAGACAGCACAGCCTTTAAAAAGGCCCACGTGGGCCTGATTGAATTGTAAATTGGCCTGGCCACCCCCTCCAAAGACTTTAATCTTGTTCTCGGCATCCTTTCTACATATACATCCCACAATATTCTTAATCAAAGATTTTAATTTAATACATAAATTATCACAGACAAGATTCTACACAGTTTCCTCTATATAATGGTACCAATATCATCGTATATGACCATACAGTAATATCCAGTAATCGTCTATAAACCCCAGAAAACTAACCTCCTCAAGTTTCTTTTTCCAGTGCGAAAAGTGCCAGTTTTGAAAAAAAAAAGGCATTCCCCTAATAATACTATAGTAAAAGATGTCAAACATAGAACCTGTTTTTTTTCCTCTTTTATTTCCCCTTTAAAAATTCAGTCACACGACACACTTCTTCTTTTGTCTCCTCTCCATAAATATTCTTCTTCTTCACTACAAAACCATTGAAACTTTTCACATAAAACTATCCATTAGTTCGTGATTATTTATACGGTATTCTTTTTTCTTTTTTCTATAAGAAGTTTGTTTCTGGTGACTTAATTCAAGTTTATTGAACTTAACTACTTATTTAAAGCTAAGGGAAAAAAGTCTTCCTTCCATATACCACTGTATTGAGATTACTACAATTGTTATCCACAATTTTTTTCAAGTGTGCCTTTCAATCAATAGTTTTACATTTTTTTTTTTTTGCATTTTTTTCTTTTTGTCTGTATTAGTTATATTCTATAACTTTCAAACAATAAAATGAAGTTCTCACATTCATTGCAATTCAATTCCGTTCCAGAATGGAAGGACAATTATATCAACTACTCGAATTTAAAGAAAATCATCTATGCTTTACAAGAAGCTTCACTGATCAAGGAAACTCAAGCTCGTGATGGCAATTTAGAAGGTTCTTCTTCTTCCACCCAAGTTAACTCATCTTCAGGTGATGTTAAGATGTCTACTTTCAAAAAATCCAAGAAATTCCAAATCTCTTCTCATTTCAATAAATTAAAGAAAGATGTCGGTTTAGATGGTGATTCTGAGTACGACGAATCTGCTGATAATAGTGATCTTAATGATGACAATTCTTTAGTTAGAACTCAAACTATCGATATCTTGGATGAAAATAACGAATCTATCTTAGAGGATTTGAAATCATCTAATTTCCTTGATCCAAATACAGGTAAATTAGATTTCACTTCTTTGAAATTCTCTAAATACCCACCAAAGATTTATTTTAAAGTGAAATTAGATGAAGAATTATTTGCAATTGATAAATTTTATTCCACCAAGGAAGCTGAGATTTTCCAAGAAGTCGAAGTCTTATTTAAAGACTTGAAAAAATACGATGAAAATCATAATCAATTATCAAGAGTCAAGACTAATGAAACCTCCAAATTCTTGGATAACCATATGCATAGAACTAGAACTAACAGAACAGTGAATACTTCTGGCGACGGTAACTTAGATTTAGAGAAAGGTGGCGAATCAAACCATCACTCTTTACATTTCGATGATGAAGACGATGATGAAGACGATGACGATGATTTGGCAAGTGCTACTGCTTACTCTGCATTATTAGGTGACAGAGATTTCAACTTATCAACTCAACATTTGATTACTTTCAAGATGAGAATCACTAACGCGTTTGTTGAGTTATCTCAACTGAAATCATATATTGAAGTCAACAGAATTGGTTTCACCAAGGTTTGTAAGAAGTTTGATAAAGTTTTGGAAGAACATATTAGAGCTGATTATGTGGAAGCTTTACAAAACAGAACCTATGTCTTTAACAAGACTACGATTCTCAAAGTCGATGAATTCATTGATCAATTAGTCGGTGTCTATTGTTCAATCACCAACTCTACTAATGAACAATCCATAACTCAATTGAGATCCTATTTAAGAGATCATATCGTGTTTGAAAGAAACACTGTTTGGAAAGATATGTTAGGTATTGAGAAATCCAATTACGATTCCGTTGCAGGTAAAGGTCTTACCGGTGATGAAGCCGAAATTAGAAACTTGTACCAATTAGAGTATTTCCAATATGAATTACCTGATAAATACAAAACTCAAGTACCTGTCTGGTATGATTTTAAAAATAAGAAATTCTCGTACACTAATGTTCATTTCTTGAAATTCCCGAAATTGTTCTTGTGCTCAAGAGCTTATAAGATTTATATTGCAGCTACTGTTATTGGTATCTTATTAGGTGTTAAGACTTTGAATGATGAACAACAAGGTAACTGTCTTGCCGTTCTTGCCTGTTGTGCCGTGTTGTGGGCTTCTGAAGCCATTCCATTGTTTGCTACTTCTATGTTGGTCCCTATCTTGATTGTCGGTTGTAGAGTTTTGAAGAATGATGATGGTACAGTCATGTCTGCTTCATCTGCTTCATCATACATGTTTTCTGAAATGTGGTCTTCCACAATCATGTTATTGTTAGGTGGTTTCACATTAGCTGCTGCATTGTCTAAATATAACATTGCTAGAGTCTTTTCTTCTTATATCTTGTCTTTGGCTGGTGATAAGCCAAGAAACATTTTGTTTGCCATCTTAAGTGTTTCCATTTTCTTATCCATGTGGATTTCCAATGTCGCTGCTCCTGTCTTGGCTTATTCTTTGATTTCTCCTGTCTTGAAGACTTTACCTACAGAATCCGGGTTTGCCCAGGCATTGGTATTGGGTATCGCATTAGTCTGTGATGCTGGTGGTATGGCTTCCCCTATCTCATCTCCTCAAAACATGATTGCCATTGAAGCATTGAGTCCACAACCATCCTGGGGTAACTGGTTCTCATTTTCAATCCCTCTTTCTGTCTTGATGCTTCTTGTTATCTGGGCAGGTATGGTTCTCACTTTCAACATCAACACCGTTAAGATCAAGAAGATTAAGCCAATTAGGGAAAGATTCACATTGAAACAATGGTACGTTGTAGCTGTTGCACTTGCTACTATCATCTTGTGGTGCTGTGAATCCCAAATCGCATCTCATGTGGGTTCATCTGGTATCATTTCAATCATTCCTATTGCATTATACTACGGTACAGGTATCTTAACTGCAAACGATATCAATTCTTATCCTTGGTCTATTGTGATCTTAGCAATGGGTGGTATTGCTCTTGGTGCTGCAGTATCCAACTGTGGTTTACTTCATACCATTGCTACTTCTTTAGCTAATAGAATTGACACTTATCCACCAATTGGTGTGCTTGCCATCTTTGGTGTTTTATGTTTGGTCTTTGCTACATTTGTCTCCCATACTGTATCAGCTATTATCTTAATCCCATTAGTTCAAAGTATCGGTGAAGAATTAAACCACGAATATTTATTAGTATGTGGTATTTGTCTTATTGCATCTGTTGCCATGGGTCTACCATCCTCTGGTTTCCCTAACTCCATTGCCATTTCGATGACTGATGACATTGGTAAGCGTTACTTATCCACTTCTTTATTTATCTCTAGAGGTGTCCCCCTTTCGATTGTTGCTTTTGTCTTAGTTATTACTGTTGGTTATGGTATCATGTTTTCTATTGGTTACTAATTGCATTGTCTTAACTTTTATTTGATTTGGGGGATTTTTTTTGTGCATTGAATGGTTACTCTCTGTTGTTTACTCTTGATTCTTTATTTTTTAATCTATTTTATTTATTTTGTCTCTTTTATGTGACATTCTTTTTTGCTTCATTCTGCTTTTTTTTTCTCTATCTAGATTTTCTGCATCCTATTTACTTTTATATTTATGTTTCAATTTATGTATCCTTTTATAGTTATCTTATATTAATTTAGCGTTTTTACTCAATTACCAGAACTTCACATGTACATATTAACATTGGTAACAATATGCACAACACTAATACAACAAAAAACTAAAAGCAGCGCACCTCAACAGGGTGAGGCGCATAAATAAAAATTTCAACCTGAAGTGCAGAAACGTCTGGCTGGACCCTCAGGCACAGGCACAGCAGCTCTGGCTCCTCCTCAGCTTAACTTGTCTTAGGATCACATACCCTGCCTGCACTGTGCTATAGCCCTCAAGCGCTTTATTTTTACGACGAACACAAGGAAGACAGTATAGACTGGTCACGCATACCTAAATCGCCCTTACTGCTACATATATTGCAGAAATTGCACATACCATACACTAAATTCCGTTCCCCTGTCATTTGTTACAGCGCGTTTAGGATTCGAATTTAGATTCAAGCCAAGTTCATACATTTACATGAATTTTCAAGCTACTGGGCGTAGATATTGAAGAGCTATAATCAGAAAGAATAAAAAATTTACAGGAAACACATATAGAAACACAGAGAGAAGCAAAATGGCTACTCTTTACGCTAAGGATATTGCTCTGCGAGGCTTATGGGGTTTAAATAACGACTTGGAAATGGAGTTTCCAGGAACAAGCTCTGTTGATCAGCGATACGCTCAAGTCTTTCATAAAAGAGCCAACAAAATACTCACAGATGATAGCACAGGCTCAAGTAGCTCGGCTTCTACGAGAACCGTTACAACGACTTCATCGTCTAGTGACATCTCTTCGACTTCTGACGCAGATGAGGCTTCTTCAGGTTGTGTCGCTTGTTCATCCACACCGGAATGTCCCGTGTGCCCAGGTAACGAACAATGTGAGTTAACTACTCAAAGTTGTGACCAGTGCCCCTATGTCTATTGCGCTAATGTCACTACATCTATTTCATCTCTTAGTTCAAACTCTTCTTCTTCAGAATCGAGCGAAAACGCTGCAAGTTCATCATCAGCTAGTTCATCTTCATCTTCTAGTACAGCAGCAGCTGTACCTTCTACAGCATCAAAGACAGCTAAGATTGGTGGTATCACTGGTGGTGTTGCTGGATTTTTTTTCCTTGCAGCTATAATAGTTGGATTTATTTTGTACAAAAAATGGTATAAGAAGAAATATCCAAATGGTTATACCGAAGATAAAGTTGATTTGTTGGATAAAGAAGAAGAAGGTCTTGGTGGTCCAGATGGTGGTGAGAATCCTGAATTTGTTAAGAGACAAAGAAGATTATCTCAGGGAACATTAACCACAGTGGCTAACTCTGTTTTTACAAAGGCATCGAATGTTATCAACGTTACTTATTTCCCTGGTGTCACTACTAGAGTGAATCACTCTAAGTTTCAAAATTCCGTTCCAGTTACCCCTCTGAATAATAGGTATGCAGGTAGTACTGTCACAAGAAGTAACTCATCTAATAAAGCCTTTTCGATTTTCTCTAAAGAGACTTACTTCAGTGATTTAGAGAATGCTTCTCTCCATGGAGAAAGTATCAATTTGGGTGTCAAACCAGGTGCACCTAAACTAGTGTCTCTTGATGATCCATATCAGATACCAGAAGAAGACGAGGAGGAATTGGATGCATTTGGTAGACCTCTGAGATCTGGAGGCAAACCTCTTGCTTCTAAATCAGGTTATGTCCCAGGTATAAAATCAGATTTCATTCAAGAGGAAGACGAGGAGGAATACGAAGACGCAATTGAAGACCCATTCAGCAATTCTGCTCAAGAAAAGCGCAAAAGTAAGAGAAAGTCTGGAGCTGGTCAAATGAAGAAGAACACTACAGATTCCAATTCTGATTTGGACTCTGACGATTCTGATTTTGCAGATTCAGATGAAGAAAATATCGAATTTATCAAAACTCAACATCAACTTAGTCAAAGTGAAAAGTCTTATTCCAATTCAAATACACCATCAGCGAGCGCACAGAATACTAGAAGTATTGAATCGGAATCTATAACTAATTTGCCTATCGTATTTGAACCACAAACTAGCGTAAGACCTCAACATGAACATTTACAACATTCTCGCTCACAATTAGATATCCCACTGGAACTCATAAACATTGGTGATGACGGAAGAAGTATTGCACCAACTGAGCTAAGAAATGAGCACAATACAAACTCAAATACTAATTCAAACTCACAAATTGGAACGTGGGGTGCATCGTTACTCGACGTTGACCTTCAACTTCCCGATGATTTTAACGAAGACGTGGATCTCTCAAGTCCTTTCGACAGTCCATTTGACTGAGTCATGAAAGATAAAAATGATACCTTAGATATTTAGTACTCTATTTATCTATCTATTTATTTATTTATTTGTCATATAGTAGTTTTTTCAAAATTACCACATTCAACATATGTACTGAAAGCCGATAACGAAAACCGACGCGTCGATATATAATGAACTTTTATTTCACTCTTGTTATTTGAACTGAAGTGGATAATCATTTTAGAACTTATGAACTTGTCATTGTACCAAAGCAACGGCGTTATCATAAATACAGGACTATAATACAAATACTTCAAGATGGTCACAGCGTAAGTAAAATGCTTGATTTTTTTTTCTTTTGGTAAACTAAACCATACGTGGGACTAACAAGTTTCCATTATGAACAGAGTCTTATTTTCCCAGAATGCAGGAACAAACACAATAACAACGTTCCATGATATGATATCCAATGAACTACCGCAACTATTAGGAACATGGAATTTTGATCTCAAGATTTTCCTGAATAACAAGAATTCCAAACCCAAAAATATAGCAGCTGAAAACGTGCCCAATCGATATCTATACACGCTGCAACTTTCTTACTTACCTGGGAACCAAATGATCACTATTATCAACAACAGCAAATCTATAACGACGACAATCCCATCTAATTCTAATACACTGGGACAAAATGGATCAGGAAGGGATTCAGGCTCACAATCAGCCGAAGAGAAAAACAGAATGGCGGAGAAACTTCGACAGCATGTTGAAAAAGGAGGATGTTCAAATTGGTCTGGGTCTAATGTTGGAAGATCTGTTGAACAATTTGATTATTTCCTCCAGAACAAACTACAGAGCATGTGGAATCTTAAGCAGACAATCAGAGGAGAAGCAGGATACGGATACATTGTGTCTATTCCAGGAATAACTGAGGGGAAATTGGAAAAGTTTAAGCTTAGGACAAGTAATTGTTTCTTGCAAGGTGTATTCAAGGGGTTCTTAATTGAAATAGAGCATATTGACGAATCTGAAAGTGAAGAAAATGGAGAGAAAAAAGAAGAAAAGAATGGAAATGCAGCAGCACAAAAGAACAATGAACTGATTATGAAGTTCACATATAGTATCACGAAGATTAGAAGTTTGATTACGATGTATAAGTTCCCAGAAGGTAAGTTATTTTATAATGTCTTAAGTGATTCCAAGTTGGATTATTTAAGTGATTTATGTCAACAGTACTGTGATGCTTTACAATTTTAAGCAACTAAATAGAAAATTAGACTTTCCAAAGAAATGCATCGTGTAAGAATATGTAAGTACACAATTTTTTTTGCCTTTTTATAAGTGATTTTATGAAAATGCAACATAAGGAGACAGACAACCAAATAAATAAAACAATTGAAATGAACAGAAATAAACTAAAAGTAAAAAACAATGAAAAAAATAAGATAAAATGAATGCTAATAATGAGTATGCTCATTTTTGGTAAATGATAGCCATCAATTTGAAAGAATTTGCTTTTCTCTTTCAATCCTAATAGCGACTAACGATTTACTTTGTTCATAGTACAAGCTCCTTTGTTCATTTGATAATGACTGAATAGACATGCTTTGTACTTGACTTGCATGTGATTTTCCAGGACTGGCGTTGTTGGTAACGGGAGAATTGCTAGAATACATCAGTTCTTGATTACCGTTTCGGTTTTGATCAGTGTATTCATCTTTATCATCGTCGCCACCGCTGAAACTATCTTCAGTGTAATGGTCATACTCTCCGTCTTGTTGGTTTTCATCATCAGAGACTTCAGTAATGATCAACTCAGACTTTTGATTGGCAGCACGTCTGGATTTGGAGGCGGATTCGTACACTTTGTCCATCTTCAAGATTGACATAGATGGTTTATCACGTAAAGTTCTGATAGGCATATGAGAATTTGGAGAGGTGGTATTATTCGTAATATTTGTATTAGAGTTGCGAGTTGGCGAAGCTAATGGGGAAACAGAGATCGAAGCAGGTGTTGGCGAAGGTGATTGTTGTCTAAGTGTAGCTATTGATCTTGATGATCTGAGCTTAGGGTAACTCGAGTCTGAAGAATCAAGTTTACCATTTGGCGAAGCGGAACGAGTTGTTGGAGAAGTAGATGCAAAGGATTTAGGTTTGGTATTTGAGTTGTGGACTGTCAAAGTTGCTTTTGAAGCCCTAGGTCTTAGTTGTGGTATATTCCCATTTGAGATATCGTTTAGTACTATTGTTCCCGAGTTGTCGAGAGCCTTAGCAGGTGATGTTGTCATTAGGGTAGTACTAGTAAAACTCTCCTTTGATTTCAAAGTAGCTTTGTAGATTCTATCTACTTGAATATAAAATGCTAGTTGTTGAAGATAACTCTGTATGATTCTTGATCTATCATCTTTAGTTATTGGCTTATTCTTTGTATTCAGCTTAAGAATATTCTTCAAGATTTCAGTTTTAACAGTGTTAGGAATCTTATGCTCAATATAGATACCACTTTTATTGATCAACACATCAATGTATTTTGATTCAGAGCTGTTTGCTTCGAGAATCAAAAACTTAAAATTAGATATGGGGAAGTCGGGAATTTTGTTCTTCATTTCAGTAGGTTCGTCACTCAAGATCAGCATTGATCTGAATTTATTTTTTATGTAATCGATGAGAATACGGTATGGATCGTTCAAGATTATACTTTCAAATGCATCTTTGTTATATATCATATCTAGTTTATCATTATGCTTGTCATTAAAGTTTAAGCTTGATTGCTCGTATAATAAGGGTGAGGGGAACCATTCAAATTCGTAGACACCTACTTGATCATTCTTCAAAAAATGTGAAAGTAAGTGGATTCTGTACCTTTTGAACATATAAGTCAAAGACTTGATCTGCAAGTCTATAGAGTCTTCATCGACTCCAGATTTATACTCAGGAATAGAAAATGGTAATGAAGCCTTCTTCTTGCTCTCGGACAAGGAGGGCGATTTGATATCTCCGCTTTCTGGATTAAAAGGCCAGAACAACTTGAACATCTCTCAGTACTGACCTTGGTATCTATAATACTGCAGGTTGACTTCGTAATTTAACTTGTAGTTTGTGGACCTCGGACTTTCAAGTCTATCTATGGTAGTTTGTTAATTACCATATGAAATCAAGTTCCAATATGATATCGTATTGTGTACATTTTTCCCAATTGGTTATGGGTGTATTTTTTTTTAACACTGTGCGGCTCAATATACAACACCCGTGCACAACAAAATTTATTTAAAGGGGTTACGACATTGCCCTATTGTAGTGAATTGTTTTAAACCGTCCTATCAGATAAGGTTGATTTATAATTATGATAATGAAATATTGTACATTAAAAGGATATGTAGCTATGCAAATGTGTGATGTATATAGTATTTAATATTATACATGAAATGAATAAATTAATTAGTTAATTAATACGCCAGGGCAAAATAAATAGATTAGATTATAGTAGATTAAAATAGAACAATGATTCGAGATGAAGTTGATCAATGAGCAGCGATATTTGTGAGTGGTTCTGGTTCCTCTTCAATTTCAATCTCGAGTCTTGGTCTTCTTCTCTTTTGATCTTGTTTAGTAACCTTCTTACGTTTTTTACCAGAGGATTCATCGTCTGAGTCAGATTCGGAATCATCAGAAGAATCATCAGAAGAGTTTGCAGAAGCATCAGAATCTTGACCTAACCATTTCTCCAAATCTTCCATATCGACGAATTCGTCTTCGTCTTCATCTGCCTCGACGTATTCTACTTCTCCAACATCTGATTCATCGTCTTCGTTTTCAGATACCAATTCGACATCATCTTCATCTTCATCTTCATCTTCTAATTCATTATTATTTTGATCCATTGATCCCAAAACCTTTTGCCAAATCTTTTCATCGACATTCAAAGGCTTGTCACCGTAAGCACCTGACTTCAATCTTTCCAACAATTCCTTTTCAATTGCCTTTTCAATTCTAGCTGCAGCCAATGCTTTTCTTTCTCTACCTTGTTCTCTTCTCTTTACCTTGTGTTTAACACCAACATAATGTCTTTCTTCTTCTTTCAAGGCTTCTCTTCTCTCTTGGATAGCAACTTGCATCAATCTTGTCAATCTTTGTTTACACTTGAGGATCTGGAACTTATTCCAGTAAAGTAAATGATTATCGATTTGTTCTCTAGCCTTTGTGTAATTTTTACTTAATTTAATTCTTTCCCATAAATTCTTTGGGGTATGAGCTCTTTCGGCTGTTTTCATATATAAATAGAGTTTTCCCTCTACGTTTTTCACTGTAGCATATCGTGCGTTGGCCAGTGGACACGATTGCCTGTTACATAGACCACTGACGTTGTATTCGTTTCTACAAAAGTTTTGATCTTTTGTAGTTTTTATTTTGAAAGCACAAAATTGCTGGTTGATAATCTGCCAGATGACTTCGTCAGACATTATGAATATGGAATATGTATATGTGTATGTGAGTGTGATGGATTTCTGTAGTTTCCAGTCTGCAGTAAACTCTACTTGAATAACTAATTAAAGGAGTATAGTAATATACAAATAGAGAGATACAGGTAATCTAATAATAATAAAGAAAAAAAAAAAATTTTTGAGAGGAAAAAGAAAAAAAGATTCGCCTCGTGGCGGGTGCAAAGAAAGAATAATAGGCAGCACTGCCACACTAATCTTAACCGTGGCGAGTGTCAAAGTAGTAATAAAAAAAAACTTAAACTAAAACACCGGTAGTGAGACTCTTTAAATATTTTGGCTAGATGATTGAACTAAAACAGTATAAGTATATCTATAATACCCAGATCTATATATAGACGAACAAAAAGGAGAGACACTATAGTAGTGATTTGCACACTGTGCCTGCGATAGCTAAACCTAAACCTAATTTGCAATCAATGTGGGTACAGTAACATAAATAGACATATACAATTTAGTTTATATCTACATATATCCACGTATAGGTATACAAGTACACTCCCCCGGCAGACTAATTGTACACTTCTGGCCATGCATTAATGCAGCTAATCCCACAGGGACCAAACGGGTGCGAGCGTTTCAACATCTGGGAGTAGGGAAGGGGAACAACATCATGGTATAATATGAGCAGCTACCTTTAATTACTTCGTACTATACCTCCTGGTCTGCTACATACCTATAGCATACTTGCAAAAAGTACCGCAAGTACTTATCTTGACTTCCATCCCACTTCTTTACACTCTTTTCAACTCATCTTTGGTTTCTAACACTGTGCATTTGGCGACCATCCTCATTCCACCCTGCTTCTTCCGCCCTTTTGGTCAGAGTAGAGATCCATTGATTACGAAGCCATTCGGGGATAATTGAAGATATTGACAAACATTTTGCATACTTAGAGAACCAACAACATTCATATATTAAAATGTCAGAATTACAACCGATAGAGCACGAACATATACATACAATCAAAGATCAGTACGCTGCATCCCCATCCCCTTCTGAAAATGAAGAATTTACAACTTTCACATGTAAGTCTTGTACTCTACCAATCAGAGAAGGACATGCTTACGAATTAAAGAATGATAGATGGCATGTTAAATGTTTCAAATGTTCCAAATGCTCAAAATTTCTAGGTGTCAACTCCAATTTTCTTGTCTTGGGAACAGGTGCCCTGGTCTGTTCAGACTGTTCCTATTCTTGTAGATCCTGTGGTAAGAAGATTTACGATATGGCTATATTAACAGGTGACAAGGCTTATTGTGCCTCTTGTTTCAAATGTAAATCTTGTAAGAAACCAATTGAAGATTTGAGATATGCAAGAACGTCAAAGGGACTGTTTTGTATGCCGTGTCATCATAAATTAATGGAAAAGAAGAAGAAATATGAAGCTCACAAGGCTAAAAAGGAAGCTAATCTTTTGAACGCATTGAATAATAGCAACAAACTAACAAATGAAATACCTTCTAGAAAACAAAATCCATCTCCTTCAAATCATACTACTCATACGGGATTGATCTCTTCAGGACCTTCAACAGATTCAATTATACCCATCTCTTCTAATGCCACAAATAAGAGCCAAACTGAAATCACATCTCAATTATCAACTACAACCGATACTACATCTACTACAACTACAACTACAAATGAGAAATTGCTTGAAGATTCCTCAGTAGAGTTCAACAGCAGTAATGAGCTGAATGATAATGACTATAATAATAATAATAACAATAATAATAATACTAAGGGTAAAGAGTACTCTAAAATCCAGTATTCAACCCCAGATAAAGTCACCAAGTCTCCTGTTAATACCCTCAGATCTCAATTTGAGATCAACGATTACTCAGAAATGAATAATGATGATGCGATTGATACGTATACCAACCAAAACCTCTTGATGACTCAAAGACAATTAGCTGGCTCTCCCGTACGTGGTCCTGTTGATACTCCTGTTCTGGGAAATGAACTTAACAATGCCCGTTTAGATGGTGGAAACTATGGTCAACAAGAACTATCATTCTCTCCAAATTCAAAATCTTCGAACAATAATATAGTCAATCCATCAGAGTCATACAAAGACTTGAAAGATTATACTACTCCTGTCTTGTCCAACGAAGAGCAGTTTTCCAATAGTAACCACATCACACCTCAAGAGCAAAAGACACCATCATCATCTCATTCTTCTGCATCACCATCTAAAAAACTGTTCACAAATCTTATCTCTCCATTGAAGAAAAACAGAAGTCCAGTCGGTAAACCTCCTCCAGTGCCATTACCTTACTTACCTCCTTTAGCTCCCTATGAGCAGAATCAAACCGAAAACATTAACAACAACAATAGCGATGATATTAATGACGTTAATGAAAATGATGACAATGATGATGCATATAAGGGTTTGAACATTTCAGGATTAAACGTTACTGAAAAACTCAAACTTTCAGAACAAGAAAATGATGATGATCAAGATAGTGAAAACACTACAGATGACACATTTATTGGTCACAACCCCGATGATATGATACCAAACGGTGATGAGTTCCAAACACGTTCAACTCCTTTCAAATTTGGTACTGGCTCTAATCCAAGTTCTCCTATCACAGAGAAAACCCCAGCTAACCATTCCAGAATGGCGTCAAATGCTTCGGCTTCTTCAAAAATAAGATCTCAATTATTGCAACAGAATCAAGATGAAGGTTTGATTCAACAACAACAACCAATTCAACAACAACAACCTGTTCAACAATCTCCCCCACAACAGTCTCCTTCAAACAAGAAAAGTTCGAGTAGTGGTGGGATTGGAAGATCTTTTTCAATCAGAAAGAATATCTTTGGCCGTCATAAGAGAAATGCTAGTAGCGCAGGTGGACAACCTGATGCGTTGCCCAACACTCAAAATCCAAGCCAAGCAGATGTTTCTTCCGATTCCATCAATACCCAGCATAATAGATCTCAATCAATTAATGAGTCTGCTAACTTGTCAAGAAAACCTTCTGTTAGTCATTACAGAGCTGTGTCAGATCAATCCACAATTGCATTCAAGACCCCTGAATTACCAATGTACTCTAGTTTTGAAACTGAAACTATTAGAAATGGCGGCAATAATGCCGACTCAATGAACTATCGTATATTGAACCCATCAAGCAACAACAACAACAACAACAATAACAATGTATTAAACAGTCCTCCAAGTATGATGAACACCAGATCACAGCCTCATTCTCGTAACCCATCAGCTCAACTGTCCCCCTTCATGCATTCTAAATCTGGTTCCTATAGTGGTGAACCTGTGATTCATGAAAATGCGACTTATTATGAGCAACAATTGCGTATCTTGAAGAGTGATGTGATTTCTATTAAGGCTAGCAAGACTATGTTATTGAGGGATATTGAAGGATTAAATACCCAAAAGAAGTTGTTGGAAATGGATATTGTAGAGAGATTGAAGAAATTGAAGGAAGTTGAATTGAAAATCACTGAACGAGAAGCTGTACTTAACGCTCCTCCAAGTACAACCTCTCATACCTCTAATAACCCTACCATATTACCAAACCAATCTGTTGAGTCCGTTGCTAGTGCCAGTTTGAATGTATCTTCCAAGAACTCAGACATTTCGCAATTGAACTCTTCACTTGATGACCTTTCCAAATCCCAAGAGAATCAATCTCAATATCAACAGTATCGAGTACAGCAATCTCAACCACAAAGGGCCGAATTGGTAGAAGTTAAGCCAAAGAAAGTCGGATTGGTTAGAAGATTATTCAGAGGTAATAACGAAAATGGTAATGGTAACACTGGTAATGATGGATTACCTACCTCTCCAAGACAAAATAGAGAAAATGGTTTAACTGTAGGAAACTCATATACGCAAACTATGACTTCATCACCTTCCGTACAATCTATTAGTGGTCCAATGAATTTTAGAGCATATGATGAATCATCTAATAACAATAACAATACCACTGCTAACAATAACCACAACAATAGTATTGCATCATCTACCACTACCAATAACACCACAACGACGAACAACACTACAAATAATACCAGCAGTACATTTACCAATCTTTCATCTATTATGAAATCGAAATCAACTAATTTCATGAACCGTAATGTTGCTAATAACGACGTTGAGACTTCTAATGGAAATGGTAATGCCAACGGGTATGCCAGTAGTGGTAACACGAACAACAATGTAAATAATGGAGGTAATGTTGGTGGTGTTAATGGTAATGGTGCAATTGGGTTATATAAGATGACTATTCAACAACGTAGTGATTATGAGAACAAACCTATTCCATACATAATCACTAAATGTATCGAAGAGATCGAAAAGAAAGGTTACAAGAGTGAAGGTATTTACAGAATTAGTGGATCATCAGTGTATATCGACAGGATTGAGAAGATGTTTGATACTTTTAAGAATTCCAATAATAATATCAATAACGATAAGTTGATGAATCAAGTCATTGATGGTGGTGATATCAATGCTATTGCTGGATTATTAAAGAGGTATCTGAAGAAGATTCCTGATTCTATAATTCCAAGAGACTTATATGAAGATGTCATTGAAATTGGTAAGAGTAATGGTGACAAGCAAAATAAATTAAAGGATTTAAAGAAGATCTTGGGTAACTCTAAAAACTTATCCAGATCAAACATTATCTTATTAATTGAATTATCGAGACACTTAAATTACATTTCACAGAATGAAAGATACAATAAGATGAATTTGAATTCTTTGAGTACAGTTTTTGCTCCTACTTTGATTAGAAATGATATGATTAATATCGAAAGAGAAATTACGGATGTACAGGCAAAGACTATCATTACTGAATTGATACTGACTAATTATCAAGATATTTTTAACTTAGTCTAAAATAATCGATTAGAATACAAATTATGTTTTATGATTTTCAATAGGTTTGTTAATTATGTAAATTTTTATTATATTAAATTAGAAATGCGAAAAATATATACAGAAATGATTGAATAATTTTAAATTCGACTTAATTAGATCAATTAACATCGGTGATTGAAGGAGATTTGTACATTTCATAACGTTTGTTACCCAACCGGAGTAAATGCTCTATAGTGGCAAAATCACGCTTAGGCACACTTCTGTACTTATTAAATTCAGAGTGAATGAATGCATACCAATGATGTTTTTTATCAGCTGGTTTAAGTCTTACTGCACGCAGGCAATTTCTGTATAGTGATAAAGTCTCTTTCTGAAGACCTGAAAACCTGAGTTTCTTAGGTTTAGGAACCATTATGTGAATATGAGAGTATGGATAGATGTAGCTATGAATCTATACATCAACAGAGTGGAAATAAGGGATATGTGGGGGTGAGTTGAATGATTTAGACTGGTGTAATTCTCCAGATATATCCATAGTTTAGCCCGAGTAAATTCTCGAGTGTGAGACTATATGCTATATACTATAATTTTCAATTTAAATAAATATAATAATTAATGATATAATTGTTTCAAATAAGTATTAAGTAGGATAAGTAAGTAAATATATAGATAGATAAAATTAAAATTAAAATTATGTTTAATAAAAATTAATTATAATCAAGTAAATAAATAATTAAATACTTAGTAGTTAGTTGAAGGACGTTTAGAAGCATATAAAGCCTTAGATTTAGTAACTCTGTGAGGTAATGGGAATTTTAAGTCTGGAGTTAAGAATTGTCTAATGTATTGTCTCTTAACATCGTCAGTCTTGGCTAATTCAACAACCTTTAAGATGTGGATTGATCTAAATCTAGCTCTGTGTCTAGCAGCTAAATCTTGGTACATGGTTTCAACAGCAGAGACTCTAGAAACATCACGGTATTCTTTGTACATGTTATGAGTACCGGATCTAGAATCGTATCTGATCCAAATACCAAAGTTCTTAACCTTGGTTGGGTTAGATTCAGAGATGATATTTAAAGAAACAATTTCACCAGAAGCCTTCTTGACCTTGTGTAATTTTTGTAAGAAATACCAGTATCTAGACTTAGCAATGACATCATTGGCAGCAAAGATTCTCATACGGTATAACTTTGGTTCTGGAACAGATTCAGTTGGTAACTTTCTACCAATGACTTGATATTCGTTTAAACGTGACACTAAATTAAGGTGAAAAAATAATAAAAAGTTAGTATTATGTTAATGGAATGAAAAGTGGATGAAAATTAAGTAAATACATCAGAATAGTCAAGTTGATTATATGGGGCTGATATTCTTGTATTTGATAAATAAATAACGGCTGTCTCTATGAGGAAAAAAAAACTTTTTTATCATCCGTAATAGTAGGTATAAGTAATATCTTGAATCTTTGATCATTTCATATCAAAACAATATTTTATTAGGTATGGAAAATCTCTCATGTAAAACACATTTAAATGGTATAAAACTCTGGTAATCGATATGGGAATACATTTTAAAGTGATATAATGCATTTAAACGTATATTCTCTTTTGGTTTTTCTTATTTTAATATTCTCTTCAATAATCTTGAAAATCTTTAATGTAATTTTTGCAAGGTCTTAATTTTCAATATGTGATATAACGAGTGTATGACTTTGAAGGACTATACTCCAGTATATCATTTTAGGTATAGGAGTACATACTTGTGTATAGATATCTGATGAATCGATAGTGAATATAGAACGTAATCAAATATGTTTTAAAATAAGAGATGGTTAAGTATTATTTAATAATATATTTAACTAGTAGCTATCTAATTTTTTCACCTCGCTCGCACTGTCACAAAGAGAAGAGAGACGAGATGGCAGGAGCGAAAGTGGGAAATGAAAAATTTAGTGAGAATAAGTTTTTTTGAGAGGCACGTGATAAAGTTAAAGGTCTAATTTGTAGTTCACGTGACTGAGAGCGAGAAAAACGAGAACAAGAAAACGTGACACCAAAAAATGTTGTAATACAAGTCACGTGAATATCTAGAGCTATCACGTGATCAAACAGATATTCTTTACTCTACTAAACCAGTAGCACTCATATTTTTGTAACTAAAACCGCAGTACAACAAATGAAATTAAAAAATTTAATTTCAAATTTCAAATTTCAAAGCCAAGCGGCTTAAAATGAAAAATCATGTGATTTTATTTCTCTAACAAATCAAGTAAGTAGTACTATTATTATCATACAGCAATATGGTTTAACTATTACTGTTTTATTTGGTTAACGCCATTTTATAGTACGATTTAAATCTCTATATGATGATCTCTTGTCGTTTATTCGTTTATTCGTTTATCCCTTAATAGTCTTGCTCGTTTATTCGTTTAAGTATTATATAAATATATATACACGTAAATACCTTTTCCTACTTAATATTCTTTGATTTCTTAATCTTTGTGATTTATTTCTTTGTATTATTTATCCATTAATTCATTCATTTTATTTATTTCTTTATTTATTTGCTTTTCTTTATATTTATTCTCCCGCTAACTCCATAAATCACTCTTCAAATGTCTCAAGTGTATAATTCCACTTTCTTGGATTTATCCTTTTTAAACCAAACCTCTCCAACTTATTTACAAATATTAAGTGAAATATACGTTCAAAAGACAGATTTAAACATATTTGAAAAATTATGGTCTTCTTGGTATTATTATATTCAAAATGATATCTTAGCCACAGGTTTATTATTCTTCTTGACACATGAATTAATGTATTTCGGTAGATGTCTACCATGGTATATAATAGATAAATTCCATTTATTTAAAAGCTACAAGATTCAACAAAGTTATATCCCATCAGATAAAGAACAATGGGAATGTCTTAAATCTGTCTTAAAATCTCATTTCTTAGTTGAAGCCTTACCAATTTGGACTTTCCATCCAATGTGTATGAAATTAGGTATAGATATATCAGTTCCATTCCCATCAATGAAAAAAATGTTATTAGAATGGGCTTTATTCTTTGTATTAGAAGATAATTGGCATTATTGGGCTCATCGTTTGTTCCATTATGGTATTTTCTATAGATTAATCCATAAGCAACATCATAAATACGCTGCTCCATTTGGTTTAACAGCTGAATACGCTCACCCCATCGAAGTCATGTCACTAGGTTTTGGTACCGTTGGATTCCCAATCATTTACGCTTATTTCACACGTAATTTACATTTATTCACAATTACATGCTGGGTTTGCCTTCGTTTATTCCAAGCCGTGGATTCTCATTCAGGTTATGACTTCCCCTGGTCATTGCATAATTTCCTTCCATTCTGGGCTGGCGCTGCTCATCATGATTTACACCACCATTACTTCATCGGTAATTACGCTTCTTCATTCAGATGGTGGGATTTCTATCTTGATACCGAAGCAGGTCCAGAAGCTAAGTTAGAAAGAGAACAAAGACAAAAGAGAAAAGCTGATATGAAAATCAAAGCTAAAGTAAACTAATTTTTGGAATTGTCACAAAAACTACATAACACACATGAAAAAGCATATTAAATCATATCACGATAATTTTTTTGAAAAAACGTATACAACATAACTACGTACATAATCTTATATTTATTTAGATTGAATAAAATCACGTCTCGTATATGTCTTACTTATGTAGTTCAGTATAAAAGTAAAATCTGGGGTAACTATATAAGCTAACTTTCCTCAAATGTACACGTCTTTAGTCAATCGCTAAATCAGAAGGGGCAAAACTGTTAACATATGCTTTAGGTTATTTAGAAGACTGTTCTTGCCCCTGTGTTATACTTTATATACTTTTACAAGGACCCAGGATACAATAAGACAGATCAAAGTGGGAATATAAGATTGCATTGGAAGAATGGATAACCGGCAATTCTTCTTTTTGGTCATATTCCTTCTGTTCTTTCTCTCAGGACCAGAGAGTTCAGCAACAGGATATCCTGAGTACCAGAATAAACTGCATGTATTACATAAACTAACTGATGAATTCAATGCCAACAGTAATTACTTGAACTCATCAGAGATAACTTACGAATCTGGATATAATAATATTACAGGTTATAAGTTAAGTTATGAAGATGCAGTGTTAGGTAGAAATATAACCAATTGGCCTTTTGAAGATCGTATTGGGGTCCCTTTCAAGGAAGATGAATCACTGAGTATTTTATCCAATGAAATAAGTCAAATGGCAGCTAATGTCTGGAATACAGAAGAGGATATCATTAGCTTACCGCATTTGCAATACAATGAAGAGTATAGTGATTTGTTCCCAAAGAAAATGAAAGCTATCAAGTCGGGAGAAGATGAAGAAGGCGGTGATAATGGTGATGGCGATAATGACAACGTTGATAAAAGTACAGGTACTTATTGGATGAATATAACGTCAACCCTTCGTGGTGAATTCAAACTGGTGAATAATGAATTGGCTCACATTCATATGCCATTACCTGATTACTACCTTAATCTGACAAATTTAAGAAAGCAACAACAGGAGTTATTTGATCAGGATCAAATTGATCACTTCAATAAAGAGATGGATACGGATGCAGATGGTTCAAATCATATTGTTAGAATGAATGACTTTCAAGCGTTTGAAGGTGAGTCAAATCCAAGATTGGGGAATATTACATTTGATAATGGACCTGTGAAATTATATATAAAAAATGTTAATGCTTCTATATTGGATCAGGGAAAGTATCAAAAGGGTGAAGTCCCAATTAGTGATATCAGCTCAAGAGTTGTGCTAAGGTTTCACATCAATAATAAAAACGAGGACTTACAGCATGATCTTGATTTTAGTGGAGTTTATCATAAAGATACAGGAAATTTAGTTGCTGTTACTAACTCTGCTAAATTTTTGGGTGATTTTGGTCTTCCATTCCTGAACTTGAATAATTACTTTTACTATAATGAAACTTTGAAGATGTTGAATGGTTTCTTTAAGACACATTATGATGAAGATGAACTTACTATGAATTACCTTGACGAAATGATTGAAGCTTCAAAACAATGTGAATATGTAACTTATTTACATTTTGACAAGACTAAATTATCGAAATTTGAAATGGAATTAATCGATAATGAATTTAATTCACCTTTAGGACGTCCAATCGGTACCATTCCAAATGTTGAAATTACAAATGGGTTAATCTATTCTCCAAATTGTGGAATGGTGTTGAAATTTGAGAATTTATCAGGTCTCCGTGATGAATCTTACATGAAATCATATAGTCACCACACGTATATCTTAGCCTTTGTATTAGTTGTGGAAATCTTATTGTTGACTAAACAAATGAATGCATCATCTACTCCATCGATATTATCAAGATTGTCAATGTATACCGTGGGGATTATTATGATGACAGATGGTTTAATCGCAATTGTGTTATGTATGATTGCTTTAATTTATAATCAAGTCTATAAACAATTGGCAATTTGTTCATTTTTAGCATTCATTGGTTCTGCAGCCGTGGAGATGAGATTCTTGACAAGTATTTACGGTAATCAAATTAACGAAAGAAATATAAGTTTTAGAACAGCTTTACAAGGTACTCCAATAGATCAGAGGGTTAACAATATTACCAACACAAATACCAATAATAATAATAATAACAATGATAATGTTAATGACACCACGAACGCGAACGCAAACACTAATGCTAATGCGAATACTACACCACAACAACTACCTGTCCTTCAAGACGATGAGACGGGAGCAATGTACTTTAGATTTATGTTTTTATTGATTGCCCTTTCAATTATAGTCCTGAACTCTGTATTCTGGCCCAAGACTCAAAGATTAGTATTTGAATATTTCTCATTAATCTTGATCAATTCTTATTGGTTGCCTCAAATTTATAGAAATGTCATCAGAGGTTCAAGAAGATCATTCCAATGGAAGTTTATAATACCATTTTCAATCATCAGATTGATTCCAATCTACTATATCGTTATTTTGGACAACGAAAGACCTCCATTTTACCATCATAAAGATTGGAGATTAGTCAACATTGTATCGTTTTGGGTTTTGTTCCAAGTCTTAATATTATATTTACAAGAAATATTAGGTCCAAGATTCTTATTACCTAATTCCATGTTACCCAAGACATATGACTATCACCCCATTATTAATGTTGGTGATTTAGAAAATGATTTCAATTTTAGTGATGAAGTCCAAAACCAAGATGCAGATTTAACTAAAGGTAAAGGTCAAACCGAATCTCAAGCATTGATTAATGAACATTTAACTAAATATAAAGTTACGTGTTCGATTTGTATGAATACTTTGGAAGTCCCCGTGGCTAACAAGAGATCGCAAGGACACTCACACCCACATTCCCCATTGGGTGGCGCTACAACAGAATCTTCTTCCTTGGTGCCGTCACAATTATCAAATATCTTGAATAGAAGATCTTACATGGTTACTCCATGTAAACATATTTTCCATACAGAATGTCTTGAAGGCTGGATGAGGTATAAATTACAGTGTCCTTCTTGTAGAAACACTCTGCCTCCGCTATAAATTCCCAAATCTATTCAAATGCCTACACCTCTCTCTATTTATTTATTTACTTAGCAGCATATGTATACCTATAGATACATAGTCAATCCAATGAACTATCCGCTTATTATTTGTTATATTACTCATGAAAGTGATATTTTGGAATTTTGAAAAATTCCGACGGTGACCGTTTGAGGAGCGCCGCAGAGCATTTTTCAAACTCCATCAATATAGTTACATATATATATATGAACTTGAAATATATTCACTGAGGTTTACTGACTCATTTCAGTGTATTGACATAACAGCACGCTTTAGAACATATACTGCAGGATAGAAATCATGGGAAAGACAATTAGAGCCTGTCTGTTTGACATGGACGGATTACTGATCAATTCAGAGGACATTTACACTCTTTCTATAACCTCAATATTGAAAGATCGTTTCAATAAAGGTCCTTTGAAATGGGATCTCAAGTACCAACTTCAAGGACTTCCTGGTACAGCAGCCAGTGCCAAAGTGATTGACTTCTTTGACATTAAGGGACAAATCACACCAGAAGAGTTATATGGCTTGACCAGTGATAAACAGATGGAGTTATGGGGTACAACTCAGTATTTACCAGGTGTCAAGGATTTGATTAGCAGATTACAAGGAAATCAAATTCCATTTGCGTTAGCTACTTCTAGTGCTTTGGACAAGTATCATTTGAAAACTAGCCATCTTAAGGAAGATGATAGTAGTTCTTTATTTGATCTGTTTTTGCACAAAGTCACAGGTGACGATAAAAGAATTCCTAAAGGTAGAGGCAAGCCATGTCCTGATATTTATGAGATTGCTCTTGCTGGTTTGAATCAAGAGTTAATTTCTACCGGTAAGATCGCTCCAGGCGAAGAGATTTTGATGTCTGAATGTTTAGTGTTTGAAGATGGATTACCTGGCGTTGAAGCTGGTAAGGCTGCTGGTGCATATGTTATTTGGGTTCCTAATGAAGAAGTTATTAGAATCATTGGAAATGAAAAGGTTGAAGAGCTTTTAGGTACAAATAATGAATTTGGTGAGATTTTAAAGACCTTGGAACACTTTGAATTTGAAAAATTTGGCTTATAAAATCATTTAGATTAGATTAAACTATATTATTTTATATAAATAGAATGAATAATAGATGAAAATAGTTTTTTGTGTATAGATGAGTAGTACGAAATGATAAATTAAAACAAGAACAAACAAAAATGAATAAAAAAAGATTTAAAATTTAAAGGCAAATAAAAAGAAAAACAATTTTGCAGGACGTAAAGGAGGAAAAAATATACAGTTATGGATATGAATGAATTTAGTAAGGAGCATTACGGAATAAGAAAGAAACAGATTCACCATTGTGTAATCTTCTAATACTTTCAGCCAAGACACCGGAAATATCAATTGAGTCTAATTTTGGACAGAGAGGGAAGTTTTCTTCACATGGAACAGTATTACTGACGACAACTCTGTCTAATTTAGAGTTGTTGATGTTGTTAACTGCATTTCCACTTAAGATACCATGTGTTACAATAGCAATGACAGACTTTGCGTTATTCTCTAATAAGATTTCGGCAGCCTTAGCTAAAGTACCACAAGTATCGGCAATATCATCAACAATGATACAAACCTTATCGGTGACGTCACCAACAAGAACCATTCTACTGACTTCATTAGCCTTTGCTCTTTCTTTGTGGATTAAGGCGAAATTCAAATCTAATCTATCAGCTAAACCGGCAGCTCTCTTAGCTCCACCAGCATCCGGAGAAATAATAATGGCATTTTTCACATCGATTTTTTCCTTAATGTATCTGACAACTGATGGTTCAGCATAAAGATTATCAACTGGAACGTCAAAAAAACCTTGAATTTGAGAAGCATGTAAATCCATGGTGATAACATGGTCACAACCAGCAGTAGTTAACATATCAGCCATTAATTTGGCTGTTATAGGGGCTCTACTTTTGTCTTTTCTATCTTGTCTAGCATATGGGAAGTTCGGAAGCACAGCAGTGATTCTACGTGCAGAGGCAGTCTTACATGCATTGATCATAATAAGTAATTCTAAGACTTTGTCATTCACTATACCTGAACCGATTTGCATTATAATATAGATATCTTCATCTCTGATGGATTCACGAATAGAAAATGAGACTTCCTTGTTACTGTCTCTCTTGATATCAACTTCAGTAAGTTTTGTACCAAGTCTAATGAAAATAATGATAATATCAGTCAGTTAGTATTTGTGGTTCTAGCTTTAATATGAATTAAAAGATTTCAGTTTTAACTTACCTGTCTGAGACGAGCTGGGCCAAGGAGTTGTGGGTATCACTAGCCAAAAGCTTGATGGAGTTGGTAGCCATTGCGGTAAAGTAGTTCTATGCGGTGTGCAAGATGCAGAGCAGGTGAGAGGAGTCCTGGAGAGGGATACTAGTCTTCTGGGCTGGCTCTTTCTCCCTATACATGATCCAGTTATGATGCAGACAAATGTCTAATAAATCCTAAAGACCAAAAATTTTCTGAGCAGCAACCGGGGCGACTAAAAGCGCGGGGAAGTACGGATTGGTATAGAGCCAGATAAGATGGGGGATCAATAGGGATCTCCAGAGCCACCAGACAAAAATAGCTGGGGTCGCTTTAGAGTAGCCACAACACACAAAAGAGAGATACGTACCCAAAGGACAGATACTCAGAGCACTAATTAGAGGTATACATATTGATTACGTCCAGAAAAACAAACACTATGACAGCCAGAGAAGCACCAGTGATCGATATAGCCGAACATCTTCGTGAAAAGAAACTACCTAACCTACTTTCGCCTAATTTACCGTCATGGCTACTGACAAAGTTTAATATCAAAGGTGTGGATATTAGTAGCATAAATACAGAAATCGGTAGTCACAATGGCAGCCACACTATCAGCGAAACCAATGATTATTTGCTTAGAAGAGGATCAGCTTCCCCGGAAAGGCATATTTTATCATCTCCTAGAAGTCCCATTCCTACAAAACTTGCACGCCACTCAACTCAAATTCAACAAACAAACCAAAATCGCAATAATAGTGTATCTTCCGTACCCCGTCACCAAACTTACAGCACAAAGAGTTCTTATGAAATAAGGGGGAAGAGTGTGATTGTACATTTAAAATTAAGAAAGAATAAATTACATGGACTAGGAATTCGTACAGAGAAGGACAAACAAAAAGAAGCAAATGATTTGATTTTCAAGAATAAAAAGATTCATTGGGTGAACTTGGCAAGAAATAAAAAGCATGAAGCAGAAGCAAAAAGGGGTCAGAATACAAATACTGATTCTCATCATAGACCAGAGACCAGCGGAACAAGTCCACAAGATATGCTTTCTGTTGACAATAATAACAGTGAAAGTGGACCTAGTGAGCATTGCATTATAGCTTATATAGAATCAATCACATTGTTTTTGATAGGTTTTCAATATGAGCAAGCTTCAAATATCAAATTAGTTAATTTCAATTCTTTAGTTCCTTTAATGAACTTTGTCTTTAGTTTAATAGAAAACAAACTTGCTTGGATTCAAAAGAAAAGGTCAAACAGTACTGAATCTTATCAATATCTTTTAGGATTGATAGCTATTATGAGACTTGTGACATTGAGTGCTATCAAGAAACTATCACTGTCTTTGAACGATATCGACAATAAAGAACTCGTTAAACTAGAGACTCAATTATCCAAATTGCAGCATCATGTGGATCTTAATTTACCATATGAAATATTATCCAAAAAATTCCCAAAGACTTTCCAACTAAGAGCCAAGTTCATTGGTGATTTAATGAATAGTAGCTCAATTGGACCTAGACCTAAGTTTAACAAAGAGAATTTGTTTTATCTGCCCTGTAATGCAATGAACATGGATGTGAACAACGCAATACAGTTTGCAGTGAATATAGTACAGGAATGGTGTGAAGTGAACAAAGTGAAGTACGACTTTTCATATGATGGGAACAAGAAATGAAAGGTATAATACAATATGACTACAAAAGAAGGTTAATAAGAAATATGACAATATAAGATGTTGTAACAGAACTTACTGGTGCACGTTTGTTTAATTTTACAGATAAGCTTGAGCCTCTTTTCTTTGGTTTTGCTATTGCATTGCATTTTTATGTTATTTTTTTCTGGAGAAGTCAAGAGGACCCTTACTTGCTTATATAAAAGTCAAGAGGAATTGTCTAGACCAGTGTTACTTACTATAGTAATTCCCACCATATCGAATTCTGCAAATCCTTAATTCATTCAGCTTTAATAATATACTGGATATAATAATTATTGCTGTTTCAATTGACAATACTCAATCTCACAAATAAAAAGACGGTGCAACCGGAAAAATAAATAGATAGATAGAGCAAAATGTCGACTATACCTCTGCTGAACACAGGCTCCCATTCCATGACCATAACTCAAAGAGTAACTGCTGATTTAAAAGCATGTTGGAACTCTTCTCCCATCACTCCATTATTAATTTTTGTTCCAATTGGTATACTTGCTGAAAAACTTCAATTACCAGCAACTTGGATTTTTGGTTTAAATTTTGTTGGTATTATTCCATTAGCTGCCGTTTTAGCATTTGCAACTGAAGAATTATCGGATCATGTGGGTCAAACATTGGGTGGATTATTAAATGCTACATTTGGTAATGCTGTTGAAATCATTGTTTCCATTATTGCCTTGACTCAAAATCAAATTACAGTTGTTCAAGCGTCAATGTTGGGTTCAATCTTATCTAATTTATTATTAGTCTTAGGTTGTTGTTTTGCCGTTGGTGGAATTAAATATTCAACACAAAAGTTCAATCAAACAGTTGCACAAACTATGAGTTCATTATTAGCCTTATCAGTTATTGGATTATTATTACCCGCAGCATTCCATGCAACTATCCCACCAAGTGACGGTGACGATTTAAACAATTTAATCTTGATTTTTTCAAGGTACTGTTCTATTTTGTTATTGATTGCCTACTGCTCTTACTTGTTCTTCCAATTGAAAACTCATAAGTCTTTGTTTGAAGATTTAGAAGAAAGTGATGAAATTATGGATAGTTTATCTGAAAATCAAGATAAAGGTTACAAGATGGATACTATAAGTTCAGTTACCATTTTATTCATTACTACTGTCTTTGTATCTATTTGTGCAGATTATTTAGTTTCTTCAATTGATGAATTAGTTGTTAAATCTGGATTATCCAAGACTTTTATCGGTTTGATTGTTATCCCAATTGTTGGTAATGCAGCTGAACACGTTACTGCTGTTGTTGTAGCATACAAGAACAAGATGGATTTGGCAATTGGTGTTGCCGTTGGATCATCTATTCAAATCTCCTTATTTGTCACTCCATTCTTAGTGTTAATCGGTTGGGTATTTGATTATCCAATGTCATTATATTTCAGTACTTATGAAACAACTGTTTTATTCGCAGCTGTCTTGATTACAAATTATTTAATCTTAGATGGTGAATCTAACTGGTTAGAAGGTGCTATGTTAATCATTACTTATTTGATTATCGGTATTTCATTTTACTTATATCCAGATACCCTTGCCGCAAGTGCAGTGGAGAAATTGGCAAATTGATTCAAGGAACAAATGAAAAAGGCCAAAATCAAACCAATCTAAACCGAACTACGAACATAAAACAGAAATAAAAAACGGAAATAAAAAAAAAGAAGTATTCAAGTATTCAGATATACATAATTACATAAAATTAAATTAAATCAAAATACTTCAAGCAATAAATACACTTGTGACTGAAACCCCCCCACACAACAAATACACGCATTTAGCTTTGTTACCAACAACAACACATTTCAGTGTTGCATGCGACGCGAGATATGTAAAGAAGTTTCCCAATTGGGCAGTGACACGAAATCGAGTTTCTTATAATCATGCAAGGTCCCTTTGTGAAAGGGATGAAAATCTATTGATAAAGGCCCCAATATACATATGAACAAAGGAACCCCGTCTGCACGCTCAACCGCTTTGGTCTAAATGGCTGCATTTCTAAGGAGACAAGGGAGAGTTTTATCTCCCTTTTGAATATATACTCGTGCGTGCTGCTCTACCCTGTCTTGATTTTTCAGTTTGTTCATCCCTTTTCCTTATCCTTCTTTCCCTTCCCTTCTTACTTCTTATTATTTTATTCTTTATTCATTCACCCAGTACTTACATAGACACAGAGTCCCTTTATTCACTCAGTCACCCAGTCACTCATTCAAGCTCTTTGCTAACTCATCATCGCTTATTTATAACTTTTAATCGTACAAAGTTCATCTTTTCATTTTTCCACAAACACGAAAAATTCCCTAATATCAAAATTATTACAAAGTAATTTGATATTTCTATTTACTTCTAAGAATATACTTAAAACATAGTATATCCTGATTATTTATTCAACGTTGGTTAACCGTTGTACGCTTTAATTTTCAACAGGCTCCACCCCAACTCAACTCGCACTCGCACAAACTTCGCTTCACACACTTATAAAATGGAATACAAGGCATTAAGACATTTTCTTCGAAAACCAGTTAATGGTGATATGATTCAATTTTTAGTCAATACAACTAATTCCGTCATTCAAATTGAACCTACTGGACAAATTGAAGAATCCAAGATCCCAAGTCTTTATAAATTCATTGAACATTTAATCAAATGTTCCAACGTTCAAACACCAACATTAATGAGTACAATTGTTTATTTAAACCGTCTTCGTTCAAGATTACCTGCTAATTCTACTGGTATGGAGACTACAAGACATAGAATATTTGTTGGTTGTTTAATATTGGCATCTAAAAATTTAAATGATTCTTCACCTTTAAACAAGCATTGGTGTTCATATACCAATGGATTAATTTGTCTTAGAGATGTTAATTTATTAGAGATGGAATTATTAAATTTTATTGGATTTGATAATTTAGTCATTAAGAACAAAGATTTGATTTCTAATTTCCATTATTTTATTGAACCTATAAGAATCAAGTTATTAGAAAGAGAATTAACTTTGGCTAGTCGTGAACAACAAGAACAAGAATACGTTCTTAGTAATGATCGTCGTTCATATGCCTCTACGACATTATCAACATCAGAGTCTGTTCCTTCATTAGTGAGTTCATCATCATCATCTACTATTGATTCTATATCATCTATTGATTATTCAGTTAAGTTGAATGCATTGGATAAAGTGAATTTGAACACTGCATACCAAGAAGTTAGTTTCAAGAATAATAAAGAGACAACTAATAATGGTAAAGCTTATCCTGTGATATACAACAATAGAGAAGACAATAAGGAGAATATGAATATTGCTGTTTGTTAACCACTATGAACTTTTGATACCCTTAAATTACACTAATTTGATACTTTTTTTTGAAACATTTTTTGTTAACAGTTTTTGCTTTTTTGTTTTTTTGCTTTTTTTTTTTATTTCAACCTTTTAGCTTTTCATTTGACATTTTACATTTATATTTACACTATATTATATTACATACATTCTGAAATATATGACTAAGCTAGACTTAGGATAATTGATAAATTAGGGGAATTTTTACAGCTTAAAAGTTAAATCGGAGGTCAACGAGCACAACACCATAAATGTCACGGTCGGGGATTATAAATTTGAGATGACGATATATTTAAATGAGAAAGATTTAAATGCCGAAACGCAACAATCTGGAGTGTAGCAAAATTATCCGGTTTCCCAGGTACTGTGTGGGGTGAACCAGTGTTATAAGATTTGATTAGTTGAATAATTTTGCAAAAAAAAAAAACAAAAAAACATGCGGCTGTTATATAATATACATACATAAGGGAAATAAATATGCATCAAATGTATATATAATAAAGCATTTTTGTATGAAAGCGCTATAAGAGTCCTTCGGGAATTAATGGAAGTGGAAATGTATACAGTATAGTATAGATCATCAGAGTATATAAAGTTAGTATATTATGGAATGATTATGATAAGAATCAAATGTAACATAGTGATGAAGTTTATTCTTATGTAATATACTATATACATTAATATATTGATAAATCATTTTTAAAGTCTAGAACATTATAACATTACCGATACTGAAGAAAAGTTTTGAATTTAAAGATCAAATAGATTGATTAAATTGAGATTGCCGTAGCAAAGTATAGAAGATAGAGAGCTTAGCGGTATAGTTTAGCGGCAAGAGTTTGATGAAACATTATACGATGCGATTGCAAATAGGCTGAGTAAAAGGGGAATGGTACGAGTCCTGATTTGAGTTTGCCTTCTCCTTGTTGCATATATATATATATATATATATTTGTGCCTTGAAATGCCTTGTAGTGCTTTAAAATGTTCCCATATGCTGCTGTCAGTGTGGAGTGTGGCACATGCACATGCACATGCTAGGGGGTGGAGAGGGGGCGGTTTGAGTTTTTGGTCGCCAATAGGGACGGGGTTCTTTGTTAGGTTACGTGGAGCAGTAAGCCGCGGAGGGATTTACGAATACCGGAAACTTCTTATTTCAAACGCCTTTTCCATAGAATCTTTAATGAACTTAATTCCTATATATTTGTTTAGATTTATATAAGAAGGAATTGTAAATATGATTTCCTTTTTCTTATTTATATTAGTTTCTTGTCGAGTTATAAACTAAGTATGTTTCAAAATATGTATCAGATTTTTGGTAAACGGAATTCCGCGGTAGTTTCCGTATCTGCATGTGTATGTATTAGATTCCTTAACAGTCTCCTACTAGACCCGGCCAGATGGCGCACGGCGAGTTGTACTTCTTCTCAATACGATGTTGTGGGGCTTAGCTCAGCTTAGGTTAGCTTAGTTTAAGGATTAACTGGAATATATATATATATATATATATATATTGCGCTCGCTGGTTGACAGCAATTACAGTTTGCCCCGGAGGATCGTCAGGCTAGGCCGTGCGGTGTGGCTAGTGGTGCAGATTAGTGGGCCGGTATATGTTAATTGTACATGAAAGTATGCAGTGAGTGTTAGAGTTTTCTTTTAAAAACGGCCGTGTGGCGGTGTATGTGCAAAGGGTGCTATTGAATAAAAGTACGAGTGCGGATTGCCCGCTTTGCTCTGTGGAGGTGCGGGAAAGTTGTATTATTTTGTGCTCTTTTTGCGCTTTGTGTAAGACTTTAGTCCAATGCATTAGTGTTGGACTAGTTAGTTAGTTAGTTAGTTAGTTGGCAAGACAAGACAAAAAAAAATAATTATTTGGTGTTGTTGCTATGCTCGGTATTTATCTTTGTTTGTACTTAGAGCTGTACGTATTAACTACATACGTGGTACTTAAGTATATAGAGCAACACAAATATACGGTAAATATATTTATTCCACATAGATATACATGTAATGCTACATATGATCTACTTTAATCCTTTACTTGCTTGTATAGCCAACTCACCATCATGGTATATATATATATATATATATATCACTCCATACAGGCACTTGCAACTAATGCGATACTCAGTTTCCCATGCTACATTATCGGTGTCGGCATTTACCAATCTGTCTGCACAGCCCTGCAATGCATATTTACCTATTATTATATACATATATATACTTCTACCTTATTGTATTAATATAATAGTAGAATGTAAATTATACTTTATAATTTATATTAATTTACATATAAATTTATATTCAACCAGGATAGTATACGGAATATATTTGATATAAAATAAATACCCCTTAATCTCCCCAGTTGAGCAACTAATTATAATTATAATTAAATTAAATTAAATTAAACTACTAAGACTTATAACTAATACTAAATCACTCTTACTTGCTCTTGAAAGAAATTTATTCAGTGCTCCTCAAATTTTTCTTAGCTAACATATACTTTGTATTTGTCTTTGTGCAATAAGGAAAAACCTCCCAAATCCAATACTGCTGCTTTTCTAGTTTAATTTCAACTTTTGGTCTTTAACTTAGACTCTCCCCATATACTCTTCACTTCCCACCTTATTTTACCTCTCTTTACCTTCTTCATCCTTTTACCTTAACTGGGCTTCATCCACTGTTTTTAAACACAATATCCACTCAGCACTCAACAAAGTACTTTCTACTTGATATCTCCATCTTTATTTTCAACTCCTCGATTTATCCCGATTATCCAGACTCCTTGAATTTTTTAAAAACAATATTAAAACATTGTAAACTTGAATAAGAAATATTTCCCATTTAATATACCCTAGTAGTTTAACACTATGATAAATTCATCTTCTGCATCTTCTTTGATATCTTCAGTATCGTCAAAAAAATCAAGTTTCTCTTCTACTTCTCAAAACCCATCACTATTGTCAGATTATGAAACCGCTACTGAACCTGAAGATGAGTACCGGAATTTGAAACTTAAGCTTGAAAACGTTTCGGATAATGAAGTTAATGATGGGTTATTAATGAACAATACAGACTATAACAATAACAATGTCAATAAAAACTCCAATAATACTAATAATTACAATTATAGTTCAATCCCCATGGGTATGAATAATAGTTTCACATATAATTCAAGTCTTGGAGTAGGTATGTCTATGAACATGAATATGGACATGAATATCAATATGAACAGTATAAATATGAATATGGATATGGGATTACCTATGAGTATAAATGGTTTCAATAATATCGATTTGGCTAATACTCCTCATGAATTGAATATGTTGGATATTAATGATAATAACTCAACACAACAAACTCCACAAAGTACGGCAACTACAACGACGACTACTACCACTACAAATACAAATACAAATTCAAATACAAATACATCTTCAGCACATAGTTTATCAAGACAGACGTCTACTGAGGATCCAGATGATGTGGATGATGAGGAATTGGATATTGAAGATAGACCTTCGTTCAATACTAATTTAAACTCCTCGAAGAAGAGAAGTTATAGTGAATTACGTCAAGGTACTCCAAATGATATACCTTATTCTCAAGTGAATACAGCCAATACAGATACTCAAATCCCTCAGATGGAGAAGACAAGGGCAAAACCACAAAAGAGAATAAGAAAGAAATCAACAGTTTCAACTACGTCTTCAATTGCTTCTTCCACATCATCCAATTCTACTCAACAAATATCCAAGACAGAGACCAGTACGTCAACATCATCTCTTACATCAGGATTACCTAAAAAGAAACATAATGAAATTGAAAAAAGGTATAGAATGAATATTAATTACAAAATTGCTCAATTAATGGACCTCGTACCAATGGCTAATAGAAATATTAATTTTAATACTACTATAAAAGGCACGAATAGTAACGGTCCAGAAAGTGATGAAAAAAAATTAAATAAAGCACAAGTTTTGGATTTAGCTAATGATTATTTTTCAAATTTAATTAAAGATTATCAAGAATTAAAACAAATAAATTCCATAAATGAAATGGAAATAATTAATTTAAGAAATCAATTAAATGCTTTAAAAAAGTAAAGAAGAACCCCATGTACTATATTCATTCATTCATTCATACATTCAACTCAACTTAACGTCGACAAAAGATTCTTTCCCTTCTTCCTTTTATTTATTTATTTATTTACAAACATAAAAACATATATACCATACCTTTATTTATTATACTCTTAAAGTTTGAACTTTTTTAATACATATGATTCCTAATATGCTCATCCCGTTTCTTTCCCTCTTCAAACTAACCCAACCATTTTAAATGTAAACGTAACTGTAAACGTAAACGTAAAAATAAAGTGAAGAAACCCATTATTTAATTTTTGGTTTAGGTGGTTCGGGTTATTCGGCTAAAGATCAGATTACTTTAACCTTTATGTTGGCCTCTTTTATTTCTTGATTTGTCTTTCGTCTCTTCTCTTCTCTTCTCCTCTCCTCCTGATTTCAAATCCTCTTTTTTGCACCTCCCGGCATCTCCCCCAGATTTTTATTGTTTTAAAATTTGACACTGCGCGTTTAGCGTCTTTTTAAAAATAAACTTCTCTTTATTGTTTGAATATAGTAGCATTGTACTGTTTTTTTTATCTATTGTTTGATGGTCTTTACGGACATCTTGAATATATATATTCATACACTTGATTACAATTATATCAATTGTCAGTTTTATATCACATCTGTTACACAGAGTACGTTTCTGATATATCAATTGATCTTTTGATTGAATTGATTCAAGTGGATATATTTAAAAAGCCACTTTTAAAAATTGAACTAATCAAACACAGTTAAAAATTTCAGGCTCAAGATTGTGAATTAAGTTTGTGTGTGTGTGTGTTTGTGTGTTTTTACTGAAAGTTGATCAAAATGGCTCAAGGCGATTACAACATTTGGAATTGGAAGAGTTTAAGTTGTGGTTTGAAGAAATAAAAGCAGAGTTGAAAGCAGACTTTAATGCAAATTTGAAAGTAGAGCTGAAGAAATTAAATGCAAATACAACTGATCTGAATATTGAATTGAATAATAGTGATTCCTTAAATACAGACGACTAGTATAAAGAATTGAAGGTTAAAACTATAAAGGAAAGCAAAGAGAACAAACCACAAAAAAAGTATGTTTTTAAATTGAAAAATGACAAGATAAAAATTGAAAAAGAACCTATTTTATCTGAAAAGGACTTAGTTATTATTACCAAGATTCATGATTGTTTTCCATCTCTTCAACTAACTTCTGACTTCAAAGGTGATGAATCAAAAACTCTAGATAAATACAGAGGAATTCGTTTAATTGACGCATATATATTTGATGATTTAATGGATTCAGATTCTTAGCCAAGTTAGAGATTCATTATATTCGAAATGATATTCCAAAGAAGTATTGGAGTGAAATTACTACTACTCATTATATATTTAAATCCCCATTAAAATATTCCTTGCGTTATGCTTGGAATTTATTGGTTAAAGACATTTTAGCCGATATAGATGAAGAAAGATTTGATGATATTATTGATATTTCACTTGAGAGTTTTGAATTTACTTAAGGAAAAGCCTACCCTCAATTAGCCGACTTAACATCATCATTAAATTATATTGATCCCAAATGGACTTTTGATGCAATTAAGTACAGGCTTTTATTAGCAATATCAGTATTTGTCATTGCTGCAGCAGAATCAGCAAGTGACAGGTGGGACTTTTGTTGCAGATAAACGTTGTCGCAACAAGATTGCACAAATTTATCCCTGCCCCCATTGTGACAATACAAGAGTCCTTATAAGATATAAACCCAGAACTCACAAGAACAAGAACAAAAATTCTTAAACACCTCAATGAAGACAAATATCCAAATCTTTTTGGTCTAGAAATGTCTGGGCCAAAACAATTTCTATTGTTCTTGTTTTTGTTTTTAATGTTGTTACCGTGAATAATTTGCTTCAACTATTTATTTATTTATTTATTTTCTTTGCATTTGTTACTTAATGATTTTTATGTGTTTTAAAACATATTATAACCTAAAGAAAAGTAGTCTTTGCTATGTTCATGGATCTACTAAATGTTGCACGCATGCAACTTCTGATTCCCTTAATCGATGCAGACGCGTCGATCTCGAACAAAGAACAGAAAGGTTGATTTATATGTACGTCAGATATGTAAATATATTTATACAATTCCTGAAATACATACACAATAAACGCTGCTACATTTCATTGTTGTCGAGTTTGCTTTAGATTAACCGTTTTGGATTACTATGAACAGAAATAGGGAGAACAAAGAAAGGAAAAAAGTACTCACATTCTCAGATATATCACCTGTATTGAAAAATAGATATGGAGCAGGAACAGGAACAACTAAACTAAATGATCTCTCACATTCTAAAGACGAAGAATTAAGAATTAACAAAGCAAGGACACACTCGCCTACAAGGAAACGCAATGTTTACATATCTTCATATTCAAAGAAAGATAATGACCAGGAGAAAGATCAAAGTCTAGGACTGACATATAATAGTAACAAGAGACCTAACTTTGCAATACAGAGGAGTAAATATAAGAATGAACTCCTGGAGAAGAGACAAAATGGTGATAATGACCATAATGACAGTAAGAGACAGAAGAAGATAAACAATGAGCAAATTGAATCAGACGAACTTGATTTCCTGTCACTGGATATGGATTCATATAAGAAAACTCTTGATAGCCTCAATTTCTCATTACTCGAAGATAATAAGAAATCCAACAAGACAGATACAATAAGCAATAAGATATCAAGTATGTTTGATGATAAGAATCTAGAAAAGATCTCTAAGGAAAAAATCGATAATTCTCAATCCATATTGTCTCATAATTCCGATCTTGTTAATTTTGATCTTAGTAACGATGACTTCTTTGATGATTCGAAACAACGTGAGCGTTTGAAAGTTGTCAACACTTTTAAACCCAAATGCTCTTATGTCACATATGAAGTCTTGGCTGAAAAATTTGAAAAGAATAAATCAAAATTATTGAAACTGATTAGATTAAATGAGTCAACATTAGATTTACAAAACTCGAAGAATCTCGTAGAGTATAAATTTCTTATTGAATCAATTGATAATTACCAAAACTCTAAAAGATCAACAATTACACAAGCTGAAGTTTTAAACTTGGATAAAAAGAAATATTTTGGATATATAGGGAACAAGAGATCAAATTATTTGTCTCAACTAATCTCAAATGAATTTGAAACTGAATTAAAAGCTAAGCTGAAAAGTTCAAAATTTTTACAATTTTGGACAATTATAAACTATAACTTGTATATACTAACACCACAACTAATATCATGGATCATCATAGAAGATGAACATTTAGAGAAACACTCACAAGTTTATAAATTTATGGAAGATACTTCGGCTTATGGACTACTGCTAATGGATGAACAAGATTTGAAAAAACAGAAAGATCTCACTGAGGTGGATAAGAACCTCTACAGATCAAAACAGCGACAGAAGCTGATATAACACCTTGGAAGTCCAACTACGGTATAATATAATGTTAATAAACATATATATATTGTAAATAAATATATGGTAGATACAAGATAAACTCACTTGCCAGATATGGACCTCTCACTTTACTTCCTGATATGGCAATTGTTATAATGACTTCCCGATTCGGCGTTTGTGTGCCAAGTTCAAACTGTCGAAAATCTGGAAAGAGCGAAAAATTCTTTGGCCTCCTTTATCAAAGCAAAAAGAGAAGTACAATTGATTAGCATCTATCAACTTTATCCTCAAATATATCCTTTTTATTAAAGCCATCCCCCAATCAGTTGATACTAATATTCATCAATGTCTTCCTTCCCAAGAACCTGTTACAAGTGTGGTAAAATCGGCCATTTCGCCGAAAACTGTGAAGAAACAGAGAAGCTCTGTTACAATTGCCGTCAACCAGGTCATGAATCTACTGAATGTCCTGAACCAAAGCAAACCAACATGAAGCAATGTTACAACTGTAACAACACCGGTCACGTTCAATCCGAATGTTCTGAACCATTGAAGCACACCGCTAACAACTCCAGATGTTACAACTGTGGTAAAGTTGGCCACATGGCTAAGAGCTGTTACTCTCCAAGATCTCAAGGTGCTGGTGCTTCATCTGGATCTAAGATCACTTGCCACAAATGTGGTGGTTTAAACCATTTTGCAAGAGACTGCCAATTCAAGGCTACCAAATGTTACTCTTGTGGTAGAACCGGTCATTTCGCCAAGGACTGTCAATCCGCTGGTGGTGACAACTTCCAAAACAAAACTTGTTACAAATGTGGTGAATCCGGTCACATTTCTAAGTTCTGTGAACATCAAGAAGCTCCTTTGATTATTTAATTTGATTGATTTGTCAATTTTATTTACTTACTCAATATCAATATCAATATCAACTTTTTTTATGTTCCTGACACTGTTTTATTTTGTTTTGTTTGCTTTTGCTTCAAGTTTGTTAATTTAAACCTCAAATTTTCTTCTCATCTGTTTTATTCCTTTTGCAATGTTCTCATGCCTGTATTTTTTATCTTAATATTGCGTATGTGAATTTTGTTGATGTGATAGTACCATTATATTTTTTTTTTACCTTAGTATTCATTACTAACCCCACCAATTGTTTGTCCGTGTTAATAATTCCAGAAGCAAAACAAAAGGAGATCAAAGAGTCAAAAGAAGAAGGAAAAAGGATGGTTATATGAGTGTTGTCTTGCTTATTTTGTTATCTGGCAGTTTATGTGATGATGTTGATTTATTTTATTTTTTACCCCACAATATTTATTTACTTTATTTTTAAGTTGTTTTATTTTCTTATTTTGCCCATGCATATTCATATTTATAATCATAATCATTATTCATCTTCTCTCATCATACTTTATATCTTATCTTATCTAGATCTCTATTTATTTTGCTCTCATTTTTGTATACTTAGTATGACATCTCTTTCACTGGAATAATTCTATTTTCTTACCATTTGTAATCGGATTTGGTTGTAGAAGCAGAAAAAGAATATTATTGTTGTTCTTATTAGTATGCATGCATATAATTATCTATTTCTTATCTTTGTACATATAATCAGCTAACTTGACTACTTCTTTACCTTCTTTGAAATCATGCAATCTGATTATATCACATTCATTCTCAACCAATGGCATAATACAGGCCAAAGTTCCTGGGATTCTGTCTTTTGCATCTGAAACATCCATGATCTCTCCAAGGAAACGCTTACGACTATGACCCATTAATACAGGAAGACCTTTGAAAGTAGTCACTTCACTACCAGTCTTGTCACAGTTCATATATCCTTTCAAAACAGGTAGGTCTTGAATAACTTCAATGTTTTGTCTAGTGTTTTTGGCAAATCCTAATCCAGGATCAAGAATCAATTGCCATCTGGAAATTCCTGCATCTAATGCTTTGTTCAATAAAGTGCTGAGTTCTCTGCTAATATTCAAAATGGTATCACTTGGCACAGAGTTTCTTTGTTTATTTTGTATAGGGTAAAATTCCTTCAAATCCTCAGGTTTGTCTTGTGAGTAATCAGTAAATTTTGTCATAGTGTTAATATCGCCTCTTGTATGGCTTAATACATATGGTACTTTGTACTTGGCCATAACCTCAAACATCTTATCGTCAAATTGACCTCCTGAAATATCATTGATAATATCAGCTCCAGCCAATATAGCTTCTTCAGCTACTTTAGATCTATATGTATCAACTGAGACTAAAATCTGTGGATATTTCTCCTTGATAAATTTAATTATTGGTAAGATACGGTTTAGCTCTTCTGTCTCATCAACTTGCTCGGAGTTAGGACGAGTTGAACATCCTCCAATGTCTATGATTTCAATCTTAGAATCAACCATTTGTTGGATTCTATTTTCGATACTTGTTAAATCTAAAAAGTCTCCACCATCCGAGAAAGAATCTGGTGTAACGTTCAGTATTCCCATCAGCTTAGTATTGATCTTGTCATTTTTATTGTTGATTAAATCAAATTCAAGGCATTTCTCAGAGTCAATGACATTATCTCCTCTCAATGGAACGATATTGACCAAATCAATAGATTCCTGGATTTCCTTATCTAATCCTGAAACATTGGCAAATAATTGCTTGAGATGATTATGAATTGGTTCAGCTGTGACCGGATGGATAAACTCTGGTGAAATTAATTCACAGAGTGGAACTAAAACAAAGGATCTTTCAAGCATTGAAATATGTGGGACATTCAGATCTTTATCATTGACAATTACATTGTCGTAAAGAATAATATCTAAATCAATCGATCTCGGACCATTATTGAATTCCTTGACTCTATTCAAGAATTCATATTCAATCTGCTTTAATTTCTTTAGTAATCCTTGTGGAGAATCTGTTGTACTACATTTCAAGACACCGTTTATGAAACTTGGTTGGTCTAAGAAATACATTGGTTTAGATCTGTACAATGAAGAAGTTCTAAGGACTTTTATATCCAATTTTTCCAACAAGCTGATTGACTCATTGATATTAGCTAATTGATCACCTTGATTGGATCCAAATGCAATATAAACAGTATGCTCTTTAAAACTTTTTCCAGTGGTTCCCTTCGAGTCACTTGAGTCTGCTGTAGTTTCAGAGTTTAAATTGGGTATATATCCAGCTTGGTCGAATTTAACAAAATCCAAGGAAGCGATATCTACAGCTTCTCTATTTCTGATGATAGATACACCAACACCATCTGTATATTCAATTGCAGTTGGTTTCCATACTTGAACTTTACAATCTTTGACATTTTCACAGCTGCTCAGGATCAATTTGGATACGTTCAATACCAACGCTTCAACAGTTTTAAACTCTGATTTTTCAACGTAATCGTTAACTAATTGAGCTACGTAGTTTGAATCAACTGAATCTTTCACCAAGTCAGGGGTCTCCAGTTCAATATTCAGTATCACAGGTTGTTTGTCTAATCTTTCTTCTTTAAAGACACCAATGATAGTCATCATTTGTAAATCGTTAATGAGGATCTTATCTGATATCTCATCAATTTTTTCAGGTTGTGCTTTATCATGCTGGTTATTATATCTGTTCAAATGGTAAATGATCTCACAATTATCCTTCTTCTGTGTAACTTTCAGAGATCCTAAAGTACAGTTTTCGTGAAATAACACTTTCTGAAACAGGCTGGAACTCAATGCAGCCAAATCTTTAAAATTGTCACCTTGACCTAATGTCTCGCTCGTATAGTCTTTTATAGCACGGGACAAAACTGCATAGTTAATAGAATATTTCAGATCATCTGTTGCACTGGCTTTCTGAAAAGACGTCCTTAGATCTACAGATGCCTGTAGATCTTTGACTTCATTGTTAATTCTGGATTTAAACTTGAGGTTTTTGATAGAAACTGTATCTGTCAACTCTTGAATTATAGGAGATTTGGAGGAAATCTTTCTCAAAAGAGATAGTCGCAAGGTGGTCTGTATTCTTGAAACCATTGTTATAGACCTTAGCATTTTCAATGTGTGTATTTTAATCACCTTTATGTAATCAAAACTTTCAGACAGACACTGCTTTCCTTATATATGGCACAGCGGAGTTAAAATCAGGAAAAAGAGTAGAGATTTTGCCGTATTTAAATATTTCAGATCCTTTTGATATTTTTCGCTATGCAACCCAGAGGGTTGATTAAATTAAAATAGAGTGAATTAAATTGGCTGATTTTCGTGGCAATACCGTCAATACCCCACTTGAACCATTACACTACGGCCGACAAGGTACTATTAAGCACATTATACACCGACAATGCTCTTTAGAAGGTTCTTAGCCACCGCTGCATCCAAAGTCCCGGCCAAATCAACCACCTCGTTTGCTGACATAGTGATCATTGGAGGAGGACCCGCTGGTTTGACACTAGCTGCCGCATTAAAGAACTCAAAGATCACCAGAGACCTCAAATGTACACTTATTGAAGGTGGCAATTTGATTGAGCCATTGGAGAAGTTTAACTCTGAACCACCTTCCAATTTCATGAACAGAGTGGTCAGTTTGACACCAACCACTATTGATTATTTAACCGAAATTGGAGCATGGAACCACATCAAAGAAGAAAGAATACAATCATATGACAACATATCAGCTTACGATGGTATTACCAACAGTAAAATTGATTTTGAATTCAATAACATTGCTACCATGGTTGAGAATTTCAATATTCAATCAGCTTTATTGGCTCGTATTAATGAATTACCTCAAGGTGAGTTGAATATTTTAGACAAGACTAAAGTCGTGGATATCGTTGACAATGAAGAAGGTAAGTTAGACTGGCCAGTTGTTATGCTAGAAAATGGTGATGCCATCCAGACTAGATTACTGATTGGATGTGATGGATACAATTCACCTGTTAGAAAATATGCACAAATTGAGAGCAGAGGTTGGGCTTATAACAGATGGGGTATTGTTGGTACTTTAAAATTCAAAGACTCAGCATTCAGGTTCCCAACCGGTTGGCAAAGATTTTTAACTAGTGGTCCTATTGCTCTTTTACCATTACCTGATAATTACACATCCTTAGTGTGGTCAACCACTCCGGAATTGGCCAATATTTTGATGAAATTACCAGAAGACAAGTTCATTGCTATGGTTAACGCCGCTATGAAATTATCACCTGAAGAAATGGATTACTTATATAAATTATGTGAGAAAAATGATGATTCTTTAATTGATGAAGTTCAATGGAGATTAGATGTGTTTAACTCCAAATTAAAGACCGCTGAAGATGGGGAAAAGTTCCCATTAGAAGTTGAATCAATGGTTGAAAACTCACGTGGAAGATTTCCATTAAAACTTTCTCATTCTGATACCTATGTAAGTGACAGAGTTGCTCTCGTAGGTGATGCAGCACACACTACACATCCATTAGCTGGTCAAGGTTTAAATATGGGTCAATTGGATGTTCAGTCATTAATGAAATGTCTTGAGAAAGGTATGTCTCGTGGTTTGGATATTGGTAACAAACTCGTGTTAGAACCATATTTCAGTGAAAGATACCCTGAAAACCATGTTTTATTGGGCATTGTCGATAAGATTCATAAGATATACTCAACCGATTTTACTCCTTTAGTCATGGCCAGATCTTTTGGTGTTGATTTCTTGAACAATGTTCCATTTATCAAGGACTTTATGGTTAGTCAAATTAGTGGTGGAAAGAAATGATAATCAAATGATGAAATAATCCTACTTTTACATTAGTAAATTTTCATGTATATAAACCCTAAATAACTGCTTTAAAAATTGAATGAAATGACGCAAAAAGAGTCTTATACCTTTTGTATATGAAGTAACTTATTTGCTTCCCAAAGAGCTATGATGCCTAGAAGATAAATGACCCGAATACCTGTGTATTTCATCACGACGCTTCTCATCTCTATCTCCATCCTTGGAGTCTGTTTTATCGCTTCTGTGTCTATCGCTTCTGTGTCTATCGCTTCTGTGTCTATCGCTTCTGTGTCTATCACTGCTATGTCTATCACTTCTGTGCCTAACACTTCTATGACTATCGCTTCTATGCCTGTCACTTCTATGGCCATCACTCCTGTGTCTATCACTGCTACTGCTGTGGTGATCCCTCTTGGTATCTGTCCGCTGATAACAACGTGAACTAGGTTCATATTTAGTTCTCTTACGATCGCCACGAATCTCACTCAAGTATTGATTGACGCGTTTGGTACTCTGACTGAAATCTACATGGATTCTTCTATCATCTATCAGCACGTTATCCATCTTAGAGTATGCAGACTCGACAGATTTCTTGTCTTCAAACTCTATAAACCCATAACATAATGAATGGCCCGTTGTCTTGTCCTTCAAAATTTCACATGACTTGATCGTGCCGAATCTATTGAATATCAACGACAAGTCAGCCTCAGTTGTAATTGGATTCAACTTGCATATAAACAATACATTTTCAGATGGCTGAATCGTAGATATTGGTAAATCTCCAAGTAATTCTAAGGTTAAAGCTTGAGATCTTGCTTTTGATTCTTTGATTTCATCTCTTTCATCTTCATCCTCCAAATGCACATCATCCAAGTCATCCAGACCTTGGTCGTCAAGTAAAAGTCTAAAAGAGTCAAGTTGTTTCTGAGTAGGTCTGGGGCTATTGGGTGGAAAATCAATACTATTATCATCGTCAAATGGATCATCTAAGATATGTGTATGCATAATTCGTATATCTTTCAAAGGGCGCAATGCATCATCTAATATCGTGGTGTTTAATGCTTGTAAAACGCTAAACCCTTCTTTCATCTCACCAAACGGCACTACTTGTCTGTTCAAATTTTCTAAAAGACGCTGGTTATCTGTCAATGTTATGATGAAATTAGAATTGAAATGAGCTTTGGAATCAAGTATGAAAGAAAATACACCTAGATTCGTTATATTTGTCTTTTTATTTGACAATTTCATCGATTTCCGTTCATAATTTTTAATGTAGTCTCTTTTATATCCCAGTATTGACGTACTATAATCTGTTTCACAAGTTGCTACAAAATCCTTTTCCACTTTAGAGAATAGGGAAAAGTTGAAATGTTTGGCCTTGCACAATTTCAAAAAATTGAAAGATTCATTAGGAGCATCTTCAACAAAGAGATCAATTACAATGTTTCCCTGCGTAGTTTCTATCAAAACACTCATATCATATCATATCATATCATAAGCTCTGTGAATTGTGCTAGTCCTTGCACTGTACCACACTGTATCTGCATCACTCTACTACATATATATATATTATTCTTATTCTCTCTCTGGCTAAATTTTACCCCAGTCTTGTGGCGGTGTATGCTCAAAATATTTATGTGGCGCGGTAGCCGATATTTTTTCGTTGTTTGTGGCTGTGTCATAATAAATTAAACGGTTGGAGGAACCCTTAATTCACCTTTCTTATCTGAGTTTCACTGTTGACATCCCTCATATGTTGAGGACTCAGGTACAATAACAGGAGTACATAATTACCATAAAAAACGTTTTTCTTTCAATTTTGCATTGTTCCTCTCTTCCTGGACATCCGGTTGGCCAGCTGTAATCCGCCTCAGTGGCAAACAAAGTGATTCACAGACCCAATCTGAAGTCCACAACAGCAGATTCCCGTCGCGATGCCGTTATCCGGGGAGCCACGAGCGGTGATTGGCCCGTCTGCTGACTTGGTCTAGATCCATGCCCGTCGCCACCACAGCACAATAGAGCATCTCAGTGGGCATTGTACTAAAGAGTCTGGCTTATTATGCAATTTGTCAGTGTTTGTCAGTCGTTGAAAATACTAGAATGTAGCACTCTCATAGTGGTGCAGTTATCGACGCGTCGCTGGCGGTGTCTCTCTAATTTTTGCTGTAAACGGAATAGATAGCCTTTCTCGAGCTGCCCTGCATAAAGTAGTATAAATACTTTGATCTTTCCATTTCACTCACTCTCTAGTACTTCGTCATCCACTTTCTTGCAATTGATCTGATCTCCCGTCGCATATCAATTTCTGATCTATATTTTATCTTAATCACTTAGCTGCAAAAATGTCTACTGTTGGAAAAGTATGTAACCTTTCAAAATTTCCTTTGGAAAAATCCGTTATCTTATCTTTAGATGAAAAATAGACGTTTGGAACGGAATTTTCTACAATTTCAAGGTTTGCCTTTCTTGAGATTGGTTTACTATAGCCTAGAATTGTGCCTGTATGGTCAATTGATCATATCGTCGGATTTCATTACTATTGTCCTACGTTGAATCCCATTTTTAATACTAACTAATTCATAATTGCGTTTTTTTCAATGATTCTAGACCATTACTTGTAAAGCCGCCGTCGCTTGGGAAGCCGGTAAGGACCTCTCAATTGAAACAATTGAAGTTGCTCCACCTAAGGCTCATGAAGTCAGAGTCAAGATTGCTTACACCGGTGTCTGTCACACCGATGCTTACACCTTATCTGGTAACGATTCAGAAGGTGCTTTCCCAGTTATCTTTGGTCACGAAGGTGCTGGTATTGTCGAATCCGTTGGTGAAGGTGTTACCTCTGTTAAAGTAGGTGACCACGTCGTTTGTCTTTACACCCCAGAATGTAAGGAATGTAAGTTCTGTAAGTCTGGTAAGACTAACTTGTGTGGTAAAATTAGAGCCACTCAAGGTAAGGGTGTTATGCCAGATGGTACCTCCAGATTCACCTGTAAGGGTAAGCCATTATTTCACTACATGGGTTGTTCCACTTTCTCTCAATATACCGTTGTTGCTGATATCTCAGTTGTTGCTGTTGATCCAAAGGCCCCAATGGACAGAACTTGTCTTTTAGGTTGTGGTATCACCACTGGTTATGGTGCTGCTATCAACACTGCTAAGATCTCCGAAGGTGACAACATTGGTGTCTTTGGTGCTGGTTGTATCGGTTTATCCGTTATTCAAGGTGCCGTTGCCAAGAAGGCCGGTAAGATCATTGTCATTGATATTAACGACTCTAAGAAGGAATGGGCTGAAAAATTCGGTGCTACCGATTTCGTTAACCCAACTAAATTACCAGAAGGTCAAACCATTGTTGACAAATTAATTGAAATGACTGACGGTGGTTGTGATTTTACCTTTGACTGTACCGGTAACGTCCAAGTCATGAGAAATGCCCTTGAAGCTTGTCACAAAGGTTGGGGTGAATCTATTGTCATTGGTGTTGCTGCCGCTGGTAAGGAAATCGCTACTAGACCATTCCAATTAGTTACTGGTAGAGTCTGGAAAGGTTGTGCTTTTGGTGGTGTTAAGGGTAGAACTCAAATGCCAGATTTAGTGCAAGACTACATGAACGGTACTTTGAAGGTTGATGAATTCATCACCCACAGACATCCATTAGACAAGATTAACGAAGCCTTCCATGATATGCATGCTGGTGACTGTATCAGAGCTGTCATCACCATGGATGAATAAATACTTGATACTTTTAATCTAAGATAATGTCCGTAATTTAGCACTTTTCACATTGGTTTTGTCTTTGTAGTATCTCTCTTTCAATATAGTTTCCACAGCATTCTTTCCTCCAGTAATGTCTGTTAAGTGTATAGTAATTGTGTTCGGTAAGAAACTTGAATATTTTGATGACTTTAAAAATAGTAATTGTACCCTTTAACAAAAGTACCAACAACCTTCTTGTTTTGAAAATATAGAAAATTAAATATGTAACTGAAGAATTGGATTTGACCTTCACCATAAAATTAGTAATTAACAAAGCAAAGATACCTTTGTTTAAGCATTACATAGTGTTATAATATAAACTTTTAGGAGCCTCAAGGGGCTATTATACGTCAGCCAGTATGTATGTACCAAAAGGTTTAGAGAGAAAGTGTACCACAAAAGACAACATCTAAACTTGTCGTGTCAAATCGAGTATCGCACGCTCTGATCTCCAAAGATTTTCAAATTTGGCAAAGCAGTTGTCGGGAAATGGAGAGAATCGAAATTTTGGTGTTTTTCTGTGACAAGTCATATGCAGTCCTAGTTCAAGTTAACATTAGACACAGCGTATACATTGCTACGTTATCAAGCGGTCAAAGGTATCGCTGTTACTATATCTTCTATATTGTTTCACTTATATTTTCAGTTTTTGTCACACACATATACACGTTACACTCGTTTAGTTTCTCAACTACTACCATTTTTTTTTCATATTTATTATTTAACCAGGTCAGTTTTAGCTTTAAAATCTTCTGATCATTGGTCTTATTTTTCACGTTCCATTTTCATTGCATTTCTATTATCAGGGTCACTGTCTTTTTTTTCAGGTTTTAAAAGCATAAAATATAATATTAATTTTGGGTTTACAGGTTAAAATAATTATAATAAAATGTCATCACAAACACCATCTCCACCAACTGCAGACTCTGCAGCAGCGGGAGTTTATGTCTTGATTCATATGTCAACGACAGCAGACGAACAAGGACTACACATCACTAGGGATGCCTCTGAGATTATTGAGCTTGCATGGTGTATTGTAAACGCTAATGATCTCTCAGAGGTACATAAGAACTCTACTTTGATAAAGCCAATCAATACACCAATCACTCCATTATGTACATCATCTACAGGTATCACATGGAACGAAGTTAAGGATGCAAGCAGTTTGAAAGAAGGTTTAGATTTCCTCAATACAGATATCGAGAAGTATGCCTTGAACTTGAACCTTCCTTTTTATTTCGTTACATTTGATTCATGGGATCTTAGAATGAAGTTACCAAAAGAATCAAGAGAGAAGTCCATTACTATTCCTAAATATTTAGAGTTTTCACGTTACTTTGATGTCAAAAGGGAGTGCAACAGATTCCAAGAGTTTAATAACATGGCTGGCGAGGATCAAACTATTCCAGTCTGCACATTGTCCCAAGCTGCCAATTTATTAATTGAGAAGAACAACGAATCTGATCTTCAGTCAAGTTCAATTTCTAGAAGAGCATCTGAAGAAGTTGATCTCTTATTGAAAGTAGTGAGTCAGTTGAAGGCCAAAACAGCAGCATCATCTAGTACAACTTTTTTCAAGAAACCTCACGATATGAACTTGGATATTTTACAGTTTCTCAATGAAAAATCAAGAATTTTATACATGACCAACTTACCAGGTGATACTACACAAAGTGAATTAGAGTCATGGTTCACCCAGTTTGGTGGAAGACCAATTGCCTTTTGGACTATCAAGACCCCACATATTCCAACTCTTCCTGCTGCTACTGATTCTTCCAGCCGTTCAAATTCTCAAGTCAGTATTGCATCATTACCTCAAATTCCAACTTCAACAAGTACCAATCCTTCAAATTTAATCAACACAAATTTTGAAACGGTATCAGACTCATCTTCTCCATCAACTCCTTCTTCGCCTGCAGTTACTCCACAAATAGCTAAACCTGTCAATTCAGGCTTTGTTATTTTTTCCAGTCATGAAGAAGCAATTGAATCATTGGCAATGAATGGTAGAATCTTGAACGATAAAATTATTGAAGTTCAACCATCCTCTGTACGTGTTTTGGATAAGGCACAAGAGATCTTGACTCCATTTCCTCAATCTAAAAACAGACCAAGACCAGGTGATTGGACATGTCCTTCATGTGGATTTTCCAACTTCCAGCGTAGAACTGCTTGTTTCAGATGTTCTTTCCCTGCTGCGTCTGCTGCTGCAATCCAAGAGTCTATGTACCAGTCGAATAGCAATAGTAACAACGGCCAGTCGAACGGTACCAACAGTAGCAGCAATAACAGCAACAACTCAGGAAACAGTTCTTCGAATGGACCAAATACAACCAATGCTGTCAATCACACTTTACAAAGCAATGTTTACTTGAACAGTCAATTACAACAAAATAGTAACGGTGGTTCAAACAATCAGCAAGGAAATCCCTATCAAAAGGGTAATGCCAATGGTAATATGCACATGAATAACAACGGCAATAAGAATCACTACAACAACAATCAAATGAGTAATTATAACAATAATAATTATAATAATAACAACCATTATAATGGTAGATCTTATTCTCAACCTTCTCAAATGAACAACAGTTCTATGAATTCCTCAGTTGGAAATAACGGTATGTTGAACCATAGCTACAACAATCACAATAACAATGGAAATAATAATTCCAACAACAATAATGGAGGAAATAATATTCCTTTCAGGGCTGGTGATTGGAAGTGTATAAACGAGAACTGCTCTTACCACAATTTTGCGAAGAATGTGTGTTGTCTTAAGTGTGGTGCTCCCAGAGTACAATCTGCGATCGTCAATGGTCACGCTCACAACCAACACCATAACCATCAAGGCTCAAATGGAAACCAATCCTCCAAGTCTGCTGGACAACAAGGAATGAACAACAACTATTCCAATATGTCTTCACCTGCTTTTGGTCCTCAATCTAGTCGCATGAACAATGGAAACAACAACAAACAAAACCAGAACCAATTGTACAGACAGCCACAACAAAATCGTCATAATCAGCAACAACAGCAGCAGCAACAACAACAACAGCAGTACACCCCAATCGAGTTACACAAGACTATGTCATTACCCAACCAAACCTTGGCTAATAACAACAGCACATCGTCTACCCCATTGTTGAAAAACCTTAACGAATTGGTCAACACTCCAACATTTGCTCCATTGACTTCTAACAATTCCAACAACTCTTTATTCAACATCAGTACAGGTGTTGCATCTGCTGCTACTTCTAGTCTGGCTGCCTCTACTTTAAATTTGGACAATTTGGCCAGTAAAATTGTCGGTTTGAATTTGAATGGTGCTTACACAGACCCAAACACTAATAATATTAGTGGTAATGCTGGAAGCAGTTCACCAAGTTCCAGTTCTGCGAACCTTAACTTGAACCTTAACGGTATTAATTGATTGTGGTTATGTTTTGAGGTTAGTAGTTTGTTCACATTCTCATATTGTTTTCTTCTTCTTTTATTCCAAAGACCCCATACTATTTCGCTACAAGCTTTCAGTTATTGTGTTTATTAATGTTCCAATTGTTTTAATCTTTAATTTTTTATACTCTTTTTATTCTTATTTTGTATTTCACAGTATTTTCATTTGTTTCTCTCAGGTTTTTTGTTAGGTTATCAACTATTGTATTTCTGTTCACTAGAGAAAAAAAGTTGCTTGGGGTTTATTAGCATGTTTACATTGTTTCTTTTTAATTATATAATTTTGCTCTCATCAACAATCATATAAACGTACATATTTTTGAAATAGTAGTAAAAACTACAAGTCAGCGGCTTTAGTCTTATGGCGCACAGCCGTGAATTGGAGGTGATGCCTGCTTAACTATTGTTTACGATTTGATGCAACATGACTGAAATATGTCTTCATTCTGTTGCAATAGACAAACGTGCTTAAAGCCAGGACTCTTGATTGGCGACATCTGGACCATATCACCTCAACTTATACCCAATATTTCAGAATATCAGCCATAACTCGAGATGGAAGTCTTTAGTGGTGATGATGGCACTGATCCAAGTGTTCAAACACAGACAGTTTTCCAATTACAACTATATTTCTGTCTTACTTTGGGGTCTATAATCTTTGTGGTATTTTGTATAACGAGATATAAGTTTCCATTAGTGTATTCTGTTCGTTCATATAGAAATATTTTGATCAGGAAACTCCCTGATGATTTTTTCGGTTGGATAAAGGCTCTCATAACCATTCAGAATGATGAATTCCTACAGGTTGCTGGGCTAGACGCCTACGTGTTTCTGTCGTTTTTCAGAATGGGTATCAAGATATTTTTCACAATGGCAGTCTTGGGAGTAGTTTTTCTTACTCCAATACGGTATCTTCTGACAGGTAAGATTGATAGAGACTTGGTAGCATATGTATTGAAACCCTTTACTTCAACATTGATTCCAGGCTTTAGCTCGAAACCGGACCCAGATGATCCTACAGCACCAGGTGGCTCAGAGAGTAATGATCCCGAGGGGCTGTTGATTGTTTCAACAATATTTACCTATATTTTTACAGCAGTCGTTTTATACTTCTTGTTCAAGGAAACTGCTCATGTGATCAGAACTAGACAAAGAGTTTTAGGAGTTCAAAAATCAGTTACTGATAGAACCATTTTTATATCCAATATTCCTAAACATCTTGTGGATGAAGACGAATTACAAGAACATATTGAAACTTTAGGCGTTGGTAAAGTTTCCAAAATCACCCTCATGCATGACTATTCACAATTGAAAGCTTTATTTGAGAAGAGGAAGTTTATTATTAAGAAGTTAGAGTATTTTTATTCCAATCATTATGGATTGAATATTAAAATTTTGTCAAAAAACAGGGTTCCTTCAACGACTTTGAAGATTATAAAGGAGCAAAGCAATGGACTCACTACCAGCAGCAGTGAAAGTAGTCTCACCAATAGTCATCTTTTTGAAGTTTCAGACACAACACCTTTGCTCAACACCCTTGATAAAAAGCATCCTACAAAGTCTAAGCCAACCATTAAATTGAGCATGTTTGGACCCAAACTTGACGCAATAGATTATTTTGCTAGAGAGTTGATCAACGTAGATCAAGATATAGTTCAACTTCGAGTGAATGATGAGTTCAAATCCATTCCAAAGGCTTTTGTCACCATGGAGAGTGTTTCTGATGCGCAAATGGCAGCACAAGCTATATTTTCACCAAATTCTTTTCAATTAATCACAAGTCTTGCGCCCGCTCCAATGGACGTCAATTGGGAGAATTTGCTATTGAGTGAGAGATCAGTATTTGTTAGAAAGAATGTTATTGAAGTGTTTACAGTTTTATTCAGTGCTTTACTGATTATTCCTATTAGGTATATCACCTCGTTACTTAATGTTAAAGAAATAACAAAGATGTGGCCTGAATTTGGTAAATATTTGTTGAATCATGATTCGATTAAGAATTTAGTAACTGGTTTACTACCTACTTATCTTTTCACAATCATTAATGTTACTTTACCCTATGTTATTTCATTTTTGTCAAATTTACAAGGAACAATAAGTAAAGGTGATGTTGAATTATCAATTATACGGAAAAATTTTCTTTACATATTTTTCAACTTATTTTTAGTTTTCACATTGTTTGGGACATGGAGTAGTTATAAAGCTTTGCTATCAGATACAACAAAAATTGCACCTTTACTTGCTATATCCATTAAGACTCTTTCATTATTTTATGTGGATTTGATTTTGTTACAAGGTTTGGTGATGTTCCCATTCAAGTTGTTACAAATTGGCGATCTATCGTTTATATTCTGGCAATATGTTCTATGCTCTAAATTTCAAACTCCTCGTGCGTATAGAGATCTGTTTTATAAACCTGCTGTTTTTGACATTGGATTGATTTTGCCTCAACACATGATGATCTTCATTATTGTTATAATTTATTCTGTTATTTCAACCAAGCTTTTACTTGCCGGACTTGTGTATTTTATACTGGGTTATTACACATACAAATATCAACTAGTATATTCAATGGTACATCTTCAACACTCAACAGGAAAGGCATGGCCAATTATATTCAGAAGAGTATGTATTGGTATATTCTTCTTACATTTGACCATGTTTGGTACATTAGCTCTAGAACATTCATTTGTATTAGCTGGTTTTATAGTTGCGTTATCGCCTGTCACTATTTTGGCTTTAATGTTCTTTGAAAGAAACTATATGCCTCTGTTATTTTATATCGCCTTGGATGCTATCAAGACCTCGGGTCAATCAGTTGAACCGGACAGTGAGAACAATAACACAGCTTTAACATTTGAAGATACAATCGACGATATCAGCAACACAATCACCAATGCACTAACCGGTTCATCCCACCACAATCAAGGAACACAATACGAGTCAGCCAATGGTAATGGCACTTATGAGCATCATATACCCACGCTACGCAAGAGGCGTAGCACAATCGACGAGGAAAGAGAAGAGTTTCAAAGTTATACATACCCTTATTTACTCGATAGGATGGATGGTCCATGGATTGGATTCATTGGGGATTATATCGACACTGTTGAATACTATCTGAACGTTGATCATGATGAATCTGTGAGTGTCACCGAACCAGCAGACGAGATAATAACCGCCGTGAAGCGTCGCAAGAACACGATACTAGAATATGACTAATTGCAATTAGGATCATGATTTTGAATGATATGCATTGATCGAATAAATAAATAAATAAAGAAATGAATTAGAAGGTTGCATATATATGTACAGAGAAATGTAACAAAAAGAAAATTAAAACATAAGTAAATAAGTAAAACAATCAGAAAAAATGAAGTAAATATCATGAAGGACATTAGAATAAAATCACACCAACTTCACTTCTATTCTTGATATCCAATTCTTTAGTCTTTTTGTCAAAACCTCCAAGTACAGGGAATGCTTTGTAGTTGAAAAGGTAGTAATTCAAGAATCCATCACCCATGCCGAATTTCAAAGAATCAATGAACAAAGCGCTATCTTGAGATGTGAGGGCATTGAAAACATCGATTCCTAATCTCTTTGAGATGATCAATGCATCAGTCATCAATGAATTCAATCTCTTTGTCAATTTAGCTGTTAGGACAGGATCAAAACGGTCGCCTTCAAAATCGGCATCTGATGCATAATAGAATAAGTAAGCTACACCTATTGATTGATGTGCTGGGTTATTCAATACTGTAAGTGGTAAGATGTAGAAGGAAAAGAAATCGGTAATTTTACCCTGTGCTGGATCTTCAACAACATAAGTTTGAATGATTTTCTTATCTTGATCTAATTTCCAAGATTCAGTTGTTCCCAATAACCAATGTGTAAGTTCATCTTTTGAGAATTCTGCTGCTATTGCGAAACGAGATTGATATTTCACAAATAAATCATATACTTGATCTAAATCATCTAATTTCATTGGTCTCAAACCTGGAGTCTTAGTCAAAGAAGGTAAGGCATATCTTGCCACCATATCTGATTTTGTCTTGTTTTCTGGTTTAGTTGAGAATCCACAATCGTATAATTTGGACCAGTTGATTGGTCTATGTGTGTATCTACATACTGTTACAGGTGATGGTAAAACTGCACCTGAAGTGTATAATGCCTGCCAAATATCGAATTTGTTGACTCTTCTTGTGATTTCCTTGATTAATACTGGTGCCAATCTTTTATTTCTTAACTTTTTATGAATACAAAGGAAATTGATTTCCACAGATTTTATTTTCTTTGATCTGATGTCTAATATAGAAGGGATAGCAGATATGAATGCAACTAACTTACCTGTTTGTTTAACTCTAACACCGACATACCACTCTGGTTTCCATCCTGGAGGTTTCAAAGCCCATTCAAAGAACTCTGGAGAGTATGCAAATCTGAAAGATTCATCTTGATCTTCAACATAATGATCTATTAATAAATCGTACAATTGCTCCATTTGGTCTTTATCACAAATATCTATAGTTGACCATTCAAACTCTTTGAGCATGGGGAAAGGTTCATCAGGTATATCGGCTGGGGTCTTTATTTTATCAATCGGACCTTCTTCACTGATTTCTTCATCAAACTTAGCAACTGGCTGGGTTTTCCAGAATCTGTAATCTTTCATCTCTTTATGCTGTTTATCAGTTAACTCTTCACCCATGGCGAGCTTCTTGAGAAGTTCCTGAATCTTCAAAGAGTTTATATTCTGTTCGTCACTCATGGTCTTTTAAAATATCAGATGCTGATAAATGAAAACTTCTCTAAAGGGAATCTATACTACTAATGTGGAGTATATATATGTAATGTTGAATCCACACTACACACTTTTATGCACCTTGTAAGTTTTCGAATGTTCGGCTGAATCGCACATCAAAGAGAGTGTGTCAAATTTCGCGGCTGTGTAGGGAAAAATAATTCAACAGGGTAACTTCCGACCACATAATTTTTTTTTTTTTTGTACATTTTTAGACCTATGATTTTGAAATATTTAAATCTATTTGTGGGTTTCTAGATAAGATTTTTGGTACTTCAAGTCAGCTAAGTTCATTTTAGTGTAGCGTATTTTCCTGATAAAAGTTACCTGTGAGCTATGATTTCCGCAACTGCATGGGTTCCTAGAGGATTTGCCTCAGAATTCTTTGAAAAATATGAATTAGACGAGTCTGAGATGGAAAGAATCACACAGATGGCTAACCTTCAATTGGCTGAAGCCAAAGCTGATTTGAAAGATGCTCAAGAAGGTGAACTTGAAGGTGAAGGTGAAGCTGATGCTGCTGCTGAACCTGCCGCTAAGCCAGCTTCTTCTTTAAAAGAAGATGAAGATATGGATGATGATTTAAAGGAGTATGATTTAGAGCATTATGACGATGAACCAACTGATGGAGAGGGTAAACCATTGACCATGTTCCCAGGTTTAGCCAACAGTACAGCCAGATATTTCAAAGGAGATGATGATGAGAATATGGACGAAGATGGACAGGGAGAAGAAGCACAGCATTTTATCAGTTTACCAACAGACAAAGAGATAGCTGAAGAAAAAGCAGAATTACAAATATATCCTACAGATAACTTAGTGCTTTCTACACGTACCGAAGATGACGTCTCATATTTAGACGTTTACGTGTATGATGATGGTGCCGGTGCCCCAGAAGGTGCCGAAGAGGAAGACGCTGATAAATTGGATGCAGATGTTGCCAAGGGTTTAATACGTGAAAACAATTTATATATTCATCATGATCTTATGTTACCTGCCTTTCCATTATGTGTTGAATGGATAAATTTTAAGCCTAATGGAGAGAATAATGACAGCAACATGGGTAATTTTGCAGCTATTGGTTCATTTGATCCTACTATTGAAATTTGGAATCTTGATTCAATTGATAAAGCCTTCCCAGATGTTATCTTAGGAGAGTTTGAGATGGAAAATGCAGCTAATCAAAAGAAGAAGGGTAAGAAAGGTGGTAAGAAGAAGAAATCCGACCATGTATTAACTCATCATACTGATGCCGTGTTATCTCTTTCACATAACAGAGTGTTTAGAAACGTTTTGGCATCTACATCAGCTGATGCTACTGTCAAATTATGGGATTTAACCAATAGTAATGTTGCCAGATCTATGAAGATGATTCATTCAGGTAAGCATGTCTCGTCATCTCAATGGCACAAGTCTAGTGTTGGTCAAGATGATACTTCCTCTATATTATTAACTGGTGGTTATGATGCCACTGTATGTGTCAGTGATGTTAGAATTGAGAATGAAGCATCTATGAGTAAAAAATGGAAAGTTATGAGTAATGAAGATATTGAGAGTGTTACATGGGGTGATGAACATATCTTTTATTGTGGTACTGACCAGGGTAACGTGTACTGTTTTGATTCAAGAGTTGATGGTAAATCTATGTGGACCTTACATGCCCATGATTCTGGTATTTCCAGTTTACAAGTGAATCCATTTATCTCTAATATGATCCTAACTGGTGCCATGAATGATAAAGTTGTTAAATTATGGAAAGTTGACGAGAAGACAAATACACCAAACATGGTATTAAGTAGAGACTTTGGATGTGGACATGTTTTAACCAGTTGTTTTGCACCAGATATTGAAGTTGCCGGTAATGTTGTTATTGGAGGTGCTAACTCTGGCTTAAAGATGTGGGATTCATTCAGTAATAAGACTGTTAGAAGTGCATTTAGAGATCCATTAAGAAATTTACAAAAGAGAGCTAGATTAGAAGCTATTGAAGCAGGTAAAGCCAGTAGAATTTCCAGAAAATACTTGAATGAGCAAGTCAGTAGTGAAATTGTTATGGGACCTGAGATTGGCGCTGATGATGCCAGTGATGATGAGCAATAGATATAAAGATAGAGAAAGAAAAGGCGACGATACGTAAGTAAGAATAAATTTCGTATTTTATTTATTATAATCAATCATATAACAATAATTTAAATTACTACATGCAACACAAGTTGATGTTGCAAGGCACTACTTTGCGATATGTCGCACAAAGAGGCGTTTAGTCAGTTATTCCATCTATCCCATGGGAGCGAATCTTAAAGTAAAAGCGGAAAGGTCACCGGAATAGGCAGGTTGTTCCATTGTTATTGTCATAGTAATTTCTATTGTATGTGTTTTATTATAATGTTAATAATAATACTATAGCAAATTACAATTACAATTTAGTTGAATAAGATTGGTAGGAGATTAGAATTGTATATATATATAATTAAGATTTATTGTTGCATGTTGACAAGAGGTGTAAGTAAGAGATCCACAGATAAGCAATTACAGTGGAGTAAGGAGTTTGATTTACTCAATGACTCAATGACTGCTTATATATATATATATATCATTGTAGAGTATTTCTTTATAGATTTCTTCGGGATATCCCATGACGTATGAAGTATATACTGATAAATCACAGATATAAAAAATAGACAAAACACTTTCTGACTAAATGGCGCGCGCTGATTGGCCAATGAGCGGGAGATAAGTCCCAAAATGGGAGGCACCATATAAGGATTACCTAATGACACAGAGATAAGAATACAGAGTGGAGGAAGGCTAACTAACTATTGTCTATTATGCTTGTTATTATGCTGCTGTTATTGTTACCTTAATAAGCTGGACTTTGTTTTAGTAGTTTACTTAATTAGGTTCTCACCTCCCCCCCACTTTGCCCACCTGATTCTCTTGTCTTACTGCCACCAGAGTCACGGGAACCACCGTGGGAACTATTTTCTGTAATCTCTCCATATCTCTCCTAACTTCTAGCCTATCTCCAGTTTTCAAAAATTTCACTTCTAGTTATTATTCTTATTCTTATTACCTTAATTTCTTATTTCTTTACCTTTACCTTCAATTCACTGCAAAGCAAGTCTATCTGGCTGGCATAGATTCATTACTTTATATCTGCTCTTATCTCCTTATATCATAAAATCCTGCTAGACGATTTCATAAACAGCACTAAACTCAACTCAACTCAACTCAACTCTTAGTTTTCTGTTTACTCTAATTGTCAACTACAGCTGGTATCATATCTGCAGTCACATATAAAGTAACCGTAATAATAATATTCCTTAGTTAGCTTTGCAACACTCACTTAACTTTATTCCTTCCCCTCCCGCCCCCGCCCCCTAAATTTATTCCCCTTACTTTATTCCTTTCCCCCCAAGATGGTTGTTGTTCACTCCGATGAAGTCAAAGATCGTGAAGATCTCTTGTCCCAAAAGGAACTTCAAGAAGATCAACAAACTACTCAAATCTATCAATACGATGAAACCCCAGATAACAAATCTTGGGCATCAAGTTTACCTACAACAAAGGGTTTATACAACCCAGAATATGAAAAAGATGCCTGTGGTGTCGGTTTTGCTTGTCATATTAAAGGTCAAGTTTCTCACAAAATTGTCTCTGATGCAAGATACCTTTTATGTAATATGACACATAGAGGTGCCGTCGGTTCAGACGCTAGAGATGGTGATGGTGCTGGTGTCATGACCTCTATTCCTCATAAATTTATGGTTAGAGAATTTGACTATCATTGTCAAGTTGAATTACCAAACTTGGGCCAATATGCCGTTGGTAATGTCTTTTTTAAAAATGATGATGAAGTTTTCCAAAAATCCAAAATCACTTTTGAGAATATCGCCAACTCTTTAGGTTTAAGAGTTCTCGGTTGGAGGAAAGTTCCTCATGATTCTTCAATCTTGGGTCCTGCTGCTTTATCTAGAGAACCTTTGATTTTACAACCTTTGATTGTATTAGAAGAGGCTTACGGTAATGGTAAGATTCCATCCAAAACCATCTCTGAAAAAGAATTTGAAGAAAAATACGAAAAAACTTTTGAAAAACAATTATTTATCCTTAGAAAACAATCCACTCATACTATTGGATTACATAATTGGTTTTACATCTGTTCTTTATCCAACAAGAACATTGTTTATAAAGGTCAATTAGTCCCAGCCCAAGTTTATTCTTACTACCACGATTTAGTTAATGCTGAATACGAATGTCATTTTGCCTTGGTTCATTCAAGATTCTCCACCAATACTTTCCCATCTTGGGATAGAGCTCAACCTTTAAGATGGGCCGCTCATAATGGTGAAATTAATACTTTAAGAGGTAATAAGAATTGGATGAGAGCAAGAGAAGGTGTCATGAACTCTAAATTATTTGGCGATGAATTGGATAAATTATACCCCATCATCGAAGAAGGTGGTTCTGATTCTGCTGCTTTAGATAACGTCTTAGAATTATTAGTCATTAATGGTGTCTTATCCTTGCCTGAAGCAATCATGTTATTAGTTCCTGAAGCTTGGCAAAACAATGCTAACATGGACCCAAAGAAGAGAGCTTTTTACGAATGGGCTGCTTGTCTTATGGAACCATGGGATGGTCCTGCCCTGTTCACTTTTGCAGATGGTAGATTCTGTGGTGCTAACTTAGATCGTAATGGTTTAAGACCATGTAGATACTACGTCACAGATGATGATCGTATGATCTGTGCTTCTGAAGTCGGTGTTATCCCAATTGAATCTTCTAAAGTTGTTCAAAAGGGTAGATTACAACCAGGTCGTATGTTATTGGTTGATACTAAGGAAGGTCGTATTGTTGATGACCGTGAATTGAAAAAGCAAGTTGCTTCAAGATTTGATTTCAAGGCTTGGTTATTATCCAATTTGATCTCTATGCCTGAATTGTCTACCAAATTATTGAACAATGACGTCGACTTGAAAGAATTAACTCCTAAGATTGATTACTCCGTGACTATTCAACAAGATCCAAGATTATTAGCATTTGCCTTCACCTTGGAACAAATCACTTTATTATTAGCTCCAATGGGTTCAGATGGTAAAGAAGCTTTGGGTTCCATGGGTAATGATGGTCCTTTAGCTTGTCTTGCTGAACAACCAAAATTAATGTACGATTATTTCCGCCAATTATTTGCTCAAGTCACTAATCCTCCAATTGACCCAATTAGAGAAGAAGTTGTCATGTCTTTGGAATGTTACATTGGTCCACAGGGTAATTTATTAGAAATGTCTGCTAACCAATGTAACAGATTGTTGATGAAGTCTCCTGTCTTGATGAACCATGAAATTACAGCTTTGAAGAACATCTCTAAGGTCTATCCTAAATGGTCTGTTGCTAACATTGATATCACTTTTGACAAGTCAGAAGGATTAATCGGTTACACTGATGCATTGGACCGTATTTGTCAAGAAGCCACTCAAGCAATTGTCGAAGATAAGCAAATGATCATTTTATCTGACCGTAACACTTCTAAGGATAAAGTCCCAGTCTCTGCATTGGTTGCCTCTGGTGCTGTCCACCATCACTTGGTTAGACAAAAGCAACGTTCTAAGGTCGCCATCATTGTTGAAACTGCTGAAGCTAGAGAAGTTCATCATATCTGTTGTCTGGTTGGTTACGGTGTTGACGCTGTTAATCCATACTTGGCCATGGAAACTTTGTTAAAGATGAACAAAGAAGGTCTCTTAAAGGGAGACAACTCTGATGAAAAAGTCTTGGAAAACTATAAGCATTCCATCGATGGTGGTTTATTGAAAGTTATGTCCAAGATGGGTATCTCTACTTTAGCTTCTTATAAGGGTGCCCAAATCTTTGAAGCCCTTGGTGTTGACAACCCTGTCATTGACCGTTGTTTTGCAGGTACAGCTTCTAGAATTAAGGGTATCACTTTTGAATACATTGCACAAGATGCCTTCTCTTTACACGAACGTGGTTTCCCAAGCAGAGACACCGTTAAGCCACAAGGTTTACCTGAATCCGGTGAGTACCACTGGAGAGACGGTGGTGATACTCATGTTAATGAACCTGCTGCTATTGCCAACATGCAAGATGCCGTTAGAAACAAAAATGAAAAGGCCTATGAAGCTTACTCCAAAAAAGAATATGAAGCTATTAAGAACTGTACTTTGAGAGGTTTATTAGATTTTGATTTCACAAATTCTACTCCTGTTCCAATTGACCAAGTTGAACCATGGACAGAAATCGTTAGAAGATTCGTCACTGGTGCAATGTCTTATGGTTCCATTTCTATGGAAGCCCATTCTACTTTGGCCGTTGCCATGAATAGATTAGGTGGTAAGTCCAACACTGGTGAAGGTGGTGAAGATCCTGAACGTTCGATTGTCAAGGGTAATGGTGACACTATGAGATCTGCTATTAAGCAAGTTGCCTCTGGTAGATTTGGTGTTACTTCTTATTACTTATCTGATGCCGATGAGTTACAAATTAAGATGGCTCAAGGTGCCAAGCCAGGTGAAGGTGGTGAATTACCAGGTCATAAAGTCACTGGTAACATTGCTAGAACAAGACATTCTACTGAAGGTGTTGGTTTAATCTCCCCACCTCCTCATCATGATATCTACTCCATTGAAGATTTGAAACAATTGATCTACGATCTTAAGTGTGCTAACCCAAGAGCTAGAGTTTCTGTTAAATTAGTCTCTGAAGTCGGTGTTGGTATCATTGCCTCTGGTGTTGCCAAAGCTAAGGCCGACCACATCTTGATCTCTGGTCATGATGGTGGTACTGGTGCTTCAAGATGGACTGGTATCAAATACGCCGGTTTACCTTGGGAATTGGGTCTTGCCGAGACCCATCAAACTCTAGTCCTTAATGACTTGAGAGGTAGAGTCACAGTGCAAACCGATGGTCAATTGAGAACTGGTAGAGATATTGCCATTGCTTGTTTATTAGGTGCTGAAGAATGGGGTTTTGCCACTACTCCATTGATTGCCATGGGTTGTATCATGAACAAACGTTGTCACACCAACGCTTGTCCAGTTGGTATTGCTACTCAAGACCCATTATTGAGAAAGCAATTCAAGGGTACTCCAGAACATGTTATCAACTTCTTCTATTATTTAGCTAACGAATTAAGAGGTTACATGGCCAAGTTAGGTTTCAGAACCATTGACGAAATGGTGGGTCGTGCTGAAAAGCTTCTTGTTAGAGATGACTTGAGAACTACCAAGAATGCCAATCTTGACTTATCACCAATCTTAACTCCTGCTCATACCATTAGACCTGGTGTTGCTACTACTTGTGTTAGAAAGCAAGACCATAGATTACACGTCAGATTAGATAACAAGTTAATTGACGAAGCCGAAGTCACTTTGGAAAAGGGTTTACCTGTTACCATCGATGCTGAAATTATCAATACCGATAGATCTATGGGTACTACCTTGTCTTACCGTGTTTCCAAGAAATTTGGTGAAAATGGTTTACCTCATGATACCGTTCACGTAAATGTTAGAGGTTCCGCTGGTCAATCATTTGGTGCTTACTTAGCTCCTGGTATCACTTTAGAATTAGAAGGTGACTGTAATGATTATGTTGGAAAAGGTTTATCCGGTGGTCGTTTGATTGTTTACCCACCAAAGGACTCCATCTTTAAAGCTGAAGAAAACATTCTAATTGGTAACACCTGTCTTTACGGTGCCACTTCTGGTACTGCTTTCTTCCGTGGTATTGCAGCTGAACGTTTTGCCGTTAGAAATTCTGGTGCCACTGCCGTTGTTGAAGGTACTGGTGACCACGGTTGTGAATACATGACTGGTGGTAGAGTTGTTGTCTTAGGTTCTACTGGTCGTAACTTTGCTGCCGGTATGTCTGGTGGTATTGCTTACGTTTTAGATATGGCCCAAGACTTTGAAGAAAAGGTTAACAAGGAAATGGTTGAATTAACCAATTTAACCGATCCTTCTGAAATTGCTTTCTTACGTGGTTTATTGGAAGACCACCGTCATTACACTGGTTCTGAAATGGCCAACCGTCTTTTGTCCAACTTCAACAGATTCTTACCAAGATTTGTTAAGGTTTTACCTACCGAATATAAGAGAGTTCTTGCTGAAGAAGCTAAAAAGAAGGAAGAAGCCAAGCAAAAGGAGATGCAAAGCTTCTTGACTTCCATTAAGGAAGATCCAGAAGCTGATATCACTAATGGTGAAATCTTGAGACAAAAGGCTCACAATGCTCACCATGCTGCTTCTGTCGCTGCTGCTAAACATGAGCCAAAGGTTTTAGATTTGGAAGACACTATTGTTGATTTCAAGAACGAAGAAGCCAAGGCTGTTAAGTTAGATAAGATCAAGGGTTTCATGAAGTACAAGCGTAGAAATGAGCCTTACAGACCAGCCAAGACTAGAACTGGCGACTGGAAGGAATTATCCACTAGATTAACAAAGGAAGACTTACATTACCAAACTGCAAGATGTATGGATTGTGGTATTCCATTCTGTCAATCCGATACTGGTTGTCCTATCTCCAATGTTATTCCAAAATGGAATGAGTTAGTCTTTAAAGACAGATGGTATGATGCTTTACAACGTTTGTTAATGACTAACAACTTCCCTGAATTCACTTCTAAGATTTGTCCTGCTCCATGTGAAGGTGCTTGTGTTGTTAACTTATCTGGTAACTCTCCAGTTGGTATCAAGTCCATTGAAGCTGGTATCATTGATTACGGTTTCCAACAAGGTTGGATTGTTCCTCAACCACCAAAGGTTAGAAGCGGTAAGAAAGTTGTTGTCATCGGTTCTGGTCCTGCTGGTTTAGCTTGTGCTGATCAATTAAATAAGGCTGGTCACTCAGTCACTGTTTATGAAAGAGCCGACAGACCAGGTGGTTTGTTAATGTACGGTATTCCAAACATGAAGTTAGACAAGAGAATTGTAAAGAGAAGAACCGATTTGATGGAAGCCGAAGGTGTCAAATTTATCTGTAACACCACCATTGGTGAAGATGTTACCGTGGATCAATTGAAGCAAGATAATGATGCTGTTATCTTAGCTGTTGGTTCTACCATTCCAAGAGATCTACGTATTCCAGGTAGAGACTTGAACAACATTAACTTTGCTATGCAATTGTTAAAGACAAATACCCAAGCTTTATTAGAAGACAACTTGGAAGAAATTAGAAACCAAATCGAAGGTAAGAACGTTGTTGTTATTGGTGGTGGTGATACTGGTAACGATTGTTTAGGTACTGCCACTAGACATGGCGCCAAATCTGTCACCAACTTTGAATTATTACCACATCCTTCAGCTGAACGTGCTAAGGACAATCCATGGCCACAATGGCCACGTATCTTCCGTGTCGATTACGGTCATGTTGAAGTCAAGGAACACTACGGTAAGGATCCAAGAGAATACTGTATCTTATCCAAGGAATTCGTTGGTGATGAAGAAGGTAACGTCAAGGGTATCAAAACCGTTAGAGTCGAGTGGAAGAGGTCCGATTCTGGTGCTTGGCAAATGGCTGAAGTTCCTAACTCTGAAGAATTCTTCCCTGCTGAAGTTGTCTTATTATCCATGGGTTTTGTTGGTCCTGAATCTGAAAACCTCAGTGCTCCAAGATCTAAGCGTGGTACTATTGGTACTGTTGATCCAAATGGTTACAAAGTCTCAAAGGACGATAACCTCTTCACTGCTGGTGATTGTAGAAGAGGTCAATCCTTGGTTGTTTGGGGTATCCAAGAAGGTAGACAATGTGCTCGTGAAGTTGATGTTTACTTGATGGGTAACACCAGATTACCAGGTAACGGTTCCATTGAGAAGCGTGACTATAAATTACTTGAAGAGTTAGCTGCTGAAGCCTAATCTCTTTGGACCAATTTCATTTTTTTTTTTTGCTTATATCATACTTTTTTTTCAGTATTATTTCTTTTCCGTGCTTCACTTTATTTTGATTTACTTTTTTATCATTTCATTCTTTCCTATGAATTGTTTTATGCTATTTGATCAGGGTTGCGTTTTGTGTTTTTGATTGCTTTAAACTGCAACATCTCTTTTGAGTTGAGTTATGAGCTGTTGCGGTTCTCTTCAGCAACACTGTCCAACCGATCACTTAGTCTTTAAATAGTTGTTTACTTTATTTCTAAAATATAACTTCACTCTTATATTAGTCTAAGTGTAATACATTGCAGCACTAGTTTTGGGAATGATTGCACTCTAAAGAGTAGTAGTCCAGGTGCTCGAGTTACCCTGCTGGACTAAGCTGCGACTCATAAAGCGAAAGCAGTAATCTGTATCAGAGAGGCGTATCTTAGTGGTACTAGACCAGACAGGCGAGAGATGGAACAGATTACAACTGATACAAGGCTTCAATTTAATTGGATCAATCTGAAATTCGACTTCAAAAACAGAAGAATTGAAACGTTTGATTATATAGTCTTGGAATAAACATTTAAGAAGTTGTCGCTGAACTAGCTTTGTCGAAATATTCCCTTGGAGAAACCATAGTGCGCAGTTTACAACCCACAGGAGGAGTCAGCCAAAATATAGAACACTGCATCAATTGCATAGAATTCATAGTACAGGCACATAATAGCATAATAAGGCGACCTTATACGCATAGGGGATAGCCACGGAAATTGAAATACAGGAATTGGAATACATTTGATCCAATTGTTTGTTTAAATCAAACATACCGTTAAGATTTCGATGACGACAGGGACGCTGAGGCCAGCACCTTCACTCATAGAGAAAGATGGAATCAAGATCTTAACTATTGCAGACATACGTGGTGAATTGTCACTTTTCAACAAGTTGGCCGAAGAGTATGAGGCCGATATCATTATTCATACAGGAAACTTTGGATTTTTAGACCAGGGAAGTGTAGATCGCATCCATGAGTCGTATTTAAGACATATTGTTGAGTTTTCACCATTGTTGCCCGAGGAATTAATCATCAAGATATCTAAATTGTCCAAAGTTACAGGTGATAATGTTGAACATTTATCCAATGAGACAGAGAATCTGAAGACTTTGCTGAACGATCAACCGATCAGTGAATTATCTGATTTCATAGATGGAAAATCAAAGTTGAACATTCCAGTTTATACAATCTACGGAATGTGTGAAGATTCATTAGTTATTAACAAATTCAAGTATGGCATTTATTCAATTCCAAATTTGCATATAGTGGACGATGCACAGTTGCACACTGTAGAAACGTTATCAGGTCAAGTCATTTTAATCGCAGGTATTGGTGGATCTTTATCATACCACAAGTTATTCCACCAAGGATCTGCAATTGAACTGAGAGATATCATTGGAGACCAGAAAAACTTTGAAGACCTAGATCCAGACGGATTGCTATTACCAGTGAGTGGAGATTCAGGCAATATTTGGATAACTTTTCTGCAAATGGGTAAGCTAATTCACACTATAACCCAATTTGCAGAGGAAAATAGTACATTTTACGAAAGGGCTATAAAGATCTTTGTCACACATCAATCACCAGCAAGAGAGCCATTGTTAGAACACCTTTCCATTTTTTTTAAGATGGACTATACAATTTCGAACTCACTACATTTCAAATACACATCTTCATATAATCAATTATCCATTAATCCAAGCTTCGAAAGCTTCAAATTGAAATTCAACGAGGCAAGAACTAAATTGGCAGTTATATGGAAACATATACAGCCGAAATTCGAGATACTGTTATTCAAGTTAAATGATCCAATGATGATAGCATACGTAGAATTAGCCCTAGCAGTCTTCGACAAAATACCAGTATCGCCTAAAAGTTTGTCCGAGGATATTCCATCCTTGACTATTTCACAGGAACTAGACGAAGAAAACTCTTATAAATCTAGAGAATTTAATACTATAATAAGACAATTGAATGACCTTTACTATATTGCATTTCAAAATACATGGCACCTTAATTTATGTGATTTGTCGTATGGAACAGTTGTATTGGACTTGCAGAATGGTAAAATGAAAATGATATGCGAGTCAAGCGGGTACAATTTTACTTATAGACAAAAGAATATAGAAAGGAATGGAGGCAGTGTCTCCTCCACTGTGACGCCAACATCAGCTACAGGAATTCAAATTTCCAAAACTTCACAGGTATCGAATGGCGACAACAATGGACCAAAAACAACAACTAACGGGTCCACCACAAGTAGCAAGTCGGCTACAGGTACTCCAGTACCACGCAAGTCCCCCACATCCTCTGCTAACACATCAGTAGCCATGGGCACAACGACTTCTTCGCCAACTCCGACTCCCACATACAGCTCTTCCTCGCCCGGTAGAGGCAGAGGCAGAGGCAGGGGAGGCTACAAGAGTTCCAGAGGAAGAGGCGCCTACAGAGGCAGAGACTAGAAACAGCGTAATTACATAGTCATCACTCTAACTTATTTATTTATTCCTTCAATTAAGCGTATGTAGCTTAAATGTATATATTTTATTTAATAACCAGCATATCTGCTATTGTCTTCCCCAACATCGAGAAGCGCTTTTGTTGAGCATCGCAGCGAAAAAAGCCGCTTGGAAGCAGAGGAAGGAAGCGTACATGGAATGAACACATGGAGAAGGCTCCAGATGGCATACTTAACACTGTGGATTGGCTACATTGGCAAGCACAGGAACCTTGCGACTACTTGGAACGTGCAGAGAACTCTCTCTCTACAGTACTGTAATTTACTCAATTATCACTGGCGAGAAGCTAAAAGGAGCACACGTTTTGCATTGGATAGATAGCAAAAGATAAACATGAATTCGATCCATTATCTTGCTGCCACGGTGGATAGGGCATTTCACCACAACGAGAACGATAACACCAGTTCAGAGGACTTGCAGGATATACGAGAAACCCATGATCTTTTGAAAAAAATAGAGGAGGAGGATATGGCACAGGGCGATGTCGAAGGCGATGAGAGTGACAACACCGAATTCAAGAATTTCAATCTGTTAGCGGAGGTAGAGCAGAGGCCCAATTATAATACAGAGGAAAATAATGAACTCAGTCAACCACAGGAAGTGATACCAGCTAGTAATGCTATTGTGGATGATTCAGATATTGTCACCAGAGTTGACGAAGTCTCAATATCAAAGGAAGATCTTGAGGATGACGATCAATACTACCAAAATAATGATGATAACGAGGAAACCAAGATATACCAAGAAGCACAACTGCATAGAGCCTCCATCATCCGGACCATATTCAACATTATATTCTTTCTTCCAAATCAGCTCGTAGTTAGACCAATTGGGTTTATACTGTTTATTATAACATATCCAGTAAGGTTTGTTTACTACAGTCTGTTTGGAACATCAATCGAGCAACTGAATACCGGGGACAAATCAACAGTTGATGAACCAACTGAAAACAACTCTGACACTAGTGACATAACTTCCATGTCAATGACTAAATCATTTCAAATAAGTCCCTGTATAAATAGCCCGAGCGAGTATATCGTGGCCAGACAACAGAGATCAAGCTACACCTCAAACAGAACTATCTCCACCATTGCTGAGGATGAAATTGAGTTTGATCCAGCATCATATGACGTTGAAGATGATCGAGTGAAGTCACCAACGACAAATATACCGGCAGAAGAAGCTGAAGTTGAGCTGTCCAAGGGTACACGAACACCCAACCAAAGTAGGTCACCTTCTCCTTCTTCAATTACAACTCCAGTGTCAAAAGCACTATCGAGACTACCATCAAGACAAACAGATCAAGCAACATCCTCAGCACAGCATCCAAAGAGAAAGTTTCTCTTTCCAAAACTACTATTCAACTTTCAGATAAATAGTCCTCCAGTACTACCTACCAAGACTTTAGTTCTTGACTTGGACGAAACTTTAATCCACTCGCTATCAAGACACAACACATCAGTTATTGGGAAGAATCAGGGAACCACAATTGAGGTCAAGCAAGCTAACAAAGTGCCCACATTATATTACGTTTATAAAAGACCATTTGTGGATGAGTTTCTCAGTATCGTGAGGCAGTGGTTTAACCTGGTTTGTTTTACTGCAAGTATTCAAGAGTATGCCGATCCAGTGATCAACTTTCTAGAGACAGAGGTACAATTGAAGGCTAAAGAGAAGAACAAATTCACCAATGACCATAGGACATTTAATTCGAGGCTGTATCGTAATAACTGTGTGTTTATCGAAGGAAAGGGCTACATCAAGGATTTAAGTGCATTGGTTAGTAGACCAAGACCTTCCATGAATAGGTCAAACAGTGGGAGACCTGCCTCTTCAGGGGCAGAAGTGACCCCTGTTTCTACACGTTTAGATGCTCAAAGTCCTTCTCGTGACTCATCTCGTACTAGAACACCAGATGCCAGAAATGAAAGAAGAGAAAGAGAGAGAGAAGAACAAGAACTAGGAAAAGTGATAATTATCGACAATTCCCCAATTAGTTACAGCATGCAAAGTGATAACGGTATCATGATTGAAGGTTGGATCAATGATCCTGATGACATGGAATTGATGAACTTGTTGCCTTTGCTCAATAGTTTAAGGTTTACAAGTGATGTAAGAACGGTTTTAGGTCTCAGAGGTGGACAGATTTCATTCGAATGATTTTACAAACTTACAAATTAACGATTATGAATTGAATTAAATTTTAGATATACACTTATACGTAAAGTATATGTATTAACCATATAAATTGTAGAAACACAAAGTCTATCCAAAACCATTTTCCAGTGAAACACCCACAGCAAAGAAGTAAAAAAAAAGCGTATGTAAATTGATTTAACCCATAAACTAATTGCCCGATTTGACAACATTAAAATTCAAGCCTTGTCTATATTTAACTTGATGATGTTTTGGCTCATCTGTGACAATTGTTTCAATGTTTTCTTTGTCATTTTCGTAGTCCGTGTTCGAAGTGACTGTACGTAAACTTTGTGTAGATATTTTGTTGTGCATTTGTTGAGGAACCGACGATTTCACAGAAGAGACTTTGGTGCGCAAATAATTCAGCTTATGTTCAAAAGCTTGTGTATCATCATGAACCACCTTACTTTGATTCTCGAGCTGTCTAGATAACATATCAATCTTTTCCTGTCTGCTATGACTTATCTGCTCTAAGTTCAGGATATTCTTCTGTAACTGGTGGTTTTGGATCTCAACTTCTTCAAGATGAATTGAGAATTGAAGTAATGCTTTCTCTAAAGCTTCCAATTTCATTGCATCTACTTCATGGTCATCTGCCTGTTTTTCGTAATTCGCAATAGTAGCTGAACGCGACTGCAACTCTGATTCAAGGTTCTTCTGAATTGCAGATGCCTCTAATAACTTCCTTTGCAAGCTAATAACATCATTGTTGTTAGGAACGTTTCCATCTGATCTAAGCAAGCTAAGCTCATTTTCAAGAGCCTCATTTTTACTTTGCAGTAATTTTATTTCATTTATCTCATAATCCTTCTCCATTAGTTGATCCTTTAGCTTCTTAATCTGCGCCTTATACTGTTCATTGATAATATCTTGATTTAGATCATTCATAATTGAGTTCACAGTAACTGAATTTTTAATCTCCTTAGCCCTAGATCCAAATCTTAGAGAGGAAATGGTTTCTTCTATGTTACACGATGAAGGAGAGCAGTTAATTATCATGGTCGTTTTAGAGTTACCTCCTAAAGAGTCTTGGAGTATTCTTGTCAATTTGGAATCTCTGTAGGGAACGTATTTTGCTGAAGAATCTGTTAAAGCTTTTATAACGTTTCCTAAAGCCGACAGAGAACTATTTATCTTTTTTGCTTCTTCCAACACCTTACCAGTGGCTTTGGTCTTACTTACTTTCTCAGAGCCTGCCAAGTCTACTAAATACAAATTGCCCTTTGTCACGGTCATGGTATTTTTGTTCTTTTGAATTACTTTCATCTGGAATATAGTATGAGATCTTGAACTTTCTTCATTCATTTGAGTTGAAGATATAGCCCTGTTTTGCTGTGAATTTATTAATAGGTCGTGAATCATATCGCTCCCCGATGCTTTGATTTCCTCCAGTCCACGGACTTCATTTTCACGTAACACCAATGAATTGTTATTGGATGGCTCTAGCAAATCTTTAAAAGTTCCCAAATAAATCTCTAGATAAGAGACATAAATATCAACTTTGACTTCTTCAGATAGATCTTTAATTTTGGCAAATACAGCTTCTGTGATCCTGGGGACTAGACCCTTGCGACTTTCATCGTTAAGGTCTCCCATCATGGTGAACGATTTACCAGATCCAGTCTGTCCATAAGTCACGATTGTTCCATTAAAGCCGCAAAACACATCTTCAATCGAGTCCTTTATAGAGTATTCAAAGATGTCTTCCTGCTGTGCTGTTTGGTCAAATATCTTGTCAAAGGTAAAAGTTCCTTTGTAGTCAGTTGAATCCTCCTTGAAACTGACTGAATTTTGAACTATGTTGATAACATTGGATCCCTTGCTTTCCTGCTCACTTTTGCTTTCTGGTCTAAACCTGGCTACCACTTTGATGTTTGCAGGGGAATAAATTTGAGGTTTCTTTGATTTTGTTGGAGATCCTATTGGCGACATGATTGGTGATCTGGAATAAACCTTGGGAGAGGATAGGGATGAAGAGTAGCTGCTTTTGAGCGGGCTTCTAGTGGATTTCATCGTAGTGAGAACTTGGAATTTTTGGAATATCTAGGACTAGTTTGGCTGCAAAGTCTGTATGGTACTAAAGGTTGCTGTAAAGGACCTTCTATGATCGTGAAGCATCACAAAAAAGGTAAACAAAGGGAATCTCTCGATGCGCACAGCCCAAAAGGACGACCGACGCCGTTTGCCAACATTGGATTGGAGCCTTGAGTTTGCCCCTAGGGTATGGAGAAGAAGATATGGTTTCTCCTGGGTATCTGTTACAAGGGATTAGATTTACTATTGCTAGCACTGCAGTATAGTATATTGTTAAAAGTATTGTTGAAACAATTAAACTGATCAAGCGAAATGGCTACTCTTACCGTTACTCATGGATTTCACAACTATAAAGCCAAGGTCTCACCTTCTACCCTCCTGAATCAGGTTCTAACTGATAGTTGCAAGCATTTCAAGCTGGATGAAAATAGCTATCAATTGAAATATGGTAAGTCGAATTTGGACTTATCTCTTCCTATCAGACTTACGGGTTTACCTTTTGGTGTCAAAGTAGAGCTTGTGCAGGGTGAAAATAAGACAGCATCCGCCTCTCCTGTTGTTATTAAGCTGCAGTTGAGCCCGCCTCCTGAAGACAAAGAATATGTGACTCCTGAAGCTAAATTGCTTGTTGGAACCTTTCAATCAGTTCAAACATTAATGAGTGTATTGAGACAATTTGAGAAACAAGCTTCAATAGTCATCATTGACAAGCAACTTTCTAAGAAGAATTATTCCATCAGGCAAGAAATCATTTCTACTTTTCACCCCATTGCACAAACAATTGCCAAGATAGTAGAAACCGATGAAGATTTTAATCTTCCATTGGGCAGGTTAGGAATGACCAAGGGGAACCATGTTATTCGTGTAAGATTTAAGAAGACAGATAAGATCATAGATATTCCCGAAAGTGAGATCAACGAGGAAGATAATATGGAGGTAGATCAAAAAGAAGAAGAAGAAGTCACCTCTCCTGTAGAAAAGGAGAAGCCACAAACAATAGAACAATCGGAAATAGCACTAGCTGGCACACAAAAAGACTCATTAGAAGAACAGAAAGAAAAAGTTGTAATCGAGGAGTCTATTGAGGAAAAACCGGTTGACGTTACCGAACCGGTAAACTTTAAACCCCAAGAGAAGGAAGTGAAAGTGGAAGTCTTCAAACCATCCAATGCTCCTCTTCCCGTTTATGAGCACGAGGACAAAGTGTATGAAATGTCTGTAGATCAGGCTAGACTTTATCAATCACTATTAAGCAAGAAAGCCCATTCTGGTGGCATGCTCACCAAGAGACTAAGAGAAGAACAAGAGATGAAAAACAAGAGAGCTAAGGAGATGATTGTAGAATGCACTATTAGAATCAGATTCCCTGATGACAATTTTGTACAGATTTCACTTGAAGCTACCAAAACTCTTGGTGATTTATACAACATCTTGGTCGAGAAGATATTGATCCTGACAGACAAGCAGAACAGTATTATAGATTCAAACGAGAGAGAACCAGTATTTAGATTACTGATCCCTCACCCAAATGAGATAATACTTGGTAGTAGTGAGGATTTTGCCAAAGAACTAGTGGAAGATTGTAACTTTGGATCAAGATCACTGATATTGTACCACGATGATGAAAAGGACAACCTCCGTCAATATATAAGAGACGAGTACTTATCCACAGCAAAGAGTTTAATTGAAGCAGAAGAAGTACAACTAGAACAACAAAGAGGTAATTTAGAAGATAACACTAGTCCAGTACCTACTCAAACTGCAAGTCAAGCTAAGAAACTAGGCAGCTCCATCTCAAGCAGTAATATTGATAAATCAAGTGGTTCTTCTAGTTCAGGAAAGAAGGTTCCAAAATGGCTTAAGTTAAATAAGAAATAAAATGAATATATTTCATAAATAAATAATGCTACACAATATAGATAAAAAATAAATAATATAAGACATACAAGAATGGGACAGATTCATAAAGTCCACATATATTTATACATAACTTAGTCATACCGAATAATGCCTATTTTCCTCAAACTATTTGGAAGAAACGTCTTCCCCAGCGAATAATCTGTCCATATCTTCTAATTCTACACCACTGGTCTCTGGATAAAATTTGTATGCGAAAAATCCAGATAAACAACAAATAAAACCATGAATAAAGTAAAGCCTCCAAGTGATCAATTCAAGTAAAACAGGCGATCCTTCTCCCACTATGAAATTGGCCAGCCAATTAGTGGCAGCAGCGACAGATGAACCTTTTGCTCTCACAGAATTGGAATAAACTTCATTCGCATACAACCACGCCACTGGACCCCAAGATATACCAAACATTGCGTTGTAAATAATGACCATGACAGCAACTGCGGCTGGAGTATATGATTTATCAAGGAAAATAAAACCAGAGATTAAGAACAATGGAATGGCCATACCTATAGCTCCATATATGAAAATAGGACGACGACCCCATGAATCTACCAAGAACCAGAAAGGTATTGTCGATGCTAAGTAAATGAGTGAGTTAATTCCTGTAACTAGTAAAGCTGAACGGCCTTCAAATCCAGCTTGTTCAAAAACCATTGGGGCATAGTATGAAATGAGGTTAATACCATTGAATTGAGCCCATGCTAATGCTGTTGAGGCAATCATGACTCTGTATTTGTGATTTTTGAAAAGTTCACGATAGGTACGTAAATGAGGAGGTGTCTTGAAGCGTTCTTCGGTAATTGTATATTTGATAGAGTTATATTCATTTTTTGCCTTATTGGGTTCTGGTGAATCAAAGTAAAGTAAATTCAAGACATGATAAGCTTCCTGGTCTTTTTCTTTATCCAATAACCATCTTGGTGACTCGACAATGAAAAATCCACCAATAAGCAAGAAAGAACCAAGTACAACTTGCGCAAACAGAGGAACCCTCCAAGACACAATTCCATTAAGGAAAGAGCAGACATAGTCTACCCAGACCGAGGTACTGTAACCAAAGATATTACCTGTGAACTCAATACCAGCCAACTTACCACGTTGTTCAGAGGGACTGATTTCACTTTGGAATAAGGGAATAATTGTTGATAGGATACCAACTCCTAAACCGCTGATAATTCTTCCCACGCACATAATGCTAAGATTTGGGGATAATGTTTGAATTGTACCACCAACTACAAAAATGAATGCTCCCAATATGATAGTCCGCTTTCTTCCAATCTTGTCTGAGATATAACCAACAGATAAAGATGCTAATAATGCACCTATTTCAAGAATTGCAACCATTGTACCTATTTGTAATCTTGTTGGTTCATCAAAGAACTGTAAGAACGACTTTTCCGTTATTATTCCGCTTAAAACACCTTGATCGTAACCAAATACAAATACACCCATGGAAACAAAAACGGATGTAAGGTATAAAAGCTTTTGACCCTTCACCTTTTCGGAAGGAATTTGATTGAAATTTATATGTGAATCACCTCGGGAATAAACTATGTCATCATCGCCGTCTTCATCATTATCAACAAACACGTCATCATCTTGAATATTGGAATTCTTAGGATGTCCCAACTCGTAGTATTGAGCTTCAGGTTTCGAAAAAGATGAGTGCTTTCTCTTTGGAGCTGTTGAGCCATCGGGATTTAAATTCATCATGCCGATAGAAGACGCGTTTGTACCATCACCAATATTATGTGACAATTCTCTAAGAGGCCTCCTGGCCTCTTCAACTTCGAATAAAACGTTCTCTCCATGTCCATCTAGTTTAGAATATGATGGAGGTTTATTAGGCTCCATACCCATATTAGAAAGTGAAGAATAACCTTTGTTATTCATGATTGTTAAGAAACGGAATGTGTCTTATCTGATTTCTATATTTAAAAGGTGGAAAACTAAGTAAATTTGGTCAAATAAAGAATTAAAACAGCTGGTATCGTCGATTGCAAGCATCCACTTCAGTTGAAACACAAAACGCAACAATACTCTTGCTTTCAGACAACTAGTAAGTAGGATACTTCGGGAAGAAATAGTAGTAGTCTAGAAGCTAGAAGGTTTGTTATGTGTTGTACGGAAGGCTCGTCACGTCAGGGGTGGCTTTGCAAGCGAGGCAGATGCTATTTTTACGTCATAGCAAGGCGCGGTAGCAACAGAAAGAAATGTTGTACTTTCTTATCAAGTTATTTTACTTTATAGCGGCATTCCGCCACTATGGTTTTATGCGTATACAATTGTTTTTATTGATGGTTGGATTATGTATATATGTTACTATTGGGGAATTAGGAAGCAGTGTAATTTCTAAGCCTGCCAGATGAAGTGTCGTTTTCTTGCATTGAATTCAATTAATTCAATACCACGTCGTATAATACAAATGGTTCATATTCAGTGTCCACTAATGACGCATATTCATGCAAGCTGCTATCCTTGACAACCTTACCGTTCTTATCTTGACTAAATGCGCTTCCTCCTAAATATCCAAATTCTTTGATTAACTGCTCTTTGGATTTAGCAATGGCCTTTTCAGGTATTTGTAATAAATAGACGAAAAAGTATGGTGGTAAACCATATCTTAATACGGACTCAACAAAAGTTCTCAACGCCTTCAAATGGAACCAAGATGATAAAATTTCAGCGTAGGCAGTTTTGGATAACCTGATTAGATCATTCTTCAAGGTAGATTCGTTTTTAGTTGCATCCGAGTATTCATCTCTCATACTATTAATAATTTCTTCAGAGTATTCAAATTCTCTTGGAATCCATTTCTGTTCTCTTGCAGCATGCAAAAATTGAGGTGCATATTTTTTGAATAATGTAACACCGTATAATACAAATTCAGAATCTTGGGAGATTATCTTTGCTGATCTTGGCACAACAAATTGAACTAACTTTTCATAAGTGTTTTCAAAAGATTCTTGTAAGTTCTTTGGCACAACAATCAATACCGTGGTCAAATGTTCAGAGTCCAAAACGAAATCAGATTTTTTGACTATATCATGTAAAGACTTGACTGATAAGTCACCGTTCTTCTTTCTTTGAGCAGCAGCTAAATTTGATTTAGCGACATTATATGTAGAGTAAGCGTTTCTTAAATCATTATCGATATTCAAGGCTTCATCAGAAATGGTTTTGATCAATTCTTCAATTGGCTTGTCTATTCTAAATCTGGATGAATTCCATTGGAAATGCTTTGCATACTGTTCTGCAGATTTACCGTTGATGACTTTGGAGTTCTTGATACCAATTGAGTTATTCTCGTAAATATTAGAAATGATATCCAAGGTCTTTCCAATGGATGCATATAATTGAGCATCTAGTTTTGCCAACTCTTCACTCTGGGAGACCAATGTATCCAAAGTACCGACTTTGAACTTGGGAATCTCAAATTTGTTTACTTCAACCTTTCCTGCATTTATGCTTGTCTCGTACCAGTGAGTTAGACTTGATTCTGAGCCAAGAGAGATGGAGGTAGGCAATGAAATCAGCAAAAAGTTACTAGAGAGTTCCGACATCTTGACCGCTATGACAATTGAGTATGATTCAGTAGAGATGACCCGTGTAAACTGTATTTACATGGAAAATTGCACTATCTGTGGTGATAATCAATGCTAATCTCATGTATCTCAAAGTAAGCTCTCTCGCTGTCTTTGCAGCACTTTGGACAGCCGGGTGAGGGTAATATGCGACAAAGTAAATGTCGCATAAAGATACGTTGTACTCTTTGTTTTGTTTGTTTTGTTCTGATGAAGCTTTGTGGTATGTATAGTATATATCCACATATATATGTACTCGTTAAAATAAATGTTACACAAAACATCTGTTTGATTCTACAGTAAAATCCTACAAGGAGATTTAGTATAAAAGTCCATGAAATGTTTCATTAGTTAGTAGTTGCAGCAGCATATTTTTCAATTATCTTAGCTGTTTCCTTACGGATTATGCCATATAGCTGCTCAAAGTCAGCTTCAGGGTGGCTCAAAATCGTTTTTGTTAACTGCTGTTGCAGTTTTCTTTTATCGAGGCTCTCAAATATGTGATGAGGAGTATTGAAAGAGAGATAAGTTGAGAATGATTTGACTAAATCCATTACAATCTCGTTCTCAGTCATATATTGTGTAGTGGGATATTGATGGATGCTGATCATATCATTTGGTTTCTCTTTTTCTAATTCTAGATCTTTGGCTACTTTATTTGAGTATGCCAAGGATTTCAATAAATGGAATTCGAACCTTGGATGAAGTCGCATAAATCTAAATTGGCTGATTACTGATTTATACTGTTTGAATTTCAATGGTCTGGGTCTGGCATTCTATGTTAAACAAAACCATTGATAAGTAATGATTATCAATTGCGTTAATAATGTGTTAGTATGATGGATGGAATCAAACCAATGGTAAGACAAACGAAAAGAAAAATAAGAAAGATAAAAAAATAAAACACAGTAGAACATTAGTCAAAGAACTAAGCAAATAGTGATATGATAACATATCAAAAACTGAAGACAAGGTCAAAGCGGATAGCATGGTTATCACATTGATCAACTCGAAATCCATGTTGAGTAAATTTTCTTTGACCCCCCTCAATTTCACATTCAGATTTATTCTTAATTTCACGAATTGCCAATACGTACCATAAAGTCATCAATATTGGAATCCTTGGAAAGTATTATACCGTTTGTTTCCATATCTTCTTCTTCGGCATATTGCGTTTCTGTGAGAGCTTCTCTTGGTTCAATTGAACGTTCATTATCGGACATTGCATCGTCGTCATCTTCATCGTCATCAATTTCTATTTTGTCCTGTTGATCATTATTCACCTCTGAAATATGTACTATATCGCATTCTTCTTGCTTCAAGAGGTTCAGTGCTTCATTTTGAAGGGAGACCACAGATGAAAGAGGTAAACGATCATACTCTGAATTGGCTGGAGAATCAGATCCATTCAATTTGGCTTTTGATTTTTCAAGTTTGGCAGCTTCCAAAGCAGCTATTTGTCTCTTGAGCAATGCGACATGATCACTGAGTTGGTCAGTAGTAGTATTTGTAGTTCTTTCTCCAATTTTATTTATCTCATATTCTTCCTCTTCATCAGTGGAGTAGTCATCTTCTGATATGTTTATCACTAATCCATTGATCCATTTTGTATCGTGAAAGCTATCCTTAGATAAGCCGTCAGATTGATGCCTTTTATGAGCTGGTGAGCTACCATACACGACAGGATTGTAACCGTTCTCATAAACGTCATCTTGCTGTTGTTGATCCCACTCACTCGCCTTTGAAGATGTCTCTTTCGTCAAAGGCACAGCTCCAGGATCTACTTCCGTTGGTGTTGTTGCAATCTGAGGAGTAACGGAATATCCGTTTCGTTCAAACTCATACTCATCTTCATTCTCATACTCCTCAGGTTGCTCCTCCTCGTTCGTTCGTATTCCCAGAGCATCGTACAGTTGTTGTAAGAAATACTGATCACAGCCAGTCTGTATCAGGACATCTTCAAAAGTATATCCCAATATCGTCAGCTCGGAGACTGCTTCGCACAAAGGATCGTCTTCTCGTAAGAACACATAACCAGTATGAATCCCAGTGTCACGAGTATCTTCCGGTATATGCAGACTACTCATCCTGTAACTGTCTTGAGGTCTGGCTGGGATTGATATGAAAAGAAGCAGTATAGTAGTAAATTCAAGTTCTGAAGAGCAAAACAATTTAAAAGCGAAAATCAAAACCTCTCAAAAAAAAAAAATAAGTCTCAATGATCTGAAAGACTGAAACATTTGTATGTTATTACGCTTGAGCCATGTTTGCTGACAAGAATTGAACTAATTACACGCAAGTAAAATAATCAAGCTACTGGAAAGGATAGAAACACTATGGCTGAAGAGATAAAGAACGAGTATGCCGAGTATGAGTCGGTTTTAAGCGAGTCATTCAGTACCACATCTGACTTGATACAGAAGTTAACTTTGATTCTCAAAGCTGAGGAAGACCCAAAGGAGGAACAGATCCTGGAATTGAGAGAGATACAAAAGAAATTCGTTAAGGAGAACATTAATATAACGAGGAGGAAAGTTGCACTGAAGGCTAAGTTTAACGTATTGAACGATAAGTTAGTTAACAAAGTCGCTAACTTTGAGCAAAAAGTGTATCCTAGACTTGTTGATTTCAAGAAACTCAATCTCATTAATGAAGAGAAGCATATTGAACTTCACAAGAAGCTAGAGGCATTACCCAATTTGAAGAACGTAAAACTGCATAACAAGGAGAATTCTAAATGGTTAGAATCTTTGAATACAGATAGAGCTCAAGTGTATATGGATATTGAAAATGTGAAAATTAATGAAAATATTGGCAACAAAGAAGAGGGTGCTAAACCAAATGGTGGCAATGAAGCTAATATCGATAAATTGGAAGAAGTTCTTAGTGAAGAGCAATTACAGAGATTCAAATTGTATAGTTTGGATGAGAAAGTGTATCGTCGTGAAAGAACTGCATTAAACTCTTTGAATTCCAAATGGTTAAAGAGAATTAACCAGCTGAATAGCTTTATTGAGAACGATTTGGCCAAATTATCCAGAGGAATTAAGGACATTCAAGAGAATACAAAGGAGCTTGAAGATGACGAGAGACAATTGAGAGGATACAGGCCTGAAGAAGATTATGAAGAAGAAGAGGAGGAAGAGGAAGAAGAGGAAGTAGAAGAACAACACCAAGAAGAATTAGCACAGGACAGTGAAGAGATAGTAGAAGAGTATACCGAGCAAGTAACAGAGCAAGTGATTGATGAGGATGATAGTGTTAGACAAGACGACAAATTGGAGTCCAGAGAAGCGACACCTGAGATTATGAAAGATATAGGTGGTTCAAATATCGAAGAAGAATCAAAGGTAGAAACAAGCGCTGAGGCTGATGATGATAGGATGGAAGGTGTTGTTGAAACCAAGGAGGAGAAGGAAGAAGATGATGAAATTGAAGAATGAATGTGAGACTCAATGAATTACTACATAGAATTTTGTATTATTAAATTAAGTTTTTTTTTAAAAAAAAAAAGATCTTGAAAAAGTTAATAGTAATGATATAGAAATAAGGTTGATATTAGGTTATGAATAAGTCTAATTAACATATAAATAAAGATTTAAATAATCAAAGATTGATTAGATACAGAATTAATCAAATCAAATTAAGCTTCAAGTTTCTTTGGTTCTTTTTTGCTTGGGTCACCTTTCAAGATATAACTAAATGCTTGCATTGGAGACTCTTTGAAAACGCTAGTTCTCCAGTCAAAGAGTCTGTATAATTGGTAACCTGCAACACCACCCAAGAAGAAGTTAACAGAGGCTAACATATAGTTCTTTGGTCTAATGACAAAAGACCATCTTGTCCAAATCACACCGGTACAGAATAAAGCTGTGGAATAGAATTTTTTGAGATAGATGTTAGTATTCGATAATTGCATATATACGATATGACATAACGTCAATGGCAATGATAATGATTTATAAAATAGTTTAAAACATACCGATTTGTTGAGTACCTGAAATCACTTCGACTGGTTTTTGTAAATCATTTGCACCAGCAAAGACCAAACTCCACTATATTAATATCAAGATTAAAACACATTACACACTGGATGGCAAGTAACTAACAGTTCAATTGAGACTCTGTTTGACTGTGGGATCATATCCGATAGTTTCCTATAGTGTTATAAGTGATTGTGTACACGTTTAATTGGAAAATTCCCAAAATTCGGAAAACAAAAATATGATCGGTTCAATAATGGTCTATTATCCGAGAACAATCTCAACCACTGTCAATTCAGAGCGCAACAACAAGTCAGATGCAGGACAACGCAGGGACAATGAGAAATGTAGTTAGTATAAAGGTGTACTATGGATATCACACATATCAATTGAATAATTGTGAACGTACTTTTAATACTGGGGCCTGTGATACGTGGAGAATTAAGGTAGTTTGTTAGTAATTGTTAAACGGAGGAGGGTGTAGGTCTGCAGGGGAATGGAGAGGACGGGGCAACGTACCCAGAAGTGGACTGTCTTAGGGCCTGTCTCTGAGTTGATAAAACGGGCAAAGGCAGATGACATGGTAGCTATGCGGGGATCACTGGGGAAAGTGGAGAAGTTGTGGAGGAGGAAGGGCTGTTGCAACTCAGAAGAATATTATCAACCCACTTATTTCAACTACCACAATCAATCATCATGACCTCTGCTCTCTCCGTAAGTGCTTTGCTATATCGGTCCGTACTCACCTTACGAGGACTCCTTCATCCCAGAAAAGGATCTCACTTCTCCGCGCGTCGATCGACTTGGGGAGTTTTAATTTGACTTGCCGACGCGTCGCTTGGAATACCAAAACAAAAAGTTACAACCCAGGTCTTGCCTGATCTACCCCATAGAGAAAAGATGTAATTAAATAAATTACTTTACTGTTAAGGTAAACTTTGGCTTTCTTTGAATTTTTTTATAGGGCAATTTTTAGACGTGTGTTTTGCTTCAATGGATAGGTCACAACTGTTTGAGCTACATTTAATCTTTTCAGAAAGCTCTAAGATACTCAGAGAGTATAACTTGTTTGAAGGATCGAAATGGTACGTATTATGCATTTTACCACTTGATTGGTGATATTCACCACTATTGCAACATTTATACAAGTTTACTAACTCCTATTTGACATATTGACATATAATTTGTCATACTGTAATTTTCTTCAGGTCAGCAGAGGCACTCAATGGATTACAAGAGCTTGACCAAGACTCGTCTATTCAGCTATTTCAACATTTTCAAAGATCAAAAGGACCTACAAACACATACTTCCCTAAACAGAGCCAACAGACTGAGTTTCTAAATTTTGTAGAGTCCGATAAAGTATTACTTGCTTCTTCATATTTTAATTCAAAGGAATTCGAAAGATGTTCACACGTTTTGAAAAACTGTAAGAGTCCAAAAGCTCTCTTCATTAAGTTGTATTCAATGTATATCAGTGGTGAAAAATTAAGAGATGATGAAACTGGTGGAGGAGAAGTCTTAACTGTTGGTCATAATAATAGTGGTGTACATGGCTCACACCGCGATAATCATAATCCTTTCACTAACAGTAATTCATCCAATACTAAGGGTAATTTGAATTCTAAAGTTTCATTAATAATCAAAGAACTCGATTCATACATGGAAAATAATAGCAACAAGATTGATGACCCATTTTTATTATACCTTTATGGTTTGATTCATTTGAAATTACAAAACGTCTCTATAGCACAAGACTTTTTCTATCAGTCAATAACACTATACCCTTTTAATTGGTCATGTTGGTCAGAACTGATATCTTCATTATCTAATTTTAATGAAGCTATAACCTTCATGACGAAAATATCCAAAAACTCCAAGTTTTTAAACGACGATTATTACAATATTATGTTTTTGTTTTTTAAGATAACTATTCATCAAGAGTTCTACCAACAGTTTTATGAATTATACGATGATTTGAAAAAATTGTTGGTGATTTTCCCCAATTTCAGCTTCTTGAAAATACAAAAAGCCTTGATCTCATATAATTCATTGGATTACTTGACAGCTGAGAAATTATTTGATGATATTTTAGTTAATGATCCATTAAGATTAGATGATATGGATACATACTCAAATATTCTGTATGTGATGGAGAAAAAATCAAAATTGGGTTTCCTTGCACAGTTTGCCTCATCGATAGATAAATTCAGACCAGAAACTTGTTGTATTATAGCAAATTACTACTCTTTGAAATTTGATCATCAAAAGGCTATCATGTATTACAAGAGAGCTCTAAACCTTAATAGACATTGTCTTAGTGCTTGGACTTTGATGGGTCATGAATTCGTTGAGTTGAAAAACTCACATGCTGCCATTGAGAGTTATAGAAGAGCAGTTGATACTAATAACAAAGATTTTAGAGCTTGGTACGGTTTAGGACAGGCATATGAAGTCCTGGATATGCATTTATATTCCTTATACTACTATCAAAAGGCATGCGCGTTGAAACCATTAGACAAGAGAATGTGGCAAGCTGTTGGAAACTGTTTTGAAAACCTTAATGAATACACAGATGCTATCAGATCTTACCAAAAGGCATTGAAAGTGTCTGTTGATTATGATCCTTTAATTCTTTACAAACTAGCAACATTATACCAATGTGTTAACGATATACAGAATGCATATACTTTTATGAGATTATGTCTAGAGCAAGAATCAAGTGAAGGAATCTTGGATGAAACTTCAAAGGCTAGATTATGGCTAGCAAAATATGAAATGTCTAATAAAAACTGGCAATTAGCTTATGATTACGCAAGTGAGATGACTAATGGTGCTTCAACAGATATAGAAAGTGCAAGAACCATTGTAAGAGAAGCGAGAATTAAACTTAATGAGCTCAATAATAGCAATAATTCAAGCAGCAGTAACAGTAATAGTATTCAAAATGATCATCTAAATACTAACATTGTCCAATCTAGTCGCCGAAGTAATACACATCATTCTAATCAACAACATGTGATTCCAAACAGAGATAGTTCGAATCACCTTGGTCGTTCGGGCAGCAGAGGAATATGACCGAATATTTCTTAATTACTCACACTATGCATTGTTTATCAATATAATTATACCCGTAAGATATACATATATATAGTTGCTATATAGAACATGCCTACTTATAAATGAAGGAAATGTAATGTGGAGAATTTATAAATCTTTATTTTGATATAAGCTAAAAACGTGTATAGGCTTTTTTTTTTAGTCGATCGATGCCCTCTTAAAAAAAATTACTTGGAGGCACACTAACATAAACAATACCACCCTGCACAAATTTACAATTGAATAAAAGACTTGTTCATTGATTGTGTCTTGAACAAGAAGTCAAATTTAATTTTAGGATTATTGAAGTATAAACCGTTATTTATTGTTGCTTTTTCTTACGATTGTGTAAAGCTCAAATAATTACAAGCAAACTTAATCGATCGCTTCAAATTTGAAATATTGGTTTTCACTTTCAGTTTATTCACTTCACTTGAAATAATTACAGTTGTCTATCCTTTCTTTGTACATTTGGGCAAGATATTAACTAATTTTAGACTATAGTATCATATTGGTTTTTGTCTTCATCTACGGGTTGATTTAACAAGTAATAAAAGTTTAGAAAGTCACTGAATATTATTCAAGTACAAAGATAACATATCAAAGATCATGAGTGGAAGACCTCCGCCACCTCCTCCAGGTCAACCGCCTAGTAAGAAGAATAAACCCAATCCAGGTCCACCTCCACCTCCACCTTCACTATCAAAAAAGACAAACGGCAGTGGTGCTCCTCCACCACCTCCACCTGGGTTAACATCAAAAAATGGTGGATCTCGTATACATCCACCTCCTCCACCTCCTCCATCTTCCTCAGGTTCCAATGCCACAAGAAGGGCAAATCCTCCTCCTCCTCCTCCACCACCACCACCTTCATCTTCCAGCAAGTCAAAGGCATTAAGTCAGGCAAGATCAGCTGAACTTGAAAATCGAAAGAAACAATGGCTGCTATTACAGAAACACAGATATCAAGAGTCTGCAGCTAAAAAGGGTACTTTTGTACATGCTCACAAAGTGGAAATGCCTCCAGAACATCTCCGGAAGATAATTCACGATCAAGGGGACTTTTCATCAAAGAAATTTTCACAGGAAAAGAGAGCTATCTTAGGTTCTTTGAAATATATGCCACATGCTGTTTTGAAATTGTTGGAGAACATGCCTCAACCATGGGAGGAAACTAAAGAAGTAAAAGTGCTGTACCATATGACAGGTGCCATCTCATTTGTCAATGAAACACCAAGAGTTATAGAACCTGTATATACTGCTCAGTGGGCCACCATGTGGATTCAAATGAGAAGAGAGAAAAGAGACAGGCGTCATTTTAAGAGAGTAAGATTTCCTGCATTTGACGACGAAGAACCAAGCTTAAATTACAGCGATAGCATAGAACCAATTGACCCACCAAGGGCAATACAATTAGAGCTAGATGAAATAGAAGATAGTGCGATTCATGACTGGTTCTATGATCCTAGGCCTCTGGTAGAGAATCTCAAGTTTGTCAATGGAGAATCATATAGGAAATGGAATTTGAATTTGAAAATGATGACCAATTTACACAGATTATCATCACCAATTCTTTCAGATATCATTGATCCTAACTATTACTATTTGTTTGACAAGGAATCTTTTTTCACTGCCAAGGCCTTGAATGTTGCCTTACCAGGAGGTCCAAAGTTTGAACCTCTTTACAAAGATATAGATCCAGAAGATGAAGATTTCAATGAGTTCAACTCACTAGATAGAACTATATTCAGAATCAGAATAAGCACAGAGTACAGAGTTGCTTTTCCCTTTTTATATAACTCACTTACCAGATCTGTCAAGCTATCATGGTACCATTCCCCAAATGTATTATTTATCAAAAATGATGACCCAGATCTTGCTGTATTTTGCTTTGAACCAATACTGAACTCTATACAACCCAGAAAACAAATAACCAGCATCTACGAATCAGAGTTATTTGATTCTGAAACAGGCGATGACTTATTAGAAGGTGACTTCAGCTTACCAACTGGTTTCAAGCCTCTGCTTTGCGATGAAGAATTAGAACCAGAAGAGTTGATGGGTGCTTTGCAATTATGGTACGCACCTTATCCTTTCAATCGTCGTTCCGGTCGTATGGTTCGTGCACAAGACGTTCCACTTATGAAAGTTTTCTATCAAGAACACTCATCGAGAAACTATCCAGTTAAGGTTAGAGTGTCATACCAAAAGTTGTTGAAAAACACAGTTGCAAATGCATTGCACAAGGATCAACCAGTTAGTCAAAGCAAAACAAGTTTACTAAAATCATTGAAAAGTACCAAGTTCTTTCAGCAGACAACAATTGACTGGGTTGAAGCGGGTCTACAAGTCTGTCTACAGGGTCACAATATGCTCAATTTACTGATTCATAGAAAAGGTTTAACCTATTTACACTTAGATTATAATTTCAACTTGAAACCAACCAAGACACTTACTACTAAAGAAAGAAAGAAGTCAAGATTTGGTCATGCTTTCCATTTGATGAGAGAAATATTGAGGATGACAAAACTTTTAGTTGATGTCCATGTTCAATTCAGATTAGGTAACTGTGACGCATTCCAATTAGCCGACGCTATTTACTATGCATTAAACCACATGGGTCAATTGACAGGTATATACCGTTACAAATATAAGGTTATGCATCAGATCAGAGCATGTAAAGATTTGAAGCACGTTGTTTATTATAGATTCAATAATATCATTGGTAAAGGTCCAGGTTGTGGTTTCTGGCAACCCGCTTGGAGAGTCTGGATATTCTTCTTAAGAGGTATTATTCCGCTACTAGAAAGATGGTTAGGAAATTTATTAGCCCGTCAATTTGAAGGTCGTCAATCTAAAGAAGTTGCCAAGACTATTACAAAGCAAAGAGTTGACTCCTATTATGACTTGGAGTTAAGAGCTTCAGTCATGAACGATATTCTGGATATGATTCCTGAAGGTATAAGACAAAATAAATCTAAGACCATTTTACAGCATTTGAGTGAAGCATGGAGATGTTGGAAGGCTAATATTCCATGGAAGGTTCCTGGCCTGCCACCTCCAATTGAAAAAATCATTGAAAGATACATAAAAGCAAAGGCAGATGGTTGGATCTCAGTTGCTCATTATAACAGAGAACGTATCAATAGAGGTGCTGCTGTTGATAAAGCTGTTGCAAAGAAAAACTTGGGTAGATTAACCCGTTTGTGGATCAAGAATGAGCAGGATAGACAGCAAGCATTTATCAAAGATGGTCCATATGTTGCACCAAAAGATGCAGTTGCATTATTTAACACTATGGTCAATTGGCTTGAAAGTAGAAGATTTGCACCTATCCCATTTCCACCTATCAATTATAAGCATGATACTAAGATATTAATCTTGGCACTAGAAAACCTAAAGGAACAATACGCAGCAGCAGGAAGACTGAACTCACAAGAAAGAGAAGAATTAGCTTTGATTGAGCAGGCATATGATAACCCACATGAATGCTTGGGTAGAATCAAAAAACTATTGCTTACTCAGAGAGTCTTCAAAGAATCATCTCTTGAGATGATGGATCACTATAGTCACATTACACCTGTTTATAGCATTGATCCAGTTGAGAAGATTACAGATGCTTATTTAGACCAATACTTGTGGTATGAAGCTGACAAGCGTGGACTTTTCCCCAACTGGGTTAAGCCAAGTGACGCTGAAATTCCTCCTCTTTTAGTTTACAAATGGGCTCAAGGCATGACCAATTTGAATAATGTATGGGATACATCTGAAGGTCAATGTAATGTTATGTTTCAAACCACTTTGAACAAAATGTCAGAGAAGATCGATTTTACTCTTCTGAATAGATTGTTACGTCTGATTACTGATTCCAATATTGCTGACTACATTACTGCAAAAAACAACATCAATATCGCATATAAAGATATGAATCATGTTAATCAATACGGTTTGATCCGTGGTCTACAATTTTCATCATTTATTTTCCAGTATTATGGTCTGATGTTGGATCTTGTTATACTTGGTTTACATAGAGCAACGGATCTTGCAGGTTCTCCTCAAATGCCTAATGACTTCTTAGAGTTCAAAGATATTGAAACTCAAGAATCAAATCCAATCAGAATGTATGCACGTTATATTGATAAAGTGTATATCTTTTTCAGGTTTGATATGGACGAGTCGGACGAACTGATTCAAGAGTTTTTGAGTGATAATCCAGATCCTAATTTTGAACATATTGTTGGCTATAATAATCGTCGTTGCTGGCCAAGAGACTCACGTATGAAGTTAATGAGACATGATGTTCATCTTGGTAGAGCTACTTTCTGGGAAATTCAAGGTCGTGTTCCAGGTGCATTGGCAACCCTTGAATGGGAGGATACATTGGCTTCTGTCTACAGTAAGGACAATCCAAACGTTTTATTTACAATGTGTGGTTTTGAAGTCCGTATATTACCAAAGATTAGAATGGGCGAGGATTCCTCATCTAAGGAAGGAGTTTGGGATCTCGTTGATGAAAATACCAGAGAAGTTATTGCTAAAGCTTTCTTGCAAGTCACAGAAGAAGATGTTGAAAAGTTTAATAACCGTATGAGACAATTGCTGATGTCGGCAGGATCTACCACATTTACCAAGATTGCAAGTAGATGGAACACAGCATTGTTATCCTTGTTTGCTTATTATAGAGAAGCTGCTATCTCGACTACTTCATTACTTGAATCTTTAGTCAAAAATGAGACAAAGATTCAAAACCGTGTTAAGTTAGGCCTGAACTCTAAGATGCCATCTCGTTTTCCTCCTGCGGTTTTTTACACACCAAAGGAATTAGGTGGTTTGGGTATGCTGAGTGCTTCTCATATATTGATTCCTGCTTCCGACTTACGTTGGTCCAAGCAAACTGATACTGGAGTTACCCACTTTCGTTCTGGTATGACTCATGACGATGACAGATTGATTCCTACTGTATTCAGATATATTACTACTTGGGAAAATGAATTTCAAGATTCTCAAAGAGTTTGGGCTGAGTTTAGTATGAAGAGAGCTGAGGCGGAAGAGCAGAGACGTAGATTGACATTTGAAGACTTAGAGGATAGCTGGGACAGAGGTTTACCAAGAATTAGTACTTTGTTTCAAAAGGATAGACAAACTTTAGCCATTGATAAAGGGTACCGTATTAGAAAGGAATTCAAACAATACTCACTTCCACGTAACAGTCCATTCTGGTGGATATCCGATCGTCATGATGGTAAGTTGTGGAATTTGAATGCATACCGTAGTGATGTCATTCAAGCATTAGGTGGTATTGAAACTATCTTGGAACATACTTTGTTCAAGGGAACTGGTTTTAGCTCATGGGAAGGTCTCTTTTGGGAGAAGGCCTCCGGTTTTGAAGATACTTTAAAATTTAAAAAATTAACCAATGCTCAAAGATCTGGTCTTTCCCAAATTCCTAATCGTCGTTTTACTTTATGGTGGTCTCCTACAATTAATCGTGCTAATGTTTACGTTGGTTTCTTAGTTCAATTAGATTTGACAGGTATTTTCTTACATGGTAAGATCCCTACGTTGAAGATTTCTTTGATTCAAATATTCCGTGCCCATTTGTGGCAAAAGATTCACGAAAGTTTGGTTGTTGATTTATGTCAAGTTTTGGATAGTCATTTAGATGAGTTACAAATTGATGGTGTTGAAAAACTTCCTATCCATCCTCGTAAATCCTATAAGATGAACTCCTCAACTGCTGATGTATTAATTACCAACTCTTATCAAAGAAATATGTCAAGACCATCTTTACTATATGATTCTAACGATGAGATGAACGCTGTTTCCTCAAATAAATTTTGGTTTGATATTCAACTAAGATATGGTGACTACGATTCCCATGATATCTCACGTTATACAAGAGCAAAGTACTTAGACTACACCACTGATGGAACAAGTACATACCCATCTCCAACCGGTTTGATGATTGCTATAGATTTGGCATATAACATGTATGATGCATATGGTAATTGGTTCCCGGGTTTGAAGCCATTGATTCAAAATACCATGAAGACAGTCATGAAAGCAAATCCAGCATTATACGTTTTACGTGAACGTATCAGAAAGGGTTTGCAATTATATCAAGCCCAACCTCAAGAAGCCTTCTTGAACTCTGGTAATTATGTTGAATTGTTTAGTGATGATAACAAATTGTTTGTTGATGACGTCAACGTTTACAGAGTTGTTTCTCATAGTACATTTGAAGGTAACACCGCTGTTAAAGTTTTGAATGGTGCTTTATTTATGTTGAATCCAAGAACTGGCCAATTATTCTTGAAGGTTATTCATAGTTCTGTATTTGCCGGTCAAAAGCGTAGAACACAATTATCCAAATGGAAGAGTGCAGAAGAAGTCGCTGCTCTTGTCCGTTCATTACCAAGAGAAGAGCAACCAAAGCAAATTATTATCACAAGAAAGGGCATATTAGATCCCTTAGAAGTTCAAATGTTTGATTTCCCTAATATTTCTATTCGTCCATCTGAATTGCATCTACCATTTGGATCTGCATTGAAGATTGATAAGCTTTACGATATTGTTTCAACTGCAAAGGAGCCTCAAATGGTGTTGTTCAACATCTATGATGATTGGATGAAGACCTGTTCTTCGTTTACTGCCTTTAACCGTTTGATTGTCATTATGAGAGCATTGAATGTGAATCAAGATAAGACTAAATTAATTTTGAGACCTGATGCTTCCATTACAACCAAGGAGCATCATTTATGGCCAACCTTGAGTGATGAGCAATGGAGAAATGTTGAAAGTCAATTGTCAGATATGATATTGAACGATTATGCGAAGAAATATCATGTTGATCTGAATTCATTAACAGATAATGAAATTCGTGATATTATCTTAGGTCAAGATATTAAAGCTCCATCTGTCAGAAGGCAACAAATTGCTGAATTAGAAGGAAGAAAGCAGCAACAGAATGGCGGGGATGATGCTAACAAACAATTGACTGCTGTTAAAGTGAAAACCACCAACGCACATGGTGAAGAAATTGTCACTGTTACAACCACTAATCACGAACAAGCTAAATTTGAATCCAAGGTTGACTGGCGTAACAGAGCTATTTCCACCTCCTCTTTGTATTTACGTGCTAATCGTGTTTATGTTTCTTCTGGAGATTTAGCAGAGACTGATTGCTACGCGTACATCTTCCCTAAGAACATTTTGAGCAAATTTATTGCGATTTCTGATTTGCGTACTCAAATTGGTGGTTACATGTTTGGTAAATCACCCGAGGATAATGATCAGGTGAAGGAAGTTAGATGTATAGTTTTGGTACCTCAAATTGGTGACAATCATCATGTGGAGTTCCCAACTCACTTGACAAGCACTTCTTATCTAGATGGATTGGAACCATTAGGTTGGATTCACACAAATCCAACAGATGTCACTAATGAAATTAACGACTCCTCTGAAGTGCTTACCCATTGTAAGTTGGCCTCCGATAACAGTTGGGATACCAAATCTGCATTTGTCTCAGTGGCCTTTACACCAGGTTCAGTTACACTAACAGCATATAACTTGAATGACAAGGGTTACGATTGGGGTGTCGCTAATCAGAAATCTGCTGGATCAGCCTTTTCTGTACTGGGATATGACACTGAATTCAGAAAAAAGGCACCAGTTTTGTTAACTGACAAATTTAAGGGTTTCTTTATGGTTCCCGATACGGATATCTGGAACTACTCTTTTATCTCCAACTCCTTCAGTAAGGAAATTGAGTATGATCTCAAATTAGATAACCCAATTTCTTTCTACAACGAATTGCATCGTCCTGTTCACTTCAACACGTTTACTCAAATGGAGTACAACTACGAAGCAACACAAGAAGATGTGTTTGCTTAGTGCTTAGTCTACGTTATTAATTGTATGTATATGTATATTTATGTCGCCACTTTAAAATAAGTTTAAGAACGATAATGCTTTGTACTGATAATAACCCTCAACTAGTAGAGATAATAATATACCTAGCGGCAAAAAGAGGGTAACCCTTTTAAGAAAAAAAATATTTCACCTGAGAGTATAAAAGGACTTTTACGTTTTCAACTTGTTAATAACTATAGTTTAGTACTTCTTTTTAACTCCTTTGAATTTTCTCCTTTCTTCGAATCAAAAATTATAGCCAGGGGGTATTTGCCACGGCGAAGTAATGGAAATTGTCAAGTTATCTTCGTTGCCATATTATCTAATATGTTAATTATTTATCCACCTCCGAGAGAAAATTCCCTGTTAGGAAGTTTGAATTCTGATTAGAATAGGATTTGAATGTCAAACAATTCGGGATACATCTAGTATTATTTTTATTGAAAAGATTTGAATTATGCATCTGCTCAGCTGCTTGTAGTTTTGTCCGTTGGACGAGTTTAGTAGCGAGTAGCGATCAAGATCATTTCAATAAGATATAATTGTGTAGTTTATCTAGTTTATAATGTAAATCATACTGAGTTTGAATTTTTAGTAACTATGCACCGTTTTTATGTTTTTAAAGCTCTAGCCTTATTATTTGGAAGGTAAAACCCTATCTGATGGTCTTTTGTGCAGTTTTCAGTAGTACTGCGAGATTACAATAACAGAGAATCTAGGTACGGGAATTTTTTTTTCAACTTTAATTCTCAGGGAAGGATTAGATATAAAAAGAAGTTTTAATAAGCAAATAGTAATGTTTGTTTTAATAATATACAGAAGGGTAAATACAAATGTGAATTAAGAGCAAATAAAATAAATAAACAGAAAGTTGGTTTGAAAAGCGGGAATCGGATGAATAGTAACATAAACTACAAATCAGTTTTGTTATTTTTTACGTCATCTTATGATAAAAGAGGGAAAACGTTTTCAGGGAACTCACCGATAACGTTACCAGCTGGAGCATAACTGCAAATAGTGTAAAGTGACCAATTTTCAGCAGAACAATCCAAATATGCACAACCTAATCTGATAGAATTGTTCCAAATAACTTGAGTAAAATGACCAGCGCTTTCTTGCCAATCTATATCACTCCAATCGTATTCACTTATCTCGTCATACCATGCGTCCACAGCTGAAGTTCCTGAGTAACCTAAGGCCAAGTTTTCACCGTATGGACCTCCTGAATGTGTAAGAATTCCTGAACATGTGTAAATATTTGCATAGGCTTGAGCATAAGCTGCAACAGAATCATCCCAAATCATGGGTACTGCCCCATGAAGGGCACGGTAGGAGTTGTGTTTGGAAAGCATTTCTTGAGACCAACTTGAACCCCCACTGGATGGTGGAGGACCAGTTGCTGTAGCAACTGATTTCTTAACTGTAGTCGCTACAACTGTTGAACAGTCTTCTGCTTGTGCTAAGGAAAGAAGAACTGTGAATGGGAGTAATGTTTTTATAGAAACCATATTTTATAAATTGAGTATTAATATTACTTTAATCAAGAAATTGACGTTATGGCAAGTACAAAAAAAAGGAAGAAGTTTTACTAAGGGAATGGAGAAAGAAGATATATATACGTTCTAAGAGAAGATAAATCAAAGAGGCGGGTTCCATGCAGTGCTTGTCGTGATATCATAGTCAAGTTTAACAAAGAGAGAGGGTTGGGGGAAATTCAAGATGGCTGGCGGATCTGTGAAATATTAGGAAAAGGCTGGATCTCTGTAGATCTGCTCTGGGGCTGCGATCTGTCTCAATATTAATTTTGCAAAGCTGATAGAGGTATACATAGCACCATCATCACCACTTTACACACAGATTCGTAATTACATATATTCACTACTTTGGCATAGCCATCATGATGCCTGTGCACACTGTATCAAGGTGTATATTTGCAGTGGATAGCGTATTCTGTGTAAAGTTGCAAGTAATTTAATATAAAAGAAATTCCTTTTTGGGGAATACGTCAACACATTAGCCCCACGCGCGTAATCAAAGAGTACAAATCGGGAATAAATTACGTGCGTCAAACTATTTCAAGCAGATCCAAACTCATTAGAGCCATAAGGGTAAACCGGTTGAGTATATATATATATGTATATATAACTGAATATTAATTTTGTGGATACTTAGTCACTCCTCTTCACTCATTTCCTCTTCGTCATCGTTTGGCTTGGGTTTATCTTCTCCTTCCAAATCGCTGTTATCAAAATCGTAATCTCCCAAAGCATTATCGAAATCTTCCTCATCAAAATCGCCAAATCCATCATCATCATCGTCCTCTTTTTCCTCTACATCCTTGGTAGTAGTTTTCTTTTTCTCTGTAACTGTGTTTGTAATTTTTGGCGTCTTCGGAGGTCTCTTACCGGATACTTTGGGTAGTTTGGGGACAGAAGATCCTGTCACTTTAGCCTTTGATGTAGCCTTTTTCGCAGTCGGAGCTGGAGCTGTAGATAATGCGGGAGATCCAACAACAGGAGAGTTAATTCCACCATTCAATGTAGGAGTGGTGACCCTTTCTATGCTGTTGTCACTTTCCAAAGCTAGAGCCTTCATACTCATTGGCAGCGAAGGTGTGCGCTTGACCACAGGAGTAGGCGCATTTACAACTTTGACCGCAGGTGGCGTTACTTCTTTGGGTATAGGACTGTCTTCCTCATGTATAATATCATCATCTCCATTATTTGAATCGCCATTTTCAAAATCTCCTTCATCCCAATCGGAATAGTTCACATCCCAATCATCGTCTTCTACTATAGCGTTATTTCCATCTTCTGATTTGACCTCTTCATTCTTAATCTCAATGTCTGGTACTTTACCAGTATCGTCTTGTTCCTTTTTAACATTAGCCTCCTTAAACTTATCCCTTTCCCGTTCCTGTTCCTTTTCGTCCCATTCTTGTTCTAATTCATTGGCAAACTCCAATAGTTCAACATCCGCGTCTTCATCATCTTCATCATTATTATCTGAGAAATTGATAATTTCAGTTCTTTGTTTAGCCATTGTAGAATTAATAACTTTCTTTGGTTCCTCTCCTCTCTTGGTTTGACTAAAGCCTACGTTTGTAACAGCAGGTCCAGATACAGATCTTGCCTTTGGCTGAGATTTGGTGGATGCCTTTTTATTTTTGTCGCTTGTAGTAGAGGATGCCTTTCTCTTCGTAATCACCGGATCATCTGTCAGGTCACTACTACGTTTCAGTGTACTGCTTGTAATTACAGCAGAAGACGCTATCTTATGACCACGTACTGTAGTTGAAGCCGAAGTTGAAGAAGCCTTTTTCATAGCGGGCACATTTTTCAAAATTGCTGAAATAGGTGATGCAGGTGCGCTGCTGGTTGGTTTGAAAATAGGAGAGTTTATAGATTTAAGCAAGGGAGATGGAGAATTAGAAGATGAAGAAAGTCTTTTTTTGCGCAACTGTTGAGTCACCGAAGCTGAATTCATTCTTGTTGGCGATAGTAATGGAGAATTATGAGCTGAGTTTGGCATTGATCCTGTGCCATCATTGATATTCAAAGAACTATACAACGGTGGTCTTGATTCCAAAAGTTGTGCAGTACTGAGAGATTGGAATTCCTTTGCCGGGAGAGCTTTCAAAGCCTTTAAGTTCTTGTTGAATTTAGTATTGGATTCCAACGGAGTTCTTGATTTAGTCACTTTAACAATATTGTTTCCAAAAAGTTCTAATTTGAATCTCTTTTGAATATCGTCGTATATGAGCACAAATTCAGACTGCGCAGAATGATTTGAGTGTTCAGCTGCCAATCCAAGAGATGATATAGCAACTGATGGAATATCAGTGTGATCGGTAGGTAAGGCAGAACCAGAGTTGCTGCCATTATTATTGGAAGATAAAGAGCGATGAATGGGCGAGTTGGGGGTCAAATTACGACCTATTCCCAAAGTATGCTTCTTGCCTTCAAAAAACATTTGATTGACCTTTGGTTCATCTTTGCTGTTTGCTTCTCTTTCGTTTATATCTGAAGATTTCGTCTCCGATTTGAGTATGAATGTGTTGCTGTCGCTGGTTCCCTCACTGGTGAGTTTGATCAATTGGCTAGGATACGTATTATCCATATTATCTGGTCTAAAGGAATCTGTTGAAAAAAAATGAAAGCAACAATTTGGGAATTTAAAATGTTAGTATTATTGTAATTATTATCAATTGGCTTGCTGTCATTTTTGGTGGTGCGTTTTCAACATACATCGTATTCCAAATATATCAGATATTGAATCGGATTTAAACAAATTGGATAGATCAACCGGGTATTCGCCATCTGGTAGGGACGGGCGGGGGCCAGACATGATTTCAGGTTGCAAGTATACCACTGGAGAGTATAGCTGATATTCAAGCAATGGATATACTGGATACTTATAGCTTCAGAAACTGTTATAGCTTAGCTGGTGTTCCAAATAAAGCATACCAGAACAGAACATATCCAACCAACCAGAAGGAGAGAGAGAGTGGAGAGGCAGGATCCCGCTTTTGAGCGTCTCACTATCTCGCGGGCCACAACACGTGTGAATTGTTGTAACGGGTTCTATTTATATACTGATTAAAGTTTATGTTATTGATTGATAATTAATTGTTTACACATTACATTGATCTATCACAAAACAACTAGTTACGTAACGCTCTTAATCTCTCGGTCAGCTTATCCTCTTGTTCGTCCAGGGCAACGGTGGCAGGCTTACTGGACAACTCGTTCAATCTTTCACCGTTATTCTGCAAATTGTGTTTCAACTCTAATCCTGCCTCATCGGCAATTTGATTCATCAACAAGTCAACTTCCTCCTGAGGTTGCTTAGTGGCGTTTAGATCGTTAGTCACATTCTCGTAGTAATCTGTTGTGCTCTCGAGGTTTTCAAATTGAGATTCGAATTTGTCCATTACCAAGGAAATTCTTTCCAAATTCATTGTCTGCATGGCTTGATCCATACCACGTACAACTTGGGACATGTTATTCGTCACAGTACGCATGGTAACTGCAGTTTGTATTCTAGAAGCTACAGAATCGATTCTTGAAGCAAGTTTCAAAAGGTTGATTGATTCTTGATGTTTTCTAATAGCATTTTGAGCGTATAATTGAGCAATCTCTTGGTTACCCTCGGTCAAAGCCTTCTTGACTCTATTCTTCTCCTGTGTCTCTTCCTTTCTAGCCTTGGCACTTTGCCTGGTGAGCTGTTTTGAAGTGAATTTTAATTGAAATAATGATTCTAATGTACAAGGACGAAAAAAGAAATCCAGTTAGTATTTATTAATGATGAAAAGACTAGAGATCATGGTACTCAACAGCAGCTAATTAAACCCAAAACCCACAATTTAACATACTCTCTAACCCGGACATTCTATAATGGTATGTATGAAATTAGTTGAAGCAATGTATTTCAGTGATTATACGGGATGAACCAATAGGGATAACGGCAAGATGGAGGATTGGTTGCCTGCTTATAAGTTGACAAGCCAGTTTCTTATCTCTTTGTTTTTTCTTTAATGGATGATGCACGGATGTGTTTGTTTTATCGGCTAAATACACAGCACTAAGTTGACAGGAAGTGATTTGATGCTTTTTTTAGTTACATTAAGTAGATAAGATAGATAGATAGATAGATAGATAGATAGATAGATAGATAGATAGATATAGGGTTTATGCTATATACGTTACAAAATCATACACCGATGTCCTCATTCCAGAGCTCTGGCTTTTCAGCAATGAACTTCTGCATCAACTCTCTACACTCAGCATTCTTGACGTTGACAACTTCAACACCCTTAATCTGTAACCAATCTTCAGCACCCATGAAGGTTTCATTCTCACCAAGGACGACTCTAGGGATACCGTATAAAAGACAAGCACCAGAGCACATAGAACATGGAGACAAAGTGGTGTACATGGTACAGTTCTTATAGACCTTACCTGGTAATCTACCAGCGTTCTCTAAAGTGTCGATTTCACCGTGTAAAGAGGCAGAATCCTTTTGAACTCTGCAATTGTGACCTCTACCTAAGACGTTTCCCTGGTCATCTAAGAGACATCCACCAATTGGAATACCTCCTTCTTCATAAGATTTCTTGGCTTCTTCCAGGGCAATAGCCATACCCTTAGCGTCGTCAAATGGCATCGTTTCTGTGATTATCTCTGTATAGATACTTTTGTAATGCCAGTTGTATACCGTTATGGAAGAGACAATGCAGAATGAAGCGGCCAATGATATAGGTTAAGGGACTTAGTAGATGAAAATTGCAAAACGGTTTTTTCCTAGTGGACAGCGTTTCTTTTTTGAGAGGAGATTTCCGAACAACCGGCAAGCTGAAGTACACGGTTTTAGCCAGACGGGGGGCTAAGCTTGGTGGTGCGATGAAGTGGACGCTGTAGAAGAGGAATTAGTATGGCACATTAGTTAGCTTCTAGTGGCATTGTAGTGAACACCAAGAACAAAGTTAAAAAGAAAGGTGCTGTCAAGAGAGCTAAGATACTAACAACAATATGTGGGAGATCTACAAAAGAAATACCAAACGGCATACATTTGTTTTAAGCTCAATAATACAATGTAATCATAATAGGCAAAAGGTTTTTCAAACTCGTTTCAGCAAGGGTCCCAGAACTTCAGTGCTAGAACACGTGAGTTCACGGTGAAGTCTCGAGAAATCATTAATTGTTGATCCTTTTGATAAAAGCAAGACCCGAATACGGATAATCAAAAACAAAATGCAACGAGCATTGATTCATAGACTCTCCAATTGATATATATTCATCTCCGTATAAGGGAAAGTAAAAGGTTACATTAGACTCTTGAATTTATGAGTTGTCACAAATCTGGTGTAGTAATGAGGTGTAGTTAACCCAAATCTTGCTTTAACTCGATATTTCCACTTTCCAGTAAACAGAAAATTATGTGCGTACGCACGCCCAGCACACTTAAAATTCTTTCTAGTGTCTCGTAAATATTTGCTGCATAGGAAGGGACTTGTCTCGTCCAATGCAAAGCAACGTACAAATAGCAACAAAATAGCAAAAAAAAGAAAATACACAAAAGCCTAAAAATGCCACAGAGCACGGATTACAATAACAAGCAAAAAGATGAAAAAATTATCAAAAAAATCAAAAAAGTGCAAAAATAAAAGGAGTCTTCGTTGTTATCGGAGAAATACACTTTAATTTTTTTTTATTTAGCCGTGGGAGAAAAACATGCGGGACCAAACGCTCGAGTTAAGCTTTCTGCACCTGTGCAGGTACGGATAGGTTAATCCGTGGTATGCTTTTACATCATTTGTATATATACCATATCTGGCATTCTCAAGGGGTTGGGCGGACTAGTTGACCAGTATCTCGCACCTTACATGTAATTGGGTAATTGGGTATAATATTATAATATGTTTGAGTATTCTTTTTTCTCGCCTCCGTAACACCCTTCCCTTTTGGCCAAAACTTATTGTTTGCAAGAGATATCTTTTGCATTTTAAATTCATCAGGAAAAATCCCTTAGCCAACTATTTAACAACAATAAGTGTATCCCAAGTCTTGGCAGCCGCTTTGATTATGGTTACAATACACAAAAAATTATTCAGGGTTTGGTACAGTTCTCCTAATTTTTGATTGATTTTCCATTTGTTTCCTTGATTTCACGTCCCTTTAAAAACTATATATACCATACTAGTGCCGCCGATTAATCTTTGAATTAATATCTTTTCCATCATGCTTTATCTCTCTTATCTATTTTAATAATTTGATCTAAACATTTTTGCACATCATCTTAGTTGAACATGTCCGATCAAGAGTCAAATTCTTTCTCTGCTTCATCAGGGAAGAAGTCTAACTCTGTTAATGAACAAACAAATTTGTTTGAAATTGGTCAAGAGACTGAAAGACAAATTGTTGAAGACACTGGTGCTACGTACAAACAAGTTTGGAGTAAAAAATTGCTTTGGACTGCTTATATTGTTTTAATCGTTACTGCTTTCGTTGAAACTTTTGCTGGTGATTCTACTTCGGGTTTAAACTCCTATGCCACTTCTTCATTTAATGCTCATTCTTTGATTGCTACAGCTGCTGTTGTCTATAAGATTACTGCTATTATTTCTTATCCATTTATGGCCAAATTGAATGATGTCTTTGGCAGGGCCGAAGGTTTTGGATTTTCCGTTTTGCTTTATAGTCTGTCTTACGTCTTATACGCTTCTTGTCAAAACGTACAAACCTACGTTTGTGCTGAAATCTTTTATGCCATCGGTAGAATTGGTTACAGAGTTTTCCAACAAGTTTTTATTGCTGATACCACTTCTTTAATCAACAGAGGTTTCTGGTCTTCATTTCCAGATGCTCTTGCAGCTGTTCCTTCATTATACGTTGGTTCTGTCATTCAACAAGAATTTGAAGACGGTCCAGGTTGGAGATGGGGTTATGGTATTTGGGCTATTATCATGTTTGCTTCCTGTATCGCTTTAACAGGTATGATGTTAATCTTAGATAGAGCTGCCAAAAAGAGTGGTGTTGTCAGAAAATCTGCTATTATGGAAGATTTACCTCAAGGTTCTACTTTAAAGAAAGCTTATTACTTTCTTTTCATTAGATTGGATATTGTTGGTGCCGCTTTATTGTTAGCTGGTTTAGCCTTATTTTTTGTTCCTTTGACTTTAACTGGTACCTCAAGTTCTTATAAATGGCACGAAGGTAAATTAATTGCCATGTTAGTTGTTGGTTTTGTTCTCTTTTGTGTCTTCTTATACTGGAACTCCCGTGTTGCCAAGATTCCATTTGTTCCACATACAGCTTTACTCAAGAAAACCATGATTTTAGCTTGTTTGTTAGTTGCTATGGATTTATGTGAAAATTCAGCATTCTCTACTTATATGAAAACTGTTTTACAAGTTTCGAAATACGTTTCTCTTGGTGAAGCTACTAGAATCGATGACTCCAAAAAGGTTTGTGTTCAAATTTTTGGTGTTGTTGGTGGTGTATTAATGAAGTACACCAAGAGAACTAAAATTTTTGTTGTTACAGGTATTCCATTACTTTATCTTGGTCATGCTTTGCTAGTCCATTTTATCAACACAGATGGCGGTGTTGACCACAGAGGTTTATTGTACATGGCTGAAGTCTTTATTGGTGTTGGTAGAGGTATTTACCAAACCGCTTTACAAGTTTCAGTTCAAGGTATTGCCGGTAAGTATGGTATTGCTATGTCTACAGCATTTTTCCTTGCCTTCAACTCTGTTGGTTCCCTTATTGGTTCTTGTTTAGCTGGTGGTATTTGGAACACTGTTGTTTTACAAAAATTGAACAAATATCTACCAGCAGCTGATCAAGCTGACGCTCAAAAAATTTATCGTTCTCTTAAGGTTGCATTGAAATACAAGGAAGGTACCGCTGAAAGAGATGCCATTGCCAGAGCTTACAGAGAGACACAGCAAATCATTGGCTGGGCCACATTAGGTGTTATCACTCCAATGTTAATTCTTATGTGGTTTATCGATAACGTTCATCTTACGGAAAACATTGATATCTACGAACCATCCAACGAAACTTCTTCGGTCAACAAAGAATTAATTGACAGATACCATGAAGACGTTGCCGAAGTTGCAATTGAACACGGCGATGAGCGGGAAGTTCAAAGAGTAGAAAAAGCTGAAAACGCTGCTCTTAATGTCCAAGCTAAGCCAACTACTACCAAGGAAAAATTAATCTGGTTATTTGGTCTATAAATCCTTACTTGATAGCTATTCGACTTTTCTTAATCTACTCCGTAGTTTATAACAGCTCCTTTCAAATACATATATACATACATATATATAAACGGTTTTGCCTTTCTGTAATTAATTTAATCTCCATGTTCATAGTATAAATTTTTATTTTGTCATTTCACTTAACCCCCAAACTAAATGTTACTACTGTAACTGATAGTAACGTTGCAATGTAGCAAAAGGAACGAGAAAAAAAGAGAAAGCGACGCGCCGGTGGAGTTTGGCATATTTTGCTCGTTTCTTCTTTAGTTTTAAATCCGATAAATTCTTCAGACATTTGTCTTTCGAGATTATCAATTCCATCATCTGCCTGTGCCCTATTAGATGCCTCCTATCTTCTACCAGCCCTATATATCTATGACCGTTGGTGCCTGTCTTTGCCATTAGTCATTTTTCATTTAGCCCTTCTGGCTTTGATTTTGTCTTTGCTTGTTCTTTCATCCCCGCATATACTTTTAATTCGTTTTTATCTACGCTTTCCTCACATGGTTTTATAAACAAAGGAGATCAGTTCATCTAATAAATACTACAATATGATAATGAACCTGCATCTGAGTCTGTTGTTGCTGCCGTTCTGGATAGCTCAGTGTCTTGCAGAGATTACCGCAAAAGAGTCTCTTATGTACTCCTGTATATTTGGCTCCAACAAGTACAATTTTGATCATGTCCCACCAGCTGACAGCCACAATTCCTTCTGGGAACCGCTGTGTAACTACGATCCGCTAGTGGGGACGCTGGTATATTGTTTCAACGAATATCAAGTAGATTCAGCTGACCTGGATTACACTTATGACATGTTTATCGACAACTGTAATGAGCTTGGCGAAGTCCCAAAAAGTGTGGTATTTGATCGTATACATTTAGAGATGATATATAATAATGCATCTCAATTCATCAGAAACGCTAGTTCCGGTACTAATTCAAGCATGAGTTTATATCACGAGCCAATAGAGATTGATTACGTTAGTATGGACCTTTTAAGAACTTCTTATTTGAATTTTGTGTATAACTTTGTCTCTACCAGGTCAATGGCCAGTGTCATGTGTGCATACTGGGTTGTTTTACTGGTAATAATTGGTATTTTCAATCATTGCAAGAAATATAAGTTTGTCATGAAATATGCTAGAGGTCCTTCCATCAACAAATTGAGAAAATGGTTTACTTTACGCTCGTTTGCAAACTCAACATACCATTTACAACCATATAATATATTTGGATCTTCATTTGGCAAGAAATACTTGCCAATCTTCAATTGTTTACTACCTACAAGTCAAGAGGGTATCATCTTGGTGGTTTATTTTATCGCTATGTTTTCTTATTTGTGTGTTGATTATAGGTTACAAGATGTAAGTTTTTTACTAGGTGATAAACAGACCCAAATGGCAAGATATTTGGCTGATAGAACAGGTATCTTAGCCTTTTCTCAACTGCCTCCATTATTCCTCTTTGGTGGTAGAAATAATATCTTGATAAACTTGTCTGGCTTACCATTCAATTCTTTTATTATTTTGCATAAGTGGATATCAAGAGCGATGGTAATTTTAGCATCATTGCATGCACATTTCTTTGCACTATACTTTCAACTTGAAAACGTCTTGGAAGAGGAAAGGAAATCATGGGTGTATATAATAGGTCAACATGCCTTATTTTTGGCTGTTTTGATCTTAATATTTGGAATTTTCCATTTCCGTTCCAGATACTACGAACTCTTTTTAATCACTCACATCGTCTTGGCATTATTGTTCATTGTTGGTTGTTTACTACATGTTGTCAAGATTGGTTATTACGAGTGGATTTTGGCATCAATGGCCATTTGGGCTCTTGATAGGCTAATGAGAATATACAATCTGTACAAGTTTGGATTCCCGGAAGCAGAACTGGAAATTGTTGAAGATGCCATTGTGGTGACTATTCCAAAACCCCAAAATATGCAGACTTGGGTAACTCATCCTGGCCAATTTACCTACATTCATTTCCTACACACAAGTCTTCCATTCTGGCAATCTCATCCTTTCACATTCTACGACACAACAACCTATAACATATTATCTAAGTCCTCTTCTCCAAATTGTATTAAGTTATACATCAAGGGCAAAGAAGGACTGACTAAAAAGCTTTTCAGCTTTATTGAACAACACAGTGATGAATCCAACATTTTGAAATTAAGAGTTGGTTTGGAGGGTCCTTACTCACATCATACCGATTTAAGAGCCTATGACAACGTGATTCTTTTTGCAGGTGGTAATGGTGTACCTGGTCCTTATTACCATGCCATGAATTTAATTAAGCATGACTATAAGGATCAAACAGTTGATTTTGTTTGGACCATAAAAGAATTGAGAAACCTATCATTCTTTTATAAAGAACTTTTACAACTGGCTCATGTAGATAAAGAAAACAAAATAAGGAAATTGATTTACGTCACAAGAGAAAAGTTATCTACCAATGAAGATAATGTCGATAATTACCAAGACAATATAACGAAGAGCGATCATAAAGAATCAAACAGACGTGCTTCAGATATAGTTGAGACTACACCACTAATCCAGCATGATGCAAGCTCATCAAGCAGTGTCTCAAACTCTAGAACTGCCTCATTTACAACCCCAAGCCTACTACCATCCCCTGCCGAGATGTACCAGAAGTTGTCTAACGCGTTTGAATTCAGAGAAGGAAGACCAGTCTTTTCTCACCACATTCATGAACATATCCCAAAACGAGTTCACTCTGAAGACGACGACGAAAAGCAGAGCGAGTCGTTGGCTGTCATTTCATGTGGTCCAGACCTCATGTGTGATCAACTTAGAGAGATTGTTGCTTCGGTTTCAGGAACCCAAGGACACTCTAGAATTGATATTTACGAAGAGTTACAAGTTTGGTAATCTTTCTATTTGTCATTCATTTATTTATTTATACAACTGGTAAGCCTCCCTCCAGGTGGCTTCATATTACTGCATTCACTCATTTTATATATTCCGTTTATATACGAAACCTAACGCATATTTATACATATATTATCACATATCTCCCGCTGTAGCTTCAATTTTATAAAATACAAGTAGTGTAGAGTGGGATTGAAACACAAAAACAAAAATTGAGCCGCACAGAACATTCTGGGATTTTTTTTCTTACCCTCTGAAATATAAGAAGAGCATTGAGTAGAACCTTTTACTTCAATTGAGATACATAGATAGATGCCAAAAAGCAGGTAATATATATACGACCAGAGATGTCACACATAGATGAATACTCTTCAGACGAGGAAGGCCAAGATTTTGGCGATTCCCTCACCTCTACATTCTTAGGATTTGTAGATATTCCAATCACCCCAGAAGAGCTTCCAAATTTTGAAGATACCTTCATTGGTTCCTCTCCAATATGGCTTCATCCTAAGTCTAAACCTCCAAAGGAACTTGTGACTTGTGACAGTTGCAATTCATTAATGGCTTTACTTTTCCAAACTTATGCTAATTTGGAAAATTGTCTCTACGATCGTATACTTTATGTGTTTAGTTGTCAAAATCCAGTTTGTTTTAGAAAAGAAGGATGTGTCAAGGCCATTCGTGGTGTCTGCCGTGATCCCATAAAGATGGAAGAGTTACAAAAAGAGATTGACGATGAAGAAAAGAGAGTATTAGAAGAAAAAATGAAAGCTGAAAAAAAGAAACAGATGGATATCCAAACGACCAAAGATATGTTTGAGGATTTGAAAAAGAAAGACAGCTCACCCAGTAACCCTTTTGGTGGCGCTTCAAGTAATCCATTTGCAGCATCAAGTAATCCATTTACCTCTTCAGGAGCTAACCCTTTCGCCAAAGCTGAAGAGAGCAAGAAAGTAGAACTAGTTGAAAAAGAAACAAAAGATAAGAAACCAACCTACTCTGAAAAGGCAGCTACCAAGCAAGACAATACTCCTCAGAAACTATCTAAACCAGCAAGTAACACAGATGAAAAACCGTTTGAACTTCCTGAATTTCCTGGTTTCATTGTATATATGGACCAAGAATCATTGGATAAGAGTAAAGCTCCTAAGTTACCTGATTTACCTACAGATATCAAAGAAGTTGAAGGCGACACAGACGAAACTGATTCCGGTGCTTCATCCAAAGGACCTCAGAGATCAGCAGCCGAGTCTGAAGAACTGGCTAAGATTTTGGAAGACTCTGCCTTTGAAAACTTCTCAAACATAACAGGATACAATCCATCTCAAGTCTTACGTTACGAGATTAACGGTAAACCTTTACTTTATTCCAAGAACGACAAAATATACCAGTTGTTCACGGATAGGACCAAACCATCAATGATTACTAACGGTGAAGACAAGCTTCCGAAATTAGCAATCAATCCATCACCATATGCCACTCGTAGATTTGAATTCCAATTGATGCCTAAGATGATCATCGATTTAGAAAGAGATTATACTAATGACGATATGATTAAAAAGGGAATGGAATGGGGTACGGTTATTGTCGCTACTGATAATCAAGACTACGTCCCTGAGTTGGACGAATTCCATTGTGCGTATGTTCAAGAATGGTGTGGTGTTCAATGGGAAGACCAGGTGAAGCGTTCATAAGTTTACTTTATATATATATATATATATATATATATGTTAATTGAATTAAGTTTGAATTCTATTATGCAAATTTGTGTGTATGTATCGGAATAATATCGCTAGGAATGAGGAGAACATATATAGGCTAGCAAAAAAACAAAGCGATTATTATTAGTATGCAATATGGGCGGGAAGATTAAAATAAGAGAAAGAGGAGAATACCAAACAATCCAGGCTACTCTTGTGCTTTAAAGAGACATCATTCTAGCAATATTAACGTCATCGATCAACCTGTCAATTAAATCAAAGTTTTCAGAATTAGTGGCAAAGTGTCTGTGTCTGTCACAGAGAATATGATCATCAAAGTCATCGTATCTCATTCTACAGTTTTCACAGTATCCTGGCTTGCATTGATTTCTTGACTTCTTTGAGGTTTGTGTAGGAGGAATGATGATATCCTCTAGAGATTCTTTCTTAGGTTTGGTCATCTTTCTCTTATTCTTTCTCTTCTTTGTAGGTGTAGTCAAAGCTGCAGCACTAACTGATTGATCAGCAAATGTTACTGGAGGTTCATTCTTAGATGGTTCAGCTTCCATTAGAGCCATTGCCGCTTCTTCAGATGAAATAAAAGTATCTCTCTTAACATCTGGAACTCTGACAAACTTGTGATCTCTTCTGACTTGCACGACTTTCAGAGGCTCTTTTTTTCTGTTGACAGAAATAGCTTCTCTAACAGCAGTTGGAGATTGAGGAGCTCCTCCAAAGAAACCTGATGTTGGTTTAGGAATAGAAACAGGTGTAAAAGTAATCATTTTCTTTTTATCATTTGCTACCTTCTTATTGAAAACATTTGAAGTGGTAGGACCAAGACCATTACCTAATTGATTTGCTGCACCTCCTTGGAAAATTGATGAGTTTGATTGTTGTTGAACAACACCAGATGCTTCAATTTCACCAAATTCATTGTTGTATTTGTTCATGGATTGATTTGTTCCCAAAACTGAATCGTTACGTAAAAAATGAGGACGGGCCAGTACCGCTGATGGTCGTCTATGACATCCATTCACAACATTGGTGATGTCACTTAATTTCTTTTCTTGATGAATATTATCATCATTAGTTTGATTGTTAAGTTCAACAATAGTCGTAGCGTCTACTGATTCTACTTGTTTAGCTGTTTTATTCAGCGTTTCAATTTGAACAGATTTGTCATTAGCAACATCGCCAGTAGGATTCATTACAACATCCTCAATAGCTTGTGAGTTTTCGTTGTCGATACTTTGGGTCTCATGACTTAAAACACTGAGTGAAACAACTTTCTGTCTTTTAGTGAGTGGTCTACCATAATGTGCGATTTCCCATGCACGTCTTAAACCTACTCTTTCCTCATAACTCGGAACACCTAATATTGGATGTGGAGTTGCTTCTATAAGTTTTGTTCTGTAATCTTTAGTTTCTTCTAGAAATGCGATTCTTCTCTTATGTTTCTTATCTGGGCAGCTACTTGTTTGATCCTCTATGAATAAAGAGCGACCATTAGTAGATCTATGTAATTTTGGGTAAGGATCATTTTTGAAATTCCACTCTCTGATGGCTACTGGCCTTACTTGCTGCTTCAGATCGTATATGTAAAGATAATATGCTGTGAAATATTTGATGTCATCTCTTCTTGCATTTGGATCACGGTCGTTGGGACCAAACAATTTTTCATTTTTCAATAATGAAGATAATTGGTATGATTTCAAAGTTGAAGATTCTTCAATTTCCGGTATTGGTTCACCTAAATCATTCATGAATTTAAATACTTTCTGATAATTCCAAACTTTCAACATGTTTTTCCTTGCTATTCTGAATATATCACCCCTTGGATATTCTGCTGTTTTGTCATAGTGTCTTTTAGAGATGATGATGGTAACGTTATCTCCAAAGAATCTTTCAAATGTAACTCCTAAGAATGCCAGTGCTTGCTTGGCTCTTAATTTATCCTTTTCGTTTTTATCATCATGTTCAAAATACACCACGCTTCCTTTCATGATCTTTCTCCATTGAGCTTGCCAGTTTTTCAATTCAGCACCTGTCATACGATTTTGTACGTGCTTGACTTTCTCTTTCTCTCTTTTCTCTCTCATTGTATCTCTTATATCTTGAATAGCATGGTTATTATATGAGTATCCTGACTGGTTCTGATTGTGGCTTTGCTGCAGTTGCTGGTGCTTGGCAATTGTATCTGCTCTTTGATCTAAAAGAGAGTTTCTCTTTACAAGCGGTATCTGTCCAGAAGTTTCATTGAAAGGTTCATTTGTGTTGAATATATTAGTTGATGAGTTTACAAAGAATTTTGATGAGTCCTTAAGTGGCACTCTTTTGTGTATTAATTGGCGTGACTGCTGGTTGGATTGATCATTGTAATGCAAAGGGTATGGATTCTCTTGACCCTGGCGAGTTTGCTGTTGATATAGCAATTGCTGCTGCTGATAGCTATTTTGATGCTGTTGCTGTTGCTGATTGTGCTGTTGTTGCAATGTGAACTCATCTGATAGTTTAGGTCTTGTCAGACTAGGTATGCGATCCATTTTGTTGCTTATGCAAAGATACTATAAATTATTATGATGTGCGAAATAAAACTGGAATTAAAATCCTTATGCAGAATTTCTGTCTTTTTATTTTTCACAATTCCAATTGAAATTGTTGCTTAGAAGCTCTATAATACAGAAAATATGATTTGAAAATAATGGAAAGAACTGAATGTAGTGGTCAATTATGAAATTATGAAACTATGCAAATGAACCCGTGATGTGCTATGTATTATTATGCGATGGATGCGGTCTGAAGGAGGCTGTATATGCGATTAAACAGGCAGAAAAAAACTGAGGTTCTGTATGTACCTCCCTTATATCACCGTGATGTTTGCTGATGTAGCTGGCCGGTTTGCAGAATAGCTCTTCTGGCTGTTTCCTCGTGTGTGTAGTAGTGTAGCTTTGCACTAAATTTGAGGTAAACAAGCGTCTAAGAACTCACAGGAGCTCTCTTGCTTGAGAGACGCGAAAGGCAGGAAAAGAAGAAGCGTGAAGCGTCGATCGTCTGGTTGTATCCAATAGACGCGTCGACAGGTTTTATAGTTCTGTCAAGAAACAGTAAGAGTCTATTTCTTGATAACTGCCTATCTGGTAATCAGTTTGGGTTTTTACTGTTTCTTTTGTGAAATCAGCTTCCCATTGCCACAATAGATAAGGTACAAAGTATAACATAGAGCGTATAATTGAGTTAGCTTAACAAAATGTTGAATCCACATAATATATCGGGGCTTCTCTCACAGGTGCTGAGACCCAACGCACTTACTTTGTCAAAACCCATTTCCATATCGCTTTTATCATCTAATGGACAGCCATTATGCTCATGCACGTCTGACTATACACCGCCAGTTTTATCCAGTTCAGAAATTGACGGTTTAGTGGGTAATAGTAACGGTACTGTTGACGGAATGAGCAAGTATCAAAGTATAAACCAAGATGATGATCAGGAAGAAAGTGGGTTGGTGATGTCACCCAAGAACAAATCAAATAATAATAGCGGAGTAGTAGAAACAGTGGTACCTTCAACTGATAATGGAGAAGAATTAGATATTGAGGAGAATTATGGGAATTATATAAATGCAGACTTGAATCCTGCACAAAACTTAAAGATTGTTTCTTTACTTGCTTTTAATTCTTGGAAACAGTATAAATCATCTAATTTATATGAGACTGAGCCTAATGACTGGCTTGTCGTTGCATTTTTCGATTATTTTTTATACATTCACACAATTCCTCATTTGGACGATAAACTTCTGCTGCTCTTGGTATGTGATGGTAAATACCCCAAGATGATTGCAGTTAAGACTCTGGATAATTTGAGTAAAGTATTGAGTGAGAAGCTCAAAGATTATTAGACTTTATTGAGTGTGGTGTACATTTACAAAACTAATTATTTTAGTGATTTTATATTGTATATTTAAGTTGGTATGTAATAATAAAAATAAGAAAATAAAACTATTTGTTGAAATAACGTGAGACTAACGTCCGAGATAGATAATATATGCTCTATCTACATCTTTCATTTTTTTTTTTTGTTTTTTGATTCATTAATTTATTCTTTTGAGTTTATAAATTGTGCAAAAAGAAAAATATTAACACTGTAAACAGTAAGGGATAAGAGTAAAAAGTGAAAGTGATTAAATAAAAGATAATAAAAGGATTGAAAAAAAGTGAAATTTTCATGCGGGGTATTCGGTTCATAAAAGAGAACAAAAATCTATGATAATGAATAATGTACAATGCATCAGGGTAAATTAAAATAAAATAAAAAGGAAATGGCCTATTCCATTTCTTCGTCTTCATCTTCTTCTTCTTCTTCGGCATCATCTTCTTCTTCGTCGTCTTCGTCGTCATCTTCTTCTTCATCGTCTTCGTCTTCGTCATCATAAAAATTATCTTCCCACCATCCTTCATCATCGATAATTTCTTCTTCTTTAGAAGGAGAGTCATGAAGATCTGGCATTTCAAAATCTTCTGGTAGGTGTTTAGCAGATGCAGCAACTTCATTCTTCACTCTAGCTACATAAGCATCTCTGTCCTTTCTCCAGCATATAGCTGCATCTACATTTGCAGGACTTGAAATATTTGGGTCGTCTAATAATGACATTATTGATAATAGGACAGATTGTGCACTTTGAACGGGTGACCATGTTTCGCTATCTAATTCATCTGTTTGTGTATTACCTGCCTCATGTAAAATGGATATACATAGTCTACCATCTGCATAAACATTAGGATGGAATATAGATGGTGTGAATTTGAAATTTGGAGGAGAGTATGGATAATTCACAGGGAATTTTAGCAATCCTTTCAAGAATCCACCATTATAAACTGAATCTGAATTATGCACTATTATTATGATCTTCCAGAGGAATATATTATTATTATCAAGTTCGACGTATACTGTCTTGAGTCCCTTTCTAGTGTCTTTGATGTCCTTTAACTCTTTCCATAAACGTTTGGCAGCTGGATCAGACATGGTATTTGGATGTTTCTTTAGTTATCGTTTGTTTAAACTATGTATGTGATTGTAGTAATAATATGAAAATGACAAGCAAAATAAAATATAAAAAAGAACTCCCAAAAACAAAAACAAAATGAAAGAACTATCAGAGATTAACAGCTATTTATTTGTAATGTTAATTTGTGCGAATAAGATATGTCTTCTTTTCTTTTGGTTGGATAAATATTTGTATTATACGCGTGTTGGCCCAGAAACACTGTATTTAAGATTTAAACTTAGTTCCTCTGTTAAGGTATGAATAATAAACGTAGTAAATATCTCGTGATGCTCAAATATGGTTAAACTATCCAGCTGGTTGTGGTGTTGCTGTTACCAAAGTATCTGTCCCTTCCTCGTGAGCTGTACTGGATGATGTCCCTGTGTTTCCACCACCTGGGCTGTCTCCCTCTCCCTCTCTCTCTTCCTCTTCCTCTTCCGCTTCCGCTTGCAAGCGAGCTAACTTGCCTCTCACCATCTGGCTTTCTTAGCGGTGTGCGGTGTGCTATGCTGCAGTGTCTTTAGTTATTTAGTATTTTTGTTATTTTTATGGGCTATGAAAACAAACCCCCGTATCTTGTAAATATATGTCTGAAATATCTGTCTTAGTAACTGGTATTGTACCTTAAGCGCAGCTACTACTTCAAACTCTTCATCCTTTTTACTGTAATAAGATATAAAAGATATAGCTTTAAATCCGCAATATACTATCTTTCATTGCCTGAAGTTCATACATTTTCTACTTACCGCATTATTGTTTAGAACAAGTTTTTTTTAATCAAATGTTCACACCATTAGAATCAGGGATTGGCGCTTTGCTAATACAATTTGCAAGTTCTTCTTACATTTGCAACGTGGGACAACCTATCGGGTTTTCCTCTATAATATACAGCGCCTGCATCTTACGCTCCGCTCAGTCTATCTCGATCGTACTGGGGATGATTTCTTCGGGAGTTTTTGCTTCTATATATCTCCCTCAGTTCATTCCTCATATGACTTCAAACCCAATAAATCTTTCACCCAGTTGGTACGTTTCCTTAGCAGGATTACTGGTTGGCCTGGGAACTTCATATGGATCAGGATGCACCTCTGGTCACATGATAGGTGGTTTAAGTAGATTAAGGTTAAGATCACTGGTAGCTACAGCCGCGTTTTTTATTACATCCGTTGCAGTAGCTTACTTCATACATGAACCAACTTCATGTAATATCCCTGGGGGTGCAACAACAACTGCTTGTTACAATATCGACACTTCTTTCCCACTCTACAATTCTTCCAAGTCTATCCTGGTTACATTGATAATAATATCTCATTCTATATCATACACTATATTACCCTTGATTTCCAAATTTTTCAAAAACTCTTCAACTAAAACTAAAAGAGTCATCAAACTCTTTGCAGGGTTCAATTCAGGTTTATGGTTTGGCTTGGGATTATGTATTTCTGGTATGATCAATCCTGAAAAAGTCCTAGGGTTTTTATTGTTCACAAAACCTCAATATTTTGATCCCTCCTTAGCAATGATTGTGCTTGTTGTCATTATTCCTAATATATTTATATGGAATTATTTTAAACCATTACCTCAGAATGTGCAAGAAGTAGGCATAATCAAAACTATTCTGGATGAACCATATAACATGAATTTCAGCAATGAAATCACACCCAAATTCTTATTTGGCAATATTTTATTTGGGTTGGGATGGGGGATGCTAGATGTCTGCCCTGGACCTGGTATCATCAATCTTATAACTGTTGGCTCAAGTGGTTTCCTTTGGATGTGTTCATTCTTAGCAGGATATTGGTTGACAAAAATTCAATTTACAAAATAAATACATTACACTTAGTTAAAATCAAGTTTCAAGAATAAATTGAGGGGAAAATATGGGTGGTTATATACTATATTTATCATATCTATGTAATCTACAAATTCTAACTGTGGAGTTGGTTATAATATAGCAGTAGAAGTGATAAGTTAAAAGCAACGCACAAATATATGTGAACTAGTCACACACGCAAAAACACAATACACAAAAAGCAAAACATTATTTTAGTTAAGGGGAATGGAAAGCTTACGAACTTAGTATGTTTCATAAATCAGAGATCTAAGCTCATAATTCTCATTAGCTTCTTCAATATCAGCAAAATTTCCTATGAAATCATCAGCACCTCTGACAATACCAGGTAATGGCTTACCACCACTGTATCTTCTCCAAACTTTCTTTGCTTCTTCATCAGTTCCTAAGTCTTTACATTCATAAGGAATCTTGTTAGCGGTTAAAATGGTGATGATACGGTTAGTACGGGACATTACTTGAAATCCACCTGCTAATGAAGTATAAATGTAGACAGGTTCGTCTTCAAAAGTCATCTTAGCCTCTTTTGGAACATAAACTGATCCATCTGCTCCACTTTTTGGTTTGGTCACCTCTGAGATATCCAACTCCTTAGTCTCAGGTTCAGCTTCAACTTCAGGTTCGACCTCTTTGGACTCGACAACTTCCTCCGTGATTTGAACTTCAGGCTGCTCTTCAATTACTTCTTTTTCATGTGTTACTGGATCTTCGAATGATTCTGTAAGTACTTCTTTAGGTTCTTCGTTCACGGCTTCTACAGCTCCTTCTTCTAAATCACCAGATTCGACAGTCTCACCCGCAGCGCAGTCTTTGGAAACCTCTGGTTCATCAGCTACCTCTTCTTCAGCATTTGTCTTTTCAACAGCTATGTCTTCTATTTCGACAGGCTCTGTAATTATCTCTTTGACTTCGTCGCTTGTAGTTTCTGGTTTGCCTTCTGCTTCGGCTTTAGTCTCTTCAACTTCCTCCTCAGCTTCTGGAGTTTCAACTTCTACTACTTCAGTTTCGACTGCTTCAGGTACAGGTACTTCAGCCTCCACAATCTCAGAAGTTTCGGGAACAGATTCTTCTGTAACATGTTTTTCAGTTTTTTGTTCAGCTTCACGGGAAACAATTTCATCTGCTTCTTTTGCTTCCAATTTCGCTTCTTCTACAGGGTCGACAATCTTTTCTGCTAATTCATCTGCATCCTCATCTGTTTGCTCATTAACCTGAGTGCTAGCAGATGGGAGTTCAGGCTCAACTTCTGTTTCAGCTGTTGTAGGAACTTCCACTTCTTTCTCCTGCTCTACTTCTTCCCTTTCTTCCTTTTCTTCATCTTCTTCTACTCCTTCATCTTCCTTGATGTCTCTTAAATGCTCATCAACCTCTTTGGATAAGCTGGATGCGGTTTTAGGTTTACTCTCCAAAGCTTGACCAAGAGCTTCTTCCAAGTCACGATCTTGAGTATATGGATCGCCCATTAAAGCACCTTCTTCTTCTAATTCTTCTTTACTTTGACCTCTGTCATATCCAATTGCATTAACATCATTGGCTACTCTAGATCTTGATCTAGATATATTACGTAAGTAGTTCAAAGAAGAAGGGTTGGTGATATGAGATGACTGGCGACTAGTTCCTGGTTCGTGTCTTGGTCTTCTTTCAAGACTTGCATCCAATCCAACTTCAGAGTTGTAGTCACTCTGTGTTAAACCACTATGGTACGAGTCACCTCTAGCCAAGTGTGGTTGGCTTGTCGTTGAGATAACTTGTGACAATGGAGATGGAGAAAAGTCGTGTCTTGGAGATGATAAGTATCTTGATTTAGAACCATCTCTAGCACTGGCAGGTGCAATAAATTCAGAGTCATTCTCAATGGCAGAGTCTGGAATTTGAGGGTCTGATTCACTCATTGGGATCACAGATATTGATGATTTGGAATCAGTACTCTTCTTCTCATCATCAACAGATTCTTCAACCTTTTCACCGTTGTTTACCTTCTGAATGACATCGTCCAATGTGGGGATTTCCTCTGGTTTGAATAATTCAAAATTCTTTTCTTCCATTTCCATAGTTTTAGCAATTGATGGGGAAACCAATGCATAAGATGATCTCATACCAGATGCTGGGGCAATATAATTGCCAGCATCACCACCAAATATTTGGACTTTTCTAGCATCTTCTGGTGCTTTAGGTTCTGGTGATTCAGATTTCTTCAGATCAGATCCAGAATTAATGGTTGGTTCACCTTCCAATTTAGCCTTCTCTTGGACCTGTAAGGCATTGTCTTTTAAATGGCCTTCATCGTCCAAAACAGTATCTAAAGTTTCACCTTCATCATCATTTAATAGCGCACCTTCAAATTTCAAATCGGCAATTGAGGCATCTAATTGCTGCATTAAGGAACTGGATTTCTTGAAAACCCTAGCTCCAGATGCAGATCTAGAAGCAGATACACTTCTTGACCCACCATTGGACCCAAGCGCAGACTTGAAGTCTGAAGTCACGTCTGAATCAAAATCCGGTTCAGGTGTTTCACCTTCAGCGTGATCATTTCTGATTGTAACTCCAATTAAAGAAGGTTGATTTGATTTTTTGAATTCTTCGAATTCTTGTTCCACATCCATGATTGATTATTTAAAATTGTAATGATTCAAGTTCCCCTTTGAGTTCTTTTTGGCCCTTATTTCATTTAATCAGTGCATTAGTGCAGCAATAGACATATGTATTGATCCATCATCCTTTCTGAAGCTCAAGTGATTTGCTGCCTAGACTCCAACTCCACTGCCGCGCTACATACGGTCACCTGTCCTGATATCTCGTGCCACACATACATTGCCTATCCACCCGCCACGATCTACCATTAAAGTGCACCGCCCCTATCATTTCAATAAGGCCACTGTGGGGTGGCAGACGAGTACAGTTATCTGCTTTCATCCTTGATGTCAACTTTGGCATAACTACTGATAAAATATACAGATTAAATCAATTAATTCGCTATAAAGCTAGATACGGATATACGTATATAAAAGGGTTTATATATAGAGTGCAATATATAGGTGAGTATGTATAATTTTGAAATTTTTGAAAAGAAATATTATAATTTTATTTTATTTTGATTATTATTATTATACTTTTTTAGAGTTTTATTTTTGTTTTGTGTTTCTCATTTAGTCAAATCCAAAATCTTGGCCTTGGCCTTTTCAATATCCTCTGGAAGACCCTTCAGTTGGATATCAAGAGATTCAGACTCTATAGATGGAATGTCCATAAACACATGGCACTCATCTTGGATGTTTCTCTTTGTAGATCCACCAAAACCAATCAACAACTTGTGTTTCTTCTTTGGAATTTCAATCGAGTCTTTTGTAACTCTTTCGTAATTTTCAACTAATTTGTTGATTTCAATGATAATCTTATCGATGATTCTTTTATCACCTTCCAATATGATTTGCTTGGATTCGGCATCCTTATTTGGGATTTGAAGTAGTTTTCTGAATTCACCGAAGTTATCTTCTTTACCACCAGCCTTAAGCACAATTTCCTTTCTAGTTGAACCACTTGGTCCCACTAAGTTCTTGTGCCATTTAGGATTGATATCTAAAGATACAGTGGTATGGTTGGATAATCTGTCGAGAATCTTGTTGATTCTGTCAGTTGCTTCTTTAATACCCTTCTTGGAACCGGTTAATTCTAATTCAGCAGTTTCAGAGTCCTTTTCTCCTCTTTTAGAATAGATTTCGACACCACTATCAACAGAGATGTCCTTGATGACTTCACCATTCTTACCGATTAAACGAGGTAACATCTCAGAAGGAACTGTAATAACACTTTGGAAACCATTTTCCTTTTCATATTGGACTAATTCCTTAATTTCTTCTTCGACTTTAGCGACAGACTTAGAAGGACCTCTGATTAAGATTTCATCTTTACCTGGAGATGAAGTGGATCCATTAGCATTTCCATTACCATGGGAGTTGCCTTCATTGCCAAATCTAAGAATAACGTTATATCTGTCTCTTAATCTATTAGCGTAAGCACCGTTCTTACCAATAACCTTACCCTGGTATTTTTGTTCAACTTTTAAAATAACAGTCTTTTCGTCGTTAAATTTCTTACCTAATTGGTTAATTCTCTTCATACATTCGTCAACATTGCTCTTGACACCAGTTAACTTAACAGTGGTTTCTTCTTCTTCAGATTGTTTTTCCTTTTCGTTGTTATCTTGGATATCTACTCTGACATTAAATTCTTGCTGGAGAGCGTTTAATTTGGCACCCTTTTGACCAATCAATTTAGATAAATGAGCAGTAGGGAACTGAACAGTGGTATTGTACTTGGAAGCAACTTCGTAGTTCTTGATATCATCAATCAATTGGTTGATTTCATTGATACTTGAGTTGATTTCCTTCTCGAAACCAATCATGAGAATTTCGTCTTCGGATTCACCTTGTTCATTTTGACCTAACTTAATATCGATGGAGCCTGAATCACATTTGTTAATTATCAAACGTAAGGAAGCTTCGTTAATCTTTTCTTGGTCTTCCTTGGAAACTGAAGCAACCTTGGTCTTGACCTTGTTTGATAATTCCTTTAATTCAGCAAGTGATTCTTCAACTCTATCAAACTTTTCAGAGATTTCTTGCAATGAAGGTAAGAAGTCGTCATCATCTTGGTTCAAAACCATCAAAAGCTTGTTACCAACATTAGAGAGTTTACAAACAGGAACCAAAGTTATGTTTAAAGATTTGGCAATTGAGTTTTCTTCGATCAATGAAGAATACTTTTTGTGGTTGATGATGAATGAAGAAATATCATCAATAGATCTAATCAATGAAGGAGTAATCTTATTAACTTGATCAATAATTTCCTTTCTGATTTTCTTCAAATCATCCTTTTGGTCTTTGAAACATGAGAATTGGATAACAGCGTTATTGTAAGAGGAATTTGATAATGATTTGTAAGATGGGGCATTGATCTTCATCTTGTAGGTTTCGGATAATTCGTCGAAAGTGTTCGTGTACTGGAAGTAACAAAGTAAGTTCTTAGCATGATCAAGGTTACCACCATGAGATCTACCAATATCCAAAATATCAGTGATGTAATCATTGGCTAAGGATCTACCTAACTCAATAGCCTTGGTAATATTTTGCTTAGTACCAGTGAAAACAACGATTGAAGAGGAAGAGTCTGCATCTGGAACTTCGACAGTGACATTGACTTTTTCAAATAAAATATCAGAGTCCAAAAATTGGTGGGCAGTCTTAGGGACATTTCTACTTTCAACAAAGATAGATTTCTCTAATGAAGTCAATAATGATAAAATGTCATCACGAGCCTTGATAACAGAATCCTTGGAACCTTGTACAGAAACGTATTTGTTGGATGAAGTTGGTGAACCAACTTTTACATTTTCAGGTAATGAAGAAATAAAAGTCTTCAATTCCAATTTCATGAATGGAATCAATTTTTCAATAATTGGAACCTTGACTGATAAATTCTTGGTATTCTCATCAACAATTCTGAGAATTCTAGCCTTGGCATCTTCACAACCTTCGATATCACCAGAAAGATGGACAGTAATCAAAGAACCAAACAATTCTTCATCGTCAACAGCAGAAGCTGAGGATGCTTCGTCTTCTTTGCTGATATCAATTTTAACACCAGTAGCTTCAATGATTGGTTTTAAAGTTCTACCTTGAGGACCAATAATGGTTGATCTCAACTTAGAAGGAATTGAAAACTCAATCTTGACAGGTTTAGTCAATTGCTTAACAATATCTCTCTTGGTTTTTTCGATATTAGCACTTGGACCAGATAATAAGAAGGTTCTCTTGTTACTAGTAGAAGAGAAAGTAGACTCGACATTGACAGAATATTTAGACTTCATATTTGCTAAAACTTTGAATAATTCATTCTTAGTGAGTGGAATTTGTTGTTCAGCATCAATAATAAAAGTAATCTGGGTGTTAGAAGCCTTGACATGAGAAGGAGAAAATGGTTTTGGAGAAGGAGCCTTGCCGGTAGAATTAGCAGATGAAGCAGGAGAACCTCTTGAGATAGGACCCCAGGAAAGAGGAGTAGTTGGAACAGTGGAAACACCAGAACCTAAGACAGGAAATGACTTTTCAGCTGGGGCAGACACAAAAGAGTCTTCATCTTCAGAATCATCTTGGGCTTCTTTTTCTTCTTCTGAATCTGTTTCTTCTTCCTTTTCCTCGGGCTTGGTAGCTAAAGGAGAAGAGACAGGTTCAGATGAATTAGTAGAGCCATTGGAGTTGGAATTGCTTTGAGCAGCGTGTTGCTGGGCTAATAATTCAGCTGGAGAAGGCATTGTAGTAGACACACGAGGAAACAGGGGGGGTGGGCAAATATTTCAGAGGAGTAGAGACGGATTGAGTGGACAACCTAAAAATTAAAAAGTAAAAAGATTCAATTAAAAGGAAGAACTCAGTAAGACAAATAAGTTGAAATTATATACAATTTCAAAAAGTAATATTACTGGAAGATACTAGACTGAGATATAATGTTATGTTATAAGATATCAATTGCTTTCTATCTGTAATAAATAAATCTGATATTGATCGTTTGAACAAAAATCGAAATCAGATTAAAAGGGATGAATAGTTGGGATATATGTGAAGTTGGAAGTGTATGAGGTTTCTTAGATCCGGAGATTGGGATAAAAGAATTGAAAAGAAGGGAAACGATGAAAAAGAGAGTAGAGTTCAAGTTGTTTATGCTGAGTCCAAGATAATTGAGGTTCAGTGGTAATTGAAGTATCTACCCAACATGGTTCTATTCAGAGTAGTGTGGACTCTTGCCGATGATCTTTCCAGCACATCGCTTAGATGCAAAATACCCAATTTGGCGGGTTCTTATTATTGTCTTCCCTTTTCGGTAGGCATCACAATAATTGCCTCTTTCGGTGCATGTCTATGGTTTTTAGTGTGTTCTTTAAGTCCGCACGGCCCCCTTTTGGGATCTAGTGGAGCACCGCCTGGCGGATTAACCACCTGATTGAAATATTTAGTATTCAATTGATTATAATGCTACTATTGATGTCTATTCTGACTATCAACCACATAATATATCGGGATTGCTAAGTCGACTGAATACAATTTGTAGTTACAATTGGCAAACCTTACAATGTTCAACAATAAAAACCATCTATTCAATTAATAAATAAAATACATATTAAAAAAAAAAAGTCAACTATTAAACATAAGACATTTGTCAGAAATCACTTTTTCACCTTAGACTGTAAACTTACATCCCGTGTAGCTCTTTATAAACAAACTTGTCAATCAATCAACCAGATTCAGCATAAGCCTTGAAATCACTATTAAATGTTCCAAACATTCTTTTAGTATTCTCACCAACAAAATAAAGAAGAATAGGGACAAAGAGCCCAATAAATTTTTCTCTTTGAACAAATAAAGTCCTTTCGGAGTTTGGAATTGCCTCAAACTCAAACATGTGCTCTCCACTAAAGATGTAATTAGAAATCAGTGTTCCTCTCCAAGAAAATCTCTGTGGGGTATTTTCTGTAACAACTGGAGCCATGACATAGGGTTTTGTATCTGGATTATCTAAATCACCCACAAGGTCAACTGATAGTTTGTCTCCAGCAGTTAATGCTTCTGGGAGTTTTTCTGACGCAGGAGTGATGGTGTAAGCTTTTGTGAATGTGGGGAATTTCTCAAACTCCATGAATTTGGACTTGGCAACAGCAGGAGAGCAGTCAATCTCGATAGTTGTAACAATTTCTCTCATGTTCGAAGTAAGTATATATGTGGGCAAGCAAACAACTAAGTAAGTGATTATGTATAGTATTAATATAGCTACTTTATACTGGTTTTTTATACATTTAGACAACGGGAGGGAAAATATCTTTTATTTATACCCATCCCTGAAGCAAGTGATTACTTAACCCACTTGAACCGCTACCCCTTCCTCACTTTACAGGAAATACGCTCCTCAAGCCTGAGATAAGTCCAGCAACGTAAAATGTGAAGCAAGGGCAAAGGGTCGTGCTCAAATGCACAAAATGGCCTAAAGCGGACGCGGGCTCTCTGCTTGCCAGATTCCAGCACATTGTAATTAGATTGGGACAGTAGGAAAGACAGGCAGTTTATAATGTAAAGAACAATTGCTTGCAATACAGTCCACTCACTTTACAGACGACAAGAGTAGTTGGAGTACAATTGAATAGTTTATTTTGAAAGCTAGTGTTTTTTTTTTTTTTGCTTCTGATTGTACCTTTCTGCCTATATTATTTATCTCGTCATGTCGTTAAGTTCAGATCAAGTAAGAGCAAGACTCAGACCATTTGGGATATCTTTTGAGAAATCACTTACAGATTTAATCACAGGTATAAGGGCAAACAAGAAAGATCCAGAGAGACTTTCTAATTTTTTGGAACAGTCAATTCAAGAATGTAAAAATGAGCTGAAAACAAATGATCTGGAATTGAAGTCAATGTCAATTTTAAAACTGGCGTATTTGGAAATGTACGGCTTTGATATGTCTTGGTGTGCCTTCCATATATTGGAGGTCATGTCTTCAAATAAGTTTCAGCATAAAAGAATTGGATACCTTGCAGCAATACAAATTCTTCAACGTCAAACAAATGAAGATGCTTTGATGTTAATGACAAATTTACTGAAGAAAGATCTCAATACTTCAAATTATGTCGAATCAGGAATGGCAATTAGTGGTATAGCCTCTATTGTCACTACAGAATTGGCAATCGATATATGTGATGACATGGTAAGATTACTGAATCACTCAAAACCATTTATAAGAAAGAAGGCAATCTTAGCAATGTACAAGATCTTCTTGAAATACCCAGAAGCTTTAAGAACTCATTTTAATAAATTACTCGATTGCCTTGATGACAAAGACAACTCTGTTGTCTCAGCAGCAGTGAACGTCATTTGTGAACTTGCACATAAAAACCCCAAAAATTATGTTGACTCAACACCGAGATTATTTGGTGTCTTGAAATCAACAAATAACAACTGGATGGTGATTAGATTGCTGAAATTATTTTCTTCGTTATCATTGATTGAACCAAGATTGAAGTTCAAACTATTGCCTGAAATATTAGACTTGATGGAAAAGACTCCTGCTTCTTCCTTAGTTTACGAATGTATCAATTGTATCTTAAATGGAAGAATGCTCACCTCTTCTGACTTGAATATTTCCAACTTGATGATCAATAAATTATTGCAATTTTTCAACAGTGAGGACCAAAATTTGAAATACGTTTCATTACTAGCATTTATCAAGACCTGTAAAATCCAAAAAGACTTGATTAAACAACATGAAAGACTTATCATTCAATGCATTAATGATGATGACTTGACAATCAGAGAGAAATCGTTGGAAATCATTGATTCTTTAGTCTCAGAATCCAATATAGTATTAATTGTGAAGACTCTACTGTTACAAATTGTTCCTATTTCCAGCGAATTGAAGTATAATAATGACCAAGGCAGTCCTGATTTAAATAATGATTTATTGATCGTACCAGAATCATACAAACTTGAAGTTATTAACAAGATCATCAGGGTATGTACAGCTAACAACTATGAAAATATTCCAAACTTCAAGTGGTATTTAGACGTATTGAAGGACATTTTACTTTTAAATGGTGACCTCAAGATTAGAAACGTTAATCTTTCAATAAGTCAATGTCTCTTAGATGTCTCCTTAAGGGTCCCAAGTATCCGTGCATACCTTGTCTCCATGTGTATCGAATTGACCGTCAAAACAAAGGATGACAACAATTTCAATAAACCTTTCAAACAGGCTTTGAAAAACTGTATATGGATCATCTCAGAATACTATGATACCTACTATGAAAAATATGGTATACAAAATGTTAATGGAAACGAAGATACTGACAGCGATAGTGATGATGATAGTGATGACGGGGAAGGCCATACTTCTAAGATATTTGTTAATGCATATGAGATAATTCAAGAAATAACTTCACAAGCATACCTTAAATCATTAGGCGGTACTGGAGATGATCTTAACGATTTTACCATTCCAACTTTTATTCAATCAGTTTGCAAACTCTTTTCCAAATATATATCCACATTGTCCTCCTCTTACTGGGATGTAAATCAACTGGATGAGATCATAAGACTAACTCAGATGATAATCAAGTGGTTGAGTTATTGGGATTCAAGCCTAAATTTTGAAATTCAAGAAAGATCATCTTCTTTCATTGAAGTATTTACATTGATTCTTGATTCTTTAAACACTGAAAGAGAAAAGGGAGAAGGAAAAGATAGCTACAGTTTCAATCCGCCAAATTTCTTAGTTACTGCCTACGCTATGCTTTTTAACTCATACGATATAAAACCAGTTTCTACTCAAACACAAACCAAAATTGCAGCCCCTACTGATTTCTCACTCTCAGAACCAATAAACTCTGAATCTTGGAATGCACTCCAGGGTATAATTACTGTTGTTCCTTCAAACTCAAGTAACTCATACTATTACTATGATTCAACTGATGACCAAGACGACATCTCTGATTCTTCTGATGATGAAAACAGTTCGATGCATAATAAAAAGGATCAAAGTGCTTCCAGTAAGAGGAATGAGAGATTAGAGAGAATGAAGGATGATCCATACTATATCTTTGACTCAGCTGATTCACATCAACAACAATTGATTCAATTAGATGAATCAAACAGATTAACTAATGACTCTCCTGATCTAGTTGCTTCATTAGAACCTAAAAAACCAAAGAAACCAAAGAAGCCTAAGAAGATCAAGAAGGAAAAAGTATTGATTCTGGATAATGAAGATGATGACAGTAATTCTAATGATAACAACGATAATTCCAACAACAAGGGAAACACATATATTGATCCTAGTGCTGCCGAGCTAATTATGAATAAGTCTTCTAACTCGTCAAAGCCAAATACTCGATTCCTGATTGACTCTTCCAATCTTGACAATTTTGATCTTACGGGTTCGTCTACTGCTATTGGAGGTGCTGGCGAATATATTCTGACCGGTGAAGCTCAGGGTAAAGATGATACTATTGACTTAGAGGCCTTGAGAAAGCAATTTGGTTCGGTTGGTCTCACTGAGGATGCTCAAGGTGATGCTTCGGGCAAGATCAAGAAAAAGAAGAAGACTTCGAAGAAAGAAAAGTCCCCTGAAAATGCTGATTTTTTGGTTGTTAACAATTCAGTTGAGCCTACTGTAGATGTTCAAGTCAAAAGAAAAAAGCCTAAGAAACCAGTTAAAAAGAGAGCTGTTGAGATTCTTTAGTGTCATTTACTCAATTTACGTACTGAATTCAAATAGACCATGTATTATTATTACTATTTATCGTAGTGGTGCTGAGCTTCGTAGTGATGAAATTAAAGCGATGTTCCATAAAGTGGGTGATTGGCGGAGAGGCGAGAAATGGTGTAGAATCTACGCGTAAGCGATTATGATTTGCATTTGAAGGTCTACCATACGTAAAATGAAGCATATCAGCCCAGTAAACACAACACAACCTCTAGCAGTGAAATAGAGAAAAGTTACGGGAGTATAGATGCCATTCAGATTTTTGGCTGAAATTGAGACTGGCGATGGAAGAGCATTGTGGGCTCGGACAATATACCATTTGTCAACTATCTCAGATACAATTAAATTTTCCATCAGACAGGCAACGGCAGATTCTAATGTGGTGCAGTCATTTGGCACTGTACCGAAGGGCAAAGGGGATTCTCTTGAATCTTTCTCGTGTGTTTCATTAACTGGTATTAATTTGGCCAAAACTTCGTTGCTGAATTGTTGTTTCCGTGCTGAGTTCTTTTCTAATTTTCAAATTGACGGTGATCTACCCTTTGAAGCATCAGAGACAGACAGTAATCGTGCCAAATGTTTCAGTTTTCTTGTTAATTCCAAAAACTTGAATACTCTATTTGGCGACTGTGGAGATAATACCAAAAAGTTTAAGATGTTGATTATTGATGCTGCTGATGCAGAAGCAAATGTTGAGAATTTTCAGAGATCGGATTTGTTTAATAACAAATTGTTTGTTGAGTTTGAAACCAAATCTCAGATGACGAAGAATTATAAATTGAATTTTGTACAGAGTAAAGAATCTTTTGATTTAAAAATACGAGATGAGTTGTTTAAATTATTAGAAAAACAGAAAAGTGAAGACGAATTCTCTATGACTCCTGGTGAGAGAATAAATTATCTTATGGTTGATCCTTTCATTTTGAAACGATTTCTAATCATGTTTCCATCGAATTTGGAAGATTTCAGAATAGAGCTTTTTTCCAACGTGGACAAGGTTTTATTTTATGGGTATAATAGACAGGAGGCTGTCTCAACTAAATCTAGTTCCTCGGGAAATAAAAAGGACTCTTCTTCTACTCTCACTCCCTCAATGAGTTTATCAATTCAGGTAGGTTTGAAAAACTTGGATTATTCTAACGTAAGACCTATCCCAGGTGAGGAAAATGATTTCAAGCTAATTGTATCGCATAGGCTGCGTGAATTGAAGACGTTTATAAATTTGACAGCTACAGATAATCATATATTTGGATCCGAAACAGAGACCATGAAACAACAATTCGCCAAACGGAAAGCCAGTCATTATCACGATAGCAATAATACAAGAGATACATACAACAATGTGAATGTTACTAGTGATTTTGGTCAGGAGTTACCAAGTGCGTATATCACTACTCGTAGGGTGCCACCATTGCATATTGTATTCAACAGCGATGGACCATTTGCTCTGTTTGAGCGGAGATATGAAAGCACGGATAGAGATACAGATGGGCAAACACTAAAGTATTGCCAAATGGCCTTAATATTAATGATTGATCAAGAGGCGGAAAAAGTCGTGCTTGATAGCAAATCGAATAATACATTGCCTGTTCCCACTGCAAGATCAACTTCTAATGTTACTGATGATAGAACATCCAAGAATGTAAGTAGAACTGAAAGTAGGAGAGAGCCTCTGTTTGTTGAAGATGAGCGAGAAGATGACGATATGGGAAATGATCAAGTTGGCCAAGGACAACAACAAGAAGAGCGCAATCCGGCTGATGATGTGCCCATAGGCGATTACAACAATTACGGTGACAATCTTGGTCTAGATAATGACGATCCAACACGAGAGATAACGAATGATCAGTCTAAGAATAATTCCCTTGCACTTCAGAGTTCAAAAAGCAAAATAACAGAGGAAGATCTATTCTGGGATAATTCAAAGTATCATCAAGTTACTCTAACGACAAATGCAAGCAAGGCAAATGCAAATGCCACCAAGGAACTCAATCAAGATAAAGACGGTGAAGAAGACGAATATACATCAAATCCTATGATGTTTGTGAATCTGGGCCCTACTCAGAATATAACTAGAGTTAGGGGTATATTTGATTAGATTAGATTAGATTAGATTAGATTAGATTAGATTAGAATTAGAATTCAAGTAATAGGTTAATATGACATGTTTATTGAATGCCCACTTAAAAAAAGATAATCATATAAGTAGTGTGTAATTCGTATAAAATAAATATTAAATTGTAGATATCAACTCAATGCTTCGAGAGAATTGGAACAATAAAAAAGCAATTGAATAAGGCACTTATTTTGGAACAACTGAACCTTTTGCAGCTGCTTCCTTTCCGCCCATATAGTTATAGTTAATATATCTGAAACCTTGGGCCAATTGACCAAATTCATTAATGAAATGACAACCAAATAAAAGGTAGTTCTTAGGACTGACGGCAAGAGCGTATCTCATGAAGACGGCAGAGTATACAATTAAAGAGCCAGTCATACCACCGGAAATAGTATCTGGTGTCTTGTTTCTCAAGTCAACGATAGCTGCTAATGGGAGACCGAAGTTGGAAACTGGTCCCCAAAAGTGGGTAGTGAAGACATACTTCAAAGTATCCTTGGTGAATACTTGTTGAACAAACCTGTTGACTGCGGATCCGGAACCTGAGGACATTGCGTATATACTGAAACTAAGTTGCTGAGCTGTATTCGGATATTTGGCCTGCCAGATGTACCCCTATTTCGTGCCATTCACTTAGGACCATCCCCATAATGTTGCTATGTCTCCCTTAAATTATATCTCTGTGCGTCTGCTCATCCGCTCCGAGAAGGTAGCTCCTCTCCTCTACCTTCTCGGAGCATAGATCGAGGCATCCGGCTATTCCTGTGCCGTGTCCCTAGAAACTAAACGCGGGGTGCTGGAGCTTACTATATTTTCAACTAGTGCATAGCTGATCTAATAGTATCTGGGGAGGACAGTACTGTGCTCTGGTTAGAGAACAGCATCAGAAGAAGGGCTTTGAAAAACATTATGGACGACTTTATATACGCTCCCCCTCCACCAGCACCATCTGTGGGAGCACTAGTGCCGGCAAAGCCAGAGACAGGGGTCAAATTGCAAGCTGAAATTAAAAATAAGCAATCCCAAAAGAACAAAAAGAGACCAGCAGAGAAAAACCCGAATAATGTAAATACCACAAACAAGAAGCAAAATACAGGTAATAGCAATGGAAATGCTCTTCAGAAACAAAAGCAAGCTGAGCTTTCAGGTGAGGAGGGCGATAACGACGATGATTTTTCAGACGAGGAATCTAAACATGCTGCTGCTATTCAGGGAACAAATATAGTACTTGAGACACACGAGGATATAGCTAAATGGATTGAAGAAAGAAAGAAGAACTGGCCAAGTGAACTTCGTGTTAAGCAGAAAGAAGAAGAAAAAGCGGAGAGACAAAGAATTATGGGAGCTCAAAATAGCGCCACCCTTCAAAGTAAAACTCCAGGATCAAACAGTAATAATAAGAATGGCAATAATAATGGAAACAAAAGAGTTTGTAAGTTTTATGCTAGAACAAAAAAGTGCAAGAATGGAAACAACTGTAAGTTTTTACACGAATCTGGGTCTGATCCCAGTGCGGCCTTGATCAGTGGTGATCAAGAACGATTAAGAAAGGAAAATGGATTACTTAAAAAACTTCCTAATCACAAGACTGCTATAATACACAGTATTCCTGTACAGGTCCCATTAAGGTTTAAGCCATCTGTAAATAGTGGCAAGTCGTTACATAATTTGGTAATGGAAAGTGAACAGGTTGCTAAGGAAAATCATGTCTTATTGGATTTGTTTGATGCTATAGTCCATTCTGAATTGATTGACTCTGATTGGGATAAACTGAAAAAAGAATTACGTTTGAATTGATCGGAAAGTGAGATATCGTCTATTTGTACATTACAGAATGAAAATTCATATCTATATAAATATATATTGAATTGTTTATATCTGTCTAGATTATAATTACATTCCTCTGAAAGTATTTTTACTTGCTCTTCTACGACCTTCGTAGTTTTGTTTTTCCTTACGGTTCAATGATTGATCACCAGAACCTTCGTCTCCATCGTTATCGTTGTTGTCACCGTTGAATCTGACATTTCTTGATTTCTTAGCAGGGGCACTTGGGATGAAGGTCATCTCAGCCTCACCTCTAGCATTCTTATGAACTCTGACGTCTTTGTTCTGTTCACGTTCAATCTTACGGAGCTTATCAGCCTTGGCCACCTGTCTACCAAATGATTCATTTCTGGCAAAGTTATTAGAGGTGTCATTAGATGAATCCAATGCTGTGATCTTAGTCTCCAAGAACTTCTTTCTCTCTTCTTCCTTCTTACGACGCTTTTCTTCCTTTTGCTTGATCAATTTCTCCTTGATTCTGTTTCTTTGAGCTTGTTTCTTACTATCTTCATCTTCAGACTCTGACTCTGAGTCGAGATCAGAATTTTCATCGTTAGCGTTGAGTCTTTCCTCGTCTGATTCTTCAGCCGCAGTCAACTTCTTAGGACCTGCAAATGATGAAACAGGATTTAATTGTTTATAATCATGAGATTCGGTATCAATCTGGAATCTAGAGTCTTGGAACATTTCAGAGAAACGATCATCATTAATAATACTATCTGCTGCAGATGCACCCATCTTCTTCTCCAATTTACTAGCATAATCTTTGTTGACCTTAGCCTTGCTCTTAGTAACACCAGATGATCTGATTCTTGATTCTCTCTCCTTTTCGATTCTGTTTCTGATTTCTCTGTCTCTTTGATCTTGAATAGCATTAGGGTTGGCAATCAAGTTAACCTTATCGTATAATTCACTATCGATAAAGTAACCATGCATATAGGCTCTCAACACCTTTGTACCAACAAGATGAGAAATATTAAGCTTACTAACATCTTGTTTGGTGACGAATCTATAGTTAGAGTAAACAGTATCACTTGGTTTCTCCTCTAATTCTTCTGTAATATTATCCAAGAATGAACACCATCTTGGAGCAGGTCCTAACTCGGGTATATAGTATGTGTTCATTTGGATACCTTCATTTGCGGTGAAGAACATACCAGTTTCAGGTATATATTCAACATCATTAATATCAACACTTGGTTCCATTGATGCAAAAGGTTTTCCGTCCATTCTGTCCCATATTTTTGCAATCTTTCTATCAGAAGTCATGATCTTATTTGAAACTGCTTTGTTTTGATCTAACCAGATGATTTTCTTAATATCAAAACCGTATCCCTGATCTTTGGTCAACAATGGTTGAGCTGTACGTAAATCATACAGAAGTGTTATACCATTGGATGTACCACATGCTAAATTGAGGCCGTCATCTCTGAATTTCAAGCATGATATTTGTGTGGAAGGAGAATCAGTTCCATCATTAACTCTCATTTTAATAACTCTTTGTTTGGCTCTTGGATCCCAAAATTCAACGGTTCCATCTTCTAATCCTGCTCCGACTAAACCATGTACTGAATTAATATCCACTGAGTTTACACCTAACTCACTTTCCATTTCAAAGGGTTTCAGAAATCTACCTTGTTCTAAATTCAATCTGTAAATTTCATTTCCTGATGCACCCACCATTAAATCACATGTGACATCGTTATAGCACATTGATCTACCAAACTTTGGAATTCTAGTACGGTAATGCATACCACCTTTCACTTGAAACTCTATAGATCTATCATTTTGAAGGTGAATGGATTTTGTCCAGTCGTCACTGAGAAGTAAGAAGTCTACGTTCTCACAATCTGTATGTCTTTCAAATTTTAATGATAAGTTGGCAAAATCGTACACGTGTATTTGTGGTTTATATGTTCCTGTGGCCATAGCGTATTGACCATCTTTCGTGACTCTGATCTTATTTGAGGCTTCACTAAACTCAAAATCTTGAATTAATTCGACTCTATTCTGATAATCAGCATCGTTTCTCAAAGCCTTCTTTCTTTTCTTTGCAATCCAATCTGGCATGGATCTGGATACATTGGATCCAGAAACCTGATAAACAGAAACATCGTTGGCGTTAGTGGACTTCAATACCATCTTGATTCAGTCTTTGTACTTTAACTTGATAAGCTCTCTGTATCTGTTACAAAAAAGTTAACAAAGCACCATTTTACATATCTGATATGCATGTAAAAAAATATTTTTAGTACTACAAAAAAAAAAATTTGCCAGATTATGCGGGACAACCATCCGTGCACCACTTGGAGTTTCTGGCCAAGTCTCCATCACGATCTTAACCATATGAATAGAATAGAACATTACAAAAGAAGTATTTTCAAGAAGTTGTGGATGATAAACTTGAGTATTAACTAGTTAAACCTATATTATTTTACATTCAATTTATATTTGCAATGACTGAGCAGGAGAAGGATATAGATGCAGCATCTGTGGTCCAGAAGTCCACCCCAGATGTGGAGCGGGAAATCTCTGAGACAACCACGAAACCAGCAATCAAAGTGAAGAGAACAGCAAAAGACTACAAACAACTATACGATCACTTACATAAAAAATACATAGGGAAGAATAATGAATTGAATGATCACGATGAGCTTGAGTCAAAACTGCTAGATTTGATCAAGTTCTATCAGCTGAGAAATAGTTCAATAATTGATCTTATTCACTTCATAGATGAACAAGAAGCAAAAAGTATAGGGTATCCAATGACTTCGGAATTATCTGAAAAGCAAGAACACCATAGAGTCATGAAGATTTTATCCGCAAAGCCAGAATTAAAACCTTTGTTGACGCCAATGTTAAAAGATGAATCAACTCAATGGAATATAAGGCCTGAATTGAATCAGTGCTTATATTTGTTAGAAAACCTTGCAAACACATCAATATACTCACCATCGGAGTTGGATACATTATTTGATGAGGTTAATAAAAACGTGCTGTATAGCCACTCGATAGTCACAAACGAAAAATATGTGGATCTAAACACTTTGGATGGTCTTTCTGTGAACGATTATATTGCGTCCCTTGAAGCAGGGAAAAATTTAAAAAAGAGAAAAGTTGTAAAGGAGAATAAGACTACGGATAAGCAGGAAGGTGGTGATGCTGAGGCTGAAGACGAAGATGAAGAAGAAGCAGATGAGTTGGATGATACCTTGGTGCGTGAGGAGGATGAAGGAGAACCTACTGTCAAAAAGCTCAAGATAGCTCCTAGTGTGGTGGATGAAGAAACCGAAGAGCCTCAGCAGTCTGTGTCATCATCTCAAGGAGAGAAGGAGGAATAGGTCTGATCATAGACTGGGAAGCCCAATGTCAGGTAACATTTGAGGTAAGGTGAAATGCAAAATATATTAATGTCAAAGAATATATATTTTAAAATGTTGTATTATATAAAGCTTTACTTTGTAAATATATCAAACAATCTCTAATGATTGCTTCATTATTTTTATCCAATCTGACTTGGAAACGTACCAAATTTCAGTGGCTGATAGGAAGAAAACGCCAATAATGAGACCTAGCCACAATCCCAAGACGTCCATCTTGAAGTAAAACCCAAATAAGATCTCAAAAGGTGTGGCCACTACATAATAGCTGACGACACTTAATATTCCTCCAATTAATTGTTTTCCCTGGCCCCTCATTATGGATGCACAGATGACATTAAAGCAGTCAATGAATTGATTAAATGCAACTAATAAAAAGACTTTACCTGCTTGTCTAACAATCTCTTCATCTTGTGAGAATTTACTTGCAAGCGTAAATCTAAATGCAGACATCCATGTAAAATTGAAAATAGCCAGTATCAAAGCAGTAATCATCATGGCCTTATATGCCACTTTGTAATTCATACTGTGTGCCCCAATCAGATTTGCGATTCTTGTACTTGAGTAGATTCCAACACTGAATGGGACCTGGAATGAGAAGCTCGCCAGCGAACTTACTATACTTTGAACAGCTAGATGTTGGACTCCAAATTGTGTAGATAAAAACGTCAATACTTGAAATGCAAAGGACTCTGACAGGATCATTAACACACCAGGTAATCCTAGACTAAAAAATTGTGGCCATTCTAAAAATAAGCTCTTCAAAGTAACATGAGGATTCCAGCATTGGTATCCATCGATGAGAAATATATATGATACCAGAGAAATGGCCATAATCCAGTATGTAAACACAAATGCTGTTGGAGGTCCATAGAATCCAAGCTTGGACAAGAAGTAAATATTTGCTGCCAGGGACACAGGCACCGATAACAAAATGACTCTAGTTGGTGCGTCAAACTTGTTTTGTGATTGTAAAAATCTTTTTGAGCATTCAAATAAGACAAATGGAGGTGCTGCTAATGGCATGACTTTCAAGTAATTAGAGCAATAAGTTAAAAACTCTTCATCAGTTGAAATATGTCTAAGTAATATTGTTCTTGAATTGTACCAAAATAGAGAAATAGGTATCATAACGACCCATATGATCACAGTACATTTCTGATAATATGAACCTACTCTTTCATAATTACCAGCACCATATGCCGTTGAGCATAATGTATCTAATGCAGTTGAAAATCCATAAATGACACAGGGGCCACTAGTATAGAAAGTGGTAATACCTAGTGCAATTGCAGAAAATTGTTTAGATCCTAGCTTACTTGAGAAGTAGTTAGGAAATAGGTTCATAACAAAGAATTGGCACGAGAAGGTAACAAAAACAGGAAATGCATTCTTCAATAATAACCATAGCTCATTTTGTACTGTACTTGTCAACGGACTGACCTCAAAAGTATCATCTTGACATGTGCTTGTGGTCTCAGAACCCTGCTCTTCAATTGAGGTCAAACTACCATCATTTAATAACGTGGTGCGCTCTGTGGCAACCATATTCTTGGATTTGGACATCTTACTTTTGTCTTCTTCTTCCTAGTAGATGTTCTATAAAATAGTGACAGTGCCTAATGAGTAGTTATTTCTCTCAAGGGTCCTGTAGAGACGTTGGAAATAGACATGTATGGCTTGGCTTGACTGGTGGAGCTGGAAGATCAGAGAGATAACGATTTAGCCGGAAAAAAAGGAAAAAGCCGCTCGACTAGATAAGAAAGTCCATCCACTTTTGTTTAGACATCGGAGAAAAGCAGCTGCACAATTGTTATTCTACCCCATGAATTGTCTTGAATTGGTACGACTCGGTCTCGTATAACAATCCATCTGACAGTTTGCTAAAATGGCTCTTCCCATCCTCTACTACCTTATTTATGGCGCTTCGTACGTGTCCAGTTTCTTTGTCAAGGAACCGTATCAGACTAAGGGGAAAAGGAAATTCGAAGCTGTGCAGGAGCTTATACCTAAAGAATGGCTGATTCCAGAGAAGTTCAAACCGACTTCTGAAACTGCCAATGTTTTGGAAACACCAACTTTATCGGGTATCTTATCCGCCAAAGAATTGGATATCACTGAGAATTATACTGTTGAACAACTACTCGGAAAACTACATTCTGGGGAGTTTACTTGTTTGGAGGTAACAACTGCTTTTTGCAAAAGGGCTGCAATTGCCCAACAGCTAACCCATTGTTGTACCGAGCTTATGTTTGATGATGCTTTTAAAAGAGCAAAAGAGTTGGATGAAATCTATCAATCAACTGGTAAGATTGTTGGTCCTTTACATGGTTTACCTATTTCCTTGAAAGATTCTTTCAGAGTTCCAGGGTTTGACGCAACGATCGGATTCATTGCCAATATTGGCAATGCCAATGATGAATACTCCAACTTGCCAAAGCTTTTAATGGATTTAGGTGCTGTATTTTATGTCAAAACAAATATTCCACAGACGTTGCTGACTGCGGATTCTGAAAACCATATCTTTGGACGCGTTTTGAATCCAAGTAATCTCTCTTTGACGGCTGGTGGAAGCACTGGTGGTGAAGGTGCTCTTCTCAAAATGAGAGGTTCCCTTCTTGGTATTGGTACAGATATTGCTGGAAGTATTAGAATTCCTTCCATTTGTAACGGTGTTTATGGCTTCAAGCCGAGTACTCAAAGGATTCCTTATGAAGGTCAAGTTGAACCAGCTAAGGAAGATTGTACTTTGCTAGGTGTGCGCTGTTCTGCTGGTCCCTTATCTGTTGATTATTCCGGTCTTGAAGTATTATTTAAAAACACTATTTTACAAAAGCCATGGAATTATGATAATGAAGTAAAACCTGTTCCCTTCCATACTAAGACTTACAAAGAGTTCCGTGACCCAGCAAAGAGACTCACCATTGGCCTATTTCTTGAGGATGCCGAGTATCTAATTCATCCAACTATTAGAGACGCCTTATTGGAATCAGCAAAGAAATTAAAAGCCTTGGGTCATAGTGTTATTAATATTAGCAAAAATCCCCAAAGACCGGGTTTGAAGAAAACGTATGATGATACCGTTAGTGCGCTTTCTGTAGACATTGGTTTATCGATGCTTTGGTCTATCATCAAGACTGGCGAACCCCCAATCTACGCCATTTGTACTACAAAGACTGAATATTTCAGCTTACCACCTTTTACAGTTACAGGAACGTCTAAACTGGCTATCTCCAGAGCTGCTGACAGGAGTGGCTGGAATCAATTGTTTATTGACAATCATCTCGATGTTGTAATATGTCCAGGTGCACCACACACTGCTCCTTTACATGATGAGTACGGTATTGCTCCTTACACCAGTATGTGGAACAATTTTGATTTCCCAGCTATGATCATTCCTATTGGTAAACCATTAATGAATGTTTCAGATTTCCCGGAACCAAGACCTGCAGAGGAATTAAGTAGCAAATCGGCATGGATGATACCTGAATATAACCCTGAAAAGTTGGTTGGTGGTACACCTCATGTTCAATTAGTCTGCAGAAATCTTGAAGATGAAAAGCTTCTTGGTATTGGATATAATATTGACAAAGCTTTGAACCCATGAACATTTGAATGAATTTCATCTTTTGTGAGTAAGTAAACAATTACTTCAATTAATAAATGATACGTAAATATAATGAAATAAGACCCATAATTTCCCAAAATTAAACATAAAATAGAAAAAAATCGTAAAGCAAAGTAAAAACAAAATAAAGCACTGAAAATAAAGCACACCGTGTGCCGGGTATATGGGGGGACTAAAAAAAGTAATCGAAAATAGTGAAAACTTGATCAAGCTATTCTTGTTCAGCTAGCTTAGATAAAGCATATAGAGTACCAAATGATCCAACAAGAGTACCTGCAAGGAACTTTGCGGACGAAGAAGCAAAATTTCTTGCCCTTTTCTTGAAAGGCTCTGAAGAAATTGTTGTCTTGTCTTTATTGTCATCACTAGGTTCATCTTCATCATCAGAAAACTTTCTCTTTTTGGAAATGATAGTAGAAGATACTTCTGATAAAGATGTGTCAGCTTCTTCGAGTTCAGAATCTAACTCAGATGCTGAATCGGATTGAGAATCAGCATCGGACTCACTCTCAGAGTCAGAATCAAGTTCAGATTCATAAACAAACTCATTACAAAATTTCTTTCTCTTTTTTCTCAAAAGTGCAAACTCGTCATCCAACATCTTCTTCCTTTTGTGAAGTTCACGTTGAAGACCATGTTCGTAATCGGACATAGCTTCAGATTCAAGTTCGTATAAATACTCGGACAAGATTTCAGAATCCCATTCATCAGAGGAAAAATCTTCATCAACCTCAACTACAGATTTATCAGCAGGTAAATCCACCTTAGTGTACATCTGGGGAGTAGTAGTGATAGTTTCCGTTTTGTCCTCAGAGTTGGCTTCGGACTCAGATTCGGACTCTGAATCAGATTCGGCATCAGCAACGGAATCGGAATCAGAGGTAGAAGCAGACTCGGACTCGGAATCAGAATCAACTTCGTCCAAATCAGATTTAGAGCTAAGTCCCGCTTCTTGATCAACTTCTGACCCAGATTCTTGATCAGATTCGTGGACTAAATTAGATTCGTCATTGCATAACTCTTTAACACTGAAAGCTGTGCAAAGTGGATATGGACGAGTTTTAATGTCTGCCGCAACTACTTCTGAGTCATTGTAGCAGTAAATAATGTCCTGTTGAGCACGTAAAAATTTGCGTGCTCTATCAATAATATCTGATTCGTGATCCATTTTAGCTTCTAAAGTCGCTTGCTGACTGGCAACTGCTTCTTTGTCCTCATCTTCTTCCTCTTGAACATGTTTTATATCTTCGTCCTCTTCAGATTCGTTGCTGCTTATACCGATTTCAGCATATTCATGAACTTCACAGTCAACATCAATAGGATCTTCGTCCTTAGATAAATCAATCTCAACTTCGCAAGATGTATCTAAGTCACTTTCAATTTCAATTATAGCAACGTGGTCCTCAACAGGCATGTCTATAATGTCTCTATTGGATTCTGCTAGAGCTAGAATACTTTCCAAAATAGGTCTAAAACTAGCCTTCTTTGACCTGTCCAAATCATCAGATTCCAAAAATGTCTTCAACATAGCTTTTTCCTCTTCAGAAATCTCAACTGATTCAATAAGATCACCGTCAACAGTGGAATTCGAACCTTGCTTTTTTGAGAACTCTTCAAGGAACTCTAAAAAACAAGTGATACCTGTCTCATCAAAGTTCTTAGCAGCAATTGAAACAATTTGTGTGATGGGGGAATGTGTATTAGATTTATCATCTAAATTAAAGGAATAAAGAAGTTTTTCGACACCTTCACGACTAATTTTGTCCTCGTCAGTAACATTATCAGGGAGAGAAGTAATATCAAACCAACATCTTGGTTCAAGAAATCCTCCCTCCAATGTGAAAGAACGACCTTGAGAATCCTTGATTATACCTCTATGCTTTAACAAGTCCATCTCTAATGCCATAGGGACTTCAAAGGTTTGTTTGGCTGAAGAAAATCTGTCCAATTTATACCTATAGCTTTCCAATGTATACCTATATTTTCCTCCCATAGCTAAAATAGCTTGAATATCTTCAAATGATAAACCATCTGAAAAATCAAATGAAATAAACTTTTCATAAAACTCCAAAGTATCCATAATTGCAGGGTCGTCACAATAATAAAAGGCATAACCCAGCAAATCATTTTTTGTAACAAAATCAGTGATTGAACCATTTGAATCCCCAAAATGAGCATCCTTGTTTAGCAATACTAGAGTTAGAGTCTTTTTGTGATCTGAAACTACCAAAAATTGAAATCTTGTATCGTGGAAAATATCCCCAGAATCACTCTTAACAACCAAACCAATAATATCACCAGCAGAAACAGATTGTGCAATACCTGGTTTCAAAACAGAATAAACATTGTCATAACGTCTTAGGATCAAAGTTCCGTGAAATGAACAATCTTTAATATATAATTTCCAGTAGCCATTTGAACCTTCTTTTTTGAAAAACTCACAATGTTTAGCGCTAATTGATGGATCTTCAAAATAAAAATTATTCTTTTCAGCAGGGTGTCTACCGTTCTTACCTGTCTTAGAAGCACGGCCTATTTTGACACCAGAATTGTAGTTACCCTTTGGTTCATCTTCGTTTGTACTATCTAAAATGGCACAAGATGTCAAGTCAACCGTACGGATCTTCAAACCAAAGTCGTCAGCTGGGAGTAAAGTTTCTAAAATCTCTTCCCTTTCAGCATCAAGGTGTACATCTTCTAACCGCTTCTTTTTTTTTCTTTCTTCGAAAAGTTCGCCCAACTTGAAATGGTCGGGAATCATGTCAAGTTCAAAATAATTGCAGATAAGAGATAGATAAGGATAAGGGATAGTTCTGATGTGGCGTATTGCGGGGATTATTAGAACGGGGACTGCAATCAACAAAAGTGACAACTATACGATATTTGTACCAAAGTACAGTAAGTATGACAATATACAGTATAAACAATTAAATACAAGCAAAGAGTGGATTTCCAACTTATTTCAGAAGCAAAGAAAGGTGGGTAGAGGACCATGATCAGGGGGCAAGAGCAACAGGGGGCAAGAGCAGATTAAGCAGGTCGGGGGTGCTCCAAACAGAAAGCGCGAGCCCCAGTCTCTCTGATTGGGGAAATCAGGGCGGTGGTGCGGTGTAGTGGCTTATTCAACAATCATTACTCTCTATTCTTGTGTACACTCCTGGAGTGCCCTCTCAAGCACTCAGCAAAGGCACTAAAACTGATTCTGGGTGTCTGCAAATTGGCAAACATTGGAGTAGCAAGGGTATAGAAGCGTGGAAGTCCATCTAGAAAACTGGGGAAGTTGCGAAAGCGAGGACAGTGTATGATCAGTTGCGGTTTGCGTAAGTTGTCGATGAAGGAATCAAACTGGCTAGAAAGTACAGTTTCCTTTTGCACAATCGACTCTGTTAAGCTGAGCAATGGGTTATATGCCGTCTTGTGGCTAATTAAAATCACATTGACAGCTTTGTTTTTGGATGAAGAGGAAATAGAAGCAGAAATATCAATACTATTATTGAGATCGTTGTTCTCATTGCCTATTGTAAGTGGACTTGGAATTGAAAAACCAGGTTCACCCATTTCTGAATCAATGAGACTTCCTGAATTCAGTTTACTAAAATCAGGTAGAGGTTTAGAAGTATCCAATTGTTCTGTAAAATCAACTAGATCATTTTCGTTGGGAACTAGGATATTAACTGTAATATTGGTTTCATGCATAGAAGATAATTGAGCCTTCATCATCTCATTTAATCTTTCAACATCATCCCAGCATCCATAAGAATCTCTCACATAAACAATGATTTCCTTAATACCACAAATTGCACTCCAACAAAGTAGTTTTGAAGTTTCAGTGCAAATTCTGATAAGTTCAGAAGACTTGTGGGAGTGTTGTCTCAAAGTCCACTCTGCTCTATTCGACATAACTTTTTGAACTTCCTTTTTGGAAGGTACAATAATCTTTTTATCTGCATCTAAGAAGGGAACGGGTACTTCAGGAGGTGAAGGTATTACCAAAGGGTTCATTTCCAAAATGAACAAAATAGATGTGGGAATAATCAATTGACTAATTGCATCTTTAATAGTGTTGTGATCATATGGAATTTCAGAAACTAATGACCTGGTAAATATTAAATTTCCAATTCTGTAAGGTAAATTTACAACTCTGTTGATTTGAAAGCTTACCACTTGGAAAATTGTTAAAGATGAAATAAATTTGCCAAATGATGTATTTGATAAAAGTTCAAATCGTGAAGGTAAAAATTTCAAGTGTGAAGACAAAGAAAAATCACTTGTTGGGGAATAAAATCCTCTATCTGACCTAGCAGCGACCCCTTTGAGGCCATAGTTTAGATCAACTGGGAACCAATTAAAACTATTGATTAACGTCCACGTTTGACCAATAAGCAACTTTCTATACTCCATCAACAAGACTTGTAACCTCAGAGCATAGCTATAAATGAAATACATGACATCTAAAACATACCGTAAGAAATTGGCCCTAAAAGTACCATAAGTTGTATCTGAAGATACAACATCAGCATTCCCCACAAAAAGCAAAGAATCGTTAAGCAAATGCCTCTGTTGACGACTACGCTGGCCAATCATCCTTGTTGTGTAAAATCTGTGATCCTCTTTTCTTAAGAGAGGAACGATAATACTTGAATCAGTGGCCGACTTAGCAGATGTAATGGAAGGAGGCATGGCAGGTGGTAGGTTAATCTAGTTTATCACACAACCAGAAAGCAAGGCCAATTGATCTACAAAGCAGTAAATTATGAGAAATTAGGGATAAAATTACTGCTAACATCAAAGATCAAGGCTCAAAAAGCGGTTACGAGATGAGGTACCCTCCCTCTTTCATTACTTCCAGATCTGTATATTTTTGAAAGTGTGGGGGACTCCTTACGGTTTCTGTCTAGCACCTACTCAAGGCGGACACTTCTACTCATCTACTCCTATATTCACATATCATTTTGTCACAAGGAAACTTATCCCAAAGTCTATAAACTTAAAACATGTTCTTCCACTGTAATAATTGGCCCACAGTGTGCAGTTCTGCCGCTGAATCGCACCTACTGAGTGCAACCAGGACTCGCCAAAACGACGCGTCGTATATGCTTATCAGATCAAGACGCTTCTAGGCTGGCTGGTCAAGTAAAGGAAGGCACTACTAGAGACACGCTTCTTTCCTTTACATTTTTTGTCTGTATAATCAATATTAAGATTCCTTTAAGTTCAAACATGTCATCTAAATGTGGTGACCCGTGTAAGCCCGAGGCTTGTCGCATTCAAGGTACGTCCTATACTCACAAATCCCAATTTATCAATTTTCCAGCCTTACTAACATTCCTTCAACTTACCTATAGACTGCTTAAAGGCCCATAACTATAACGAATCTAAGTGCACAAAGGCAATTGATGCACTATACGCGTGCTGCACAAAGTTTTATGCCACAGAGGGAGAAGACGCAAAGACTGTTTGCTGTCCTAAACCAAATCTGCTTAAGTTGAAGATATCTCAAAGAGAAAAGGAAAAATTAGACGCAAGATTAGTGTAAAATAAAATACCACTACATGTACATATAAACCGGATCTTTTTACGATTCTGTATAATTAGAAATAAATGTTTTTAAATGATTCAAATTTATTGAAATCAATGGGAAAAATAAAACTGTAAGTTAAGGACCGCGTAGCTATGACCTCTAATAGAGCCCCCAAGCACGACAAAACAGGCCGGTACAAACTATTACTCTAAGGCTTACCCGAGCACATTTTCAGTCCTTCATTGAAGAACGGACACATATTGATGATGTGACCCGTGACTCTAATGGGCGCCTCTTGATTAAAAAACATTGTAAAGAAAGGAAGAAAGTTCTTGAAAGAAAAGAAGTTGCTATAAACTAGTTAAGTTTACTTTTAACAAAGAAAATTTTTTTATAGTAGCCAATATTAAAGATGCACGGGTGTATGTTATTACCTGTTTTTTTATTTTATACAACAAGTTATTATGTTGTACTTAAAGCACATGGATAACGTATATAAAATAGTATTAGCATCATATATATCTTATAAAAATAGGTATATTTTAAATGTCTCAATTTCCCTATGTAGCTTTGTCTTTTTCATTGCCTATCTCTTTATCAGTACTATCAGCGTCCTTAACCTGCTCCTGTTCTTTCAATTGATCTTCCTTGTTCTTCCTAATCAGACTCCTACTCAAAGCATCATAAGTGTTGGAAGGTCTTATATACTTTGAATATTCAGATGAAGCATTAATGTCAATAAAAGGGTCAATCTCAACTTTTGAATCAGCATTGCTTGGTCTCCTTCTTCTAGGTAATGGCTTTAAAGTTGAGTTTTCAGCGATTAATTTATACAACTCTTCGGTTGTGATTGGATCAATGTTATTTTCAACTAAAGCGGCCTCTAATACTGCAATATGGAAACTCATAAGATTCAACTTAGACAACGTATGTGAGCGGTTCATATCTAAATTAGAGACAAGCTTGTCAACGGACTCTATCTGCCTACGCTTTGCTTCCTTTTTGTTTTTTTCTTGTATTTCTTTGGCCTTCATATAATGTGATAAATAACCTGCTAAAAAGACACCATAAGAAAATAAACCAGCGGCAGAAATCATCAACAATATTTGAACTACCCTCCTAAAAGACCAACTCTTCTCCGGTGTTTGAGGTGGATATGATGTATAATTTGTACCATAGTTATTGTTGCTATGATTCACATTGTGCAAAGGTGAGAGCGGCATTCTAGTCATTTGGTTGTCATACGAGTTAAAACTTGAACCATTGTAGTCCGTGGGATATGCGTCAGGGTTTTGAAAGTATGATGGAGGCTGAACAGGTTGATTAGGTTGGTTATAACCTGAATTGAATATCCTTGGGTTTACTCTAGATGATGGGGTAGGATATCTGGAGGCAAGTCTTGTCTGATTGATTTGAATTCTAGTATGGCATATCCTTATCAGGCTGTCAGTGTGTGTGAGTCTGAAGGGTTTACCAATTGATGCAAGTCTATTGATCATCTTTCCGTTGAATAATTGAGATTGTAATTATGTAGTTGTATAATAATGTGTTTATGAGCTGGAATAGTTTGTGAAATTAATATGCTCTTGCATATTACGCTTATACTGCAGCTACCAGGGAAAAAGTTCCCCTGAAATAGTCGCAAAGACCTAATTATACTAATAGTTTCCAATTTTTCATCTAAGACATTCAGTGATTGTTTTTAGGAAATAGTAAATATATATATATATATATATATATGTATATCTTATTTACAGTCTTTAATATATGAAAATTATATTATGTCAGTGTATTTGATATGTAAAAGGAAATAAAATAAAAAAGATATTTAACGGTTAATTTAAATTAGCATATTATATTACAAAATTAAATTGAAAACGTTTAATGTCTTCTGGATTCAGCAATGACCTTGTTCATTTCTTCAACCTTAGCCTTAGCTCTCTTTTGAGTACCTAATCTCTTCTTAGCTAACTTCTTAGCTCTCTTTTCACCAGCGTTTCTGATTAATTCGATAACTCTTCTTTCGTATGGAGCTAAACCGGTGACTTCTCTGACAATAGATCTGACAAAAGCAGTTCTCTTGGATAAAGCACCCTTTCTGTATGAGATCTTTGGGGTGACTTCCTTAGATTCAACGGCGTGACCTTTGTTTAAACCAACAGCGATACCTATAATAAATAAGAAAAAGAAAAAGTTAGTATTGGTTAAATTTGAGTGTAGAAAGAATTGTCAAAGTTGTAATCAATGTAGAAAAATGTTCAAAAGTAAAAAGTAAAAATGAGCTCTGTTGCAAATTCTCCTATGATGTTGAAAAAATGAAAAATAATAAATTGACATATCGATCAGTGAATAAGTGAACAAATCGTCCAAAAAAAACTCTAGCTAAAAGTATCAATAAACAAATGCTTGTGAATAAAGAATAAAAAAATCTAGTACATAATCTGAAACTATTTGAATAAAGTTCCCAATATCACGTATTAATTCAGTACTTTCTTTCCCTACAATATTTGACTTCATTTGTAATTGATGGTTTTAAAGAGATCCATAAATATCCAAAACATGCATATTTTCATACACCATGTATAGGAAGTCTTTATCAATCCAATGATAATGTTCATAAACTCTCGTTCATTATTGTATCTGGACTATTTTCAAATAATTTCACTTTCTCCATTTGAACAAAGTCTGTGAAATTATTGATTGAAAAGCTAATAAACTAACATATACACCTTGTTCTTTTGATATTCAACTTCAATGTATTATCTAAATAATGTGTTTCCTTTTCAGTCTTTCTGTATCCTTTGTCAAACACATAATTCTTGTTCAAAGCTTCATTTACTCTTTCCATGATTCTATTTTTCAACTTTTGATTATATCTATCCAACTTGTACAATTCTGCTTTTCAATATTCTATGTCGGTACATACCTGACTTAGCCATTTTTATATGTATATGTGATATGAATCAAGTGATATATAGATCAAAGGGAACAGTGGTAAACAGTAACGATGATAAATAGACCTCACTAATATTTCACCTAAAATTTTTCTTAGTATGCAGTAGGAAGGCCCTCCAGCTCGCCTGCCATAGTGAAGGTTCCTCCTGCCCTGCTCTCTCTCGCAGACTCTCTGAGTACACTCACTCAGTGCCAGTGGGTAGTGCGCGCACGGGGGACTGCCGCATTGGGCTAAGCTGGCTGCCATCTTTGGGACTGCTCACCAGAACGGCTGTCCGCTTTGGGCTATTAAAACTGGTGCGCGGTGTTACTAGGTGTGCGGTGTATTTTCAGTTTTGTTTTGAAGGACTGCTGTGTGACCGTACACCAGGTTGATACCATGGATTTAGCTTGTGACATCTCGTATACATATCCAGTGCTATAACATCAGCTTATCGTGATATTTATATATTTATTTTCTTGTATATTATCGATTCTATATACATTTTATATACAGGATATGTATTTTATATTTGTTTGTGGATGTTTTTCTCTTAAGATGCATTGGCGCTGAGCGGGTGTCCTTCTTTGACGACGTTATCTTACAACTTAATGGCTTCAATGTTCATATCGTAAGTTTCCATTTCTCTCAACAATTCATCAAATGTGTAATGTCTACGTGAGTTGTTGAATGGTGCAAAGGATAAGTTGTGTACTGTGTTTTCCTTCACAACTGGAAACAATAAATGTATCAACTTTCTTCTACCAACGGTCAACTGAACTTCTTCTCCTTTATAAGTACCTTTGAAGTATACCTTACTTCCTCCGTTTACAGTTTCAACATAGTTGTTCTTGAGATACTCGGCTTTCTTATTCAACTTTTGTTGCTTTAATATGTCATACTTTAATTTCCATCCAAATGGGCCCAACTCCTTGACTCTAGCTGGCTTCTCTTTCAAAACATAGTTATCTAATCCACCTTCCTTCGTTATAGTTCTCAAGACTCTGGTAGTCATGTTAATTTGTAACATTTGATTCAAGGTTTCACTCCAGACTCTTTTCTTGATGGCATTTGGTAAAAAAGTTCTTCTGGTCTTGTTTTTAAACTCACTCACTTTGTTACCAGTGGCAATGAATTGTCCTCCAAATAAACCTCTATTACTTCTCTTGAAAATATGAGATTCACCAAATGGGTAAGGAGGATACTCTGGCTTGACTTCAGGAATACGCAATCTTTGTGGTTTCACATCTTCAGTAGTGTAGTTTATCACTTGTTTGACATTTCTTTGAACAACTTGCTTGTATGTTCTGGCACATGCCGAATTACTTATTGAAAAGAATCTCTTTATTTGTCCAAATTGATTCATCTTGGCTGGTATTTCACAAAGGTATCTTACTCGAGATTATAGCTTAACAAATAATTCCAATTCTGACACGCAGCCTTAAATGATCTTGAGATAACTCAATCTGTATAGTTATTCTTCGAAGACTATTGATGTACAGCCTGTTGATACCGATTCCTGATCTCAGATGTTCGTTCTCCATAATAATCCATCTCTCACTTTCTCAATTGGAAAATTCGAAAAATTGGCAGCTTAGAGGGTCAATAAACAGAACAGCCGTACACCAGTACTCTAGATCATTAGATGAACTTGTCTTCTTTTTACTTTTGTTTGTACTTTTACCAAACTATTTAGGCGATTAATTTTCATTAATCCCACTATTGAGTTTATCGATTATAAATTTTACTTAAATTCGTGTATTTAATTCAGAATTTAACACTATATTTACCAAAAGCCTTTCTTAAGAGATCCCCATTTGATTTTCAAATCATTGTGACTAGCCTTAACATTTTCTAATTCAGACTTAACTTCGGAATATTCTTGTTGTAAATTAGATAATTGTTCTTCTAATAACCTATTTTCCTCCATAACTTCCAAATTTCTTGCCATTGTATTTTGAATTTCTAATTCAAGGTTCACACCTCCAAAATTAGTCGAGTCAATAATGGCATTTTCATTTCCATCATGAGATTTATCCTTCGCTACCTCTTGTTCCAAAGATTCTATTCTAGAATTCATGTTATTGATTTCGTCTCTTAATTTACCATTTTCTTCTTCTAGTTCGGCGATCTCTGATTGACTATCAACTAAGTTTTGTACAATCTCAGCATTATCGATATTCAAACTAGCAAACGAGCTTTCGATATTTCTGATCTCTCTCATAAGATGTCCATTTTGAATTCTCAATTCTTCAATCTCTTCCTTTCTCTCGGTTTCAATTCTATGAATCTCTTCATACTCTGCTGCATACCTATTTAAAGTCAAAGGCAAAATTTTGATTGACATTGCATCCCTCACAAATGCCTCTAGGTCATATGTTTCAAGGTTTATCTCCTTATCAACACTAACTGGTTGAGCACCTTCCAAATCTTGTTCATTATCAGTCAAATAATAATAAAATATTTTTTCTTTCAAAAATGGGACTAACGCATCAAACTTCAAGTTCAAAATGTAATCTTTACTTTGAAGCATAAGGTTAATGGCAAACTTTAAAATACTATCCAAACCTTCAGCAATAACCACATCAAAAATACGTAGTACCAAATCCAATGGAAATTTATATCCAAATAAAGTTAAAAACCATTGAGTCACATACATGGAAGATCTGACTCCTTGTCTTGCAAGATGAATATGTAAATCAGGACAAAGATCTTCCAACAATCTGTCAAATTCATAAAGCTTCAAATGTAATCCTGGCATATCAGGTAAGTATAGCTCTCTAAATTCATAATTCTTCATTAATTTGACCAACATAGAAAATGCTTCGTTTGATTCCATGTTCATCAATAAAGGAACTGTAATAAAAGCCATACCTTGAGTATATCCAACTTCGGGATCATATAAACTATAAGCTTTTATGACCTCATATAAATCCTCAATCTTACTTTCAACAGCACTGTCACGAACAAAGCTGGTTCTCACCAAATCTCTTCTAATAGCCTTTTCTAAAGAACAGTCTTTTGACTTACTTGCTCTGAATATATCTTCAAGTTCAAATGATTTGGAATTGGTGATTAACTGCCATATCATACCTCTCAATTCTCTTGGTATACCGTTTGTTATATGTATTAATAATTCATGTGGCTTTTCCTTGACAACTTGGCTATAATCTGCAACAATTTCAGACCAAAATTCCCAATCTATTCCTTTGATCAAAGCGTCGTTATTAGTATATTCAATTCCTGTTTTAATGATGTTAAATGTGCTTCTCAAACTGTCGCCTTGCTGCTTCGAAGAAGGGTTCTCATTGCCTTGCAATCTATATAATGCAAGATCAAAGTTCTCCGGATGATCCAGTTGACTAAGCATTGCTTCATTGTCATTCTCAGATAGCTTGGCCTCTGTTCCTAGTTTTAATTTGAACCACTGTCTCACAATCTTGTTCTTAGGACTTGCTAGCAAGTTCTCGCTTGGAATTTCGTTAGCATTTATGTAAACTGCATCTTCCTCTGCAATTGACTTTTCAATGTACCCGCTCGTTCCCTCGGCTGTTATATCTCTTGGTGGTAGTTCAGGTGGGGAAGGTAGATAAGCAGCATTCTCTCTAGGGGGTAGTATGGGGATAGTGGATTCTTTTATTGGCTCTTCTGCCTCTTGATCTGGCAAAATAACAGATTCAGTCGGTAATTCCTTTACCTCTTCAGCTGCTTTTTCTTCACTTTCTTTTATTAACTCTGTTGTGGGTTCGACCAAAGGGATTTCCTTGTTCTCGAGTTCCTCTTCAGGTACATCAACAATCTCGGTTTCAGATTTCGTGTTTTCCTTCAGTTCCTCAGGTATTCCGTGTTCCATCACCTCCGTTGGACCTTCAATATCATCTTCATCAACAGTTTTTATGTCGTCTTTAGCTTTGTCAAGAGATTCTTCATTGATCGTATTTTTAGTAGCAGTGGTAATTTCAGTCAGTTCAGCCAACTCTCGCTCTTTATCATCAGTATTCTGAACTTGTTCACTTACCTCCTTTTCTTCTGAAGTTTCTTCTTTAGAATCTTCTTCATTATTTTCGCCTGTCTCGCCTACGCCGCCCTCAGCATCTTGAAAGCTAGTCTCGGAGGTATCCTCATTCTCATTTTCAGTACCAACGGGCACCTCTAAAGCATCAATCTCTTGAGAAACTTCTGTCTTGATATCCTGGTTTCCTTCGAGCTCTTCACTTGACATAATGTGAAATAAATTCAATTATAATTTCCAATATAAAGGTAACTTTATCGCTATCTTTACTGATTCCTTTGTATTCCTGGTTTTCCCGTGTTTCTGTCTCTTAGATACAAAAAACAAAAATTCGACTGAACAGTTCTGATGATATAACAATTGTTAGAAGCCGATCTTATCAACCAAAGTGCAAAAGACTATCAATTGGTGTATCTTGCTCCACATCAATATACATGAGATGCTCATATAGTGATTGTCTCTGGTAACTGTGTTACCCAAAATGTCTAGACCTAAAAGCAGACAGGGCTTGATTGAGGGACTTTTGGTACGCGCACGTCTATAATGACTGTTTATGTCTCTTATTGGAATGGGCCAGTGTATTTTACAATCAAATTTTCATAAGAATTATATCTTCATTAACTATATAGTACTCGCATAATAGTGTAGTCGCATATGTAAACCAAACATAACAAGTGTAAAAACTCAAGTAATGGGGAAAAAAACAGAAAATAGAAAAAACAAGTAAAATCGTCAAAGAGTACCCGCATCAAAAATAAAGTAAAAAATAACCAACACCATAAAATAGGGAGAAAAACACAACTAACCATTAGAAAACATCATAATATCATACAAGAGGAATATTTAAAAGCGCAAACAATAATCCTAAAACTAATTGAGCACTTCAATTGTAGACTACAGCATCATTGTAATCCAAATGGAGGATTCCTTCATCTGCCATATTAGTGAAAGTGTCGTCAGATAAAACGGAACTAATAGTCATATGGTTGAAAGCAGTTACTCCACTTTCAGCAGACGAAAGAATATCAAGTAAATCTAAAGAGCCATCAGTTGAAGGAACAGATGATGTTGAGCTGAAAGAAGAAATGGAACTTCTGCGACTGAGTTCAGCTTCACTGACATCAAGAGCGCCATCGGCAAAATCCTCATTTACCATACAGTATTCACTCAATTCTTGTCCATCTGTTGATTCAAGTTCCCAATCTGAAGTAGCAGATTCATAAGTCTGAGAAGTTGAAGTTCTTGATGATGAATCATGATCTGTCTCTACCAAATCTCTTTCAGCAAAATCACTTAACTCAACATCAAGTGATTTAACAATAGCTGTTGTGATTCCCTGTTCTCTTAAAATAGTTTCCATCTTTTCGCTATCACAATCTGGGAATTTCATGTGAAATATTAGAGAACCACTTTCATTATGGTATGTGTGTAAAGGTGGAGAACCTAATTGCTCCTTTAGAATATTCATTTCTTGAATCATCAGCTCAGGTCCTGAAAGGAAGGATTTCTTCAAAGCCTTGATAGTATCGTCATCTAAAACCCCCGTGGTTTGTGGCATGGTGCGGTCGATACAAAACTCCACAACACAACCTGGAACATTGTGAGATACAGCTTGTGTAGACTCCTCCCAAAGCACTTTCTGCTTCAATTGAAGATTTAACTTCAAGTTATGATATTGGTAAGGATTGATTATTGCACTGAATGCAGTAGCACGAACGCCTCCAAAAGTGCTAAATAGTCGACGTCTATGAGAACTGAAGTGACTATATAAACCCATGGGAGCTCTGTCACCAAATCTGCAACAGGATTCATACCTAAATGGATCCATTTGTAAAATAATGCTACGCATTATAAAAGTGACACTCTTTCTTTCAGCGATTTTTGAAGAGTAAAAGCATGATCTGGAATATGATGAGTAGAATCTGTTTTGGGAACTAGTGGAATAAAAGAAACTACTACGGCCATAAAATCTGTTGTCATGTGAACGGTTTCTTCTTTGTTGTTGTCTCTTGTGCTGCTGCTCCTGGTGAATTGAATACCTTCTGTAGAAAAACTCTCTGATCTTGCGGTTAACAGATCTAAATTGATAATGTTGAGAGTTTGGATCAGTATAAACAGATGAATGGTAATCTCTTTGAGAACCACCTCTACGTTGAAAGACGTTATCATCGTCATCGTGTTCAACTGGAATAGGAACCCTTTGAAGAGCACCTTGGTTTGCTCTCTTGGAGTAACCTTCGGCTAATTCATTCAAAACTTCATTAATTGACTCATTCAAATTCTCACGGATGTTGTGAGACAGCTTACGAGCCGTATTAACAAATTCTTTGAAAGCCAACATTTTTCAGTGCTTTATCTGTACGCAGTCACTAAATAAACCACGTCAAGAGTATGATTTTAAGTTGTTTTGTTGGGTATAATAAAAATGACTCAACCTTGTTACTCTTATCAACAAGGGAATGTGATTATAGCAGTCTCGATCTTTTGAAAGGACGAGTAATAAGACGACCAAGAGTTTGACACGTAGTTGCAGAGTAAGTACGGGTAGCTAGTATGTGTGTACCTTTCTACCTGAAACTTGTTCTGTTGGAAGGGGAGGACACCGATAGCAGCACCAAACAAGGATCCAGGGATAAGCAGGGAAGGGAGGAGACAATTTGTATGTGAGATTCTTGTTGCTGCTCCTCGCTGGTCTTTTCCGATAACGCACACCTCAATCTCAGTACACGCGATTAGTTGCTACTTTACCATTTTACAACTAAAATGGTCCTATCAACACTACTTTCTATCTACTGTACCGTTCATATTACATCTTACACATTAGAAGGACGCGGAATACCTCTATTTATTAAGTGCGTTGTCAAGTATATGTAATAATTATAAATATAAATATGTAACTCAAAATCAGACACCTCTGATTCTGTTGGTCTGGGAAACAACTTTATCGTCAACCTTGGTTACCTTTTCAGCAACATCTTTCATCTTCATATTATGGTTATCAATCTCGTTGCTGATAACCCAAGCCTTCTTTTTAAGATTTTGAGCAAGTCTGGAGGCCTCATCCATATTCTTAGATAACTCGACTTCCATCCTTTCGTCTTCTTCATCATGATCTTCAGTCAAGTATTTGGATGCATCTCTTACTCTTCTATCGTAATCATACTTGTTAGCTAAATCGGACTTTCCTGTACCTTCTTCATAACCGTCTCCTTGCATGCCTGAATCTGTCATATGGGAAGCCAGAACATTTTGGTTTTTGTATAAATCAGCATTAACTTGGGCATCCCTTTCTCTATCGGAGGCACGTTGATCCATTAGTTTCTTTTCTGCGGCAGCAGCTCTCTTCTTTCTGGTAAAAGGATTATTTGTTCTCACGTGGAAAATACTGCCTTTGTAGTGGTTCAAATCGGTGATTTGAGTGTCAGTAAATCTTTGTTGAGTTTCGAGTTCATTCAGCTTGGATTCCATTGTCCACATTTTTTCTCTTTGTGCCCCCAAGACACCCATAGTATTGGTGGCATTATCATCTGCATGTCTCAAGTGTCCTAAAATGTTGTTGGATGATTTAACAGTAGCTTCTCTGACGTCTTTGGTATGTCTCACAATTCTACCAATTTCCTCTTCCTCGGAATCCACTTCCTGCTGTTGTACCTCGGCATATGGATTGTAATCTTGATTGGCATATGGGTCAAATTGTTTAGACTGCTTTTGTGCCCCATTTTGAGGTTGATAGTCATTAAAGTCAGGCTCTTCGTATTCATCAATAACTTCATTCTGTTGAGCGTATGGATCGTAAGCTTGTTCTTGCATTTGAGATTGAGATTGGGTTGGAGCTGCGGTATGTTGAGCATAAGGATCATAACCTTGATCAACTGTATGGTATGATGGAGCACCTGCTGCTACTGCTGTCATTTGTACATGTGATCCGTTGGATTGTTGCTGTCCATAAGGATCAGCGTATGGGTCAAAAGCATCTTGGTCAGAAGGCTGCTGGTACTGTGCTTGCTGTTGGTAAGACTGTTGACCTCCTGTGCCATTTAGGCTCTGATTTTCTTCTAATCTGAGCCTTTCTCTTTCTTCTTCCTCTTCTTGTTGCCTTTGAGCTTCTGACTTCCAATTCTTGGGCTTTAGAGAATTCGATTGCTTACTAGCACTCTCTTTTGCGTACGCTGAAAACTCTTGGAAACGAAACTTACGCTTTCCAACATCATCTACGTTAATATTCTTTTTTAGCCCTTGCTCCTCTAGGATTTTGTACTCTTCTTCTTCCGTCAAATTTTCCTTTGGTTTGAAATACTTCTTAAGTCCCAACCCCATGATGAACGATTCTGTAGTTCTTGTACCTTCTCTGTAGTTGACAAGTGCAAATTAGTTTCGAGACAAGCAATTTCAAAACAAACACCTAAAAGCTCTCAAAATAGAATACCGATAGCACAAATGACTGTGTCGCAAGAACAGCTGAGTGGTGGAGCCCTTGAGGACTACAGAAACAGAATGCCCTGTAGCCATAAATAGATAATAACGCCTTGAAATTGAATTTCTGACAGCATTGGCGCTTTTAGTCATTTAACCGGGTAATCACAACTGTTTTATATGTTGTTGTGTGACTTCAAGGTTCTTGACCACAAGAGTATCCCTTTAACGCAATTTACTATTACCATATTAACATGCAAATTTTACAAAAACAATAGTCAAATATGCTCTTTTATTAACTGTTCCAATGCTTGTCAAAAACCAACATCGTCTATTTCATTATTTTACAAAATTTTGATCTGAGTTTAACAGAAAATTAAATTTTTCAATAAGTTATCATGTTAATTCAACTACAACATATACTTTGCGTGGTATTAATTCAAGTATTTAGTTGATGCAAAAAATCTCTATTATTTGTATATGAACACAATACGTAACAACTATTTAACGGACAACATATTTAAACGTGCGTTGACCATTTGGTACTCTTTACTTATCTCATCATAAGTCACCAAGGTATTCAACACTTTAGTTTTATCAGGGTTGGTTATACCATTCATTGAGGCATCGCCGTCATTGTCTTCTTCGTGGCTTTCAAATCCTCCTAGTGAATTCACTGGTGTGTCAAATAAATCAATACGGGAGTTAATCAGCCATCTTTCATCTTCTGGCAAGATGCGCAAGGCGTTTAGTATGATGGTGTAGTTTTCAATCAGTCTGACTGTGAGCTCCTCGTACACTGAACCTTGATTTATTCTTTTCAATTTATCAAGTTCATAAATCTTGTTAAAACGGTATAATGCCTGTGATGCGCTTCTGTAATCCTTAAGTTTACAGTATCTCCATGAGTAACAAATACGGTAGTATCTCAGGGAAGAACCAACTTCTCCCTTGAGAGCCATTTCTTCAGCCATATTGTAGAATATCTCATCAACTTTGCTACAGTCTTTGCCAAATGTGAAATCCAGTAAGTTTCCGATGTTTCCTGTGCTTAGTAATTTCAAAATAAATAGTTTGATTAGGGTATGTGACTCGTTGCGATGATCTTCGATTTCTTCAATATCAAGAATACATTGATGAGCTAACTCAAATCTACCAACATCAAGGCTTAATTGGAAACATCTCTTTAGTTGGTTGAAGTGGTGTTTGTTTAATTTCAGTTCTAAGTCAGTCAACTGTTGCTCTTCAACATTGACATTTTTATTGTTGAGTTCCATTGATTTCAAAACAAAGTTCAATGCGTACAATGAAGAGCCTCTTTCTTTGAACAAATCACTCAAATCAATGAATAAAATGATCTTGGAAACGTCCTTCTTGGAGTCCTGAGGTGGAATAGAAATAATAAACCTCTCCAAAACTTTAGAGATTGGCTTTAAGGAGATATCATTAGTGTAGTTATAGCCTGGGTTCTTGTTAAATCCGTCAATAATAAGATCAGCAGACTCCGAGAATATAGAAAACGATTGCTCATAAAGCTTACCGTTTAACAGTGCCAGCCCCTTTAAAACTTGTCCAATAGCTGTTTCTTGCGCAGGCAAATAGGCCAACAAGTCAAGTGCAAACTTCGAAGTTGTCAAATTATTTGGTCCATATGATATTAATTTGGACAAGATGTAGTAAATAAAATCGTTGGACATGGTCTTTTGCAAAATATGACTCGAGATGTTGTTCAAGTTTTTATCGTTGAGTGTAAAGGGACGCAAATCCTTGAAACAAATAGCTAAAATAGAATCGAATAGTAGAGAATGTGAAAGTTTTGAAACTAACGCTTTTGAACGAGATGTAGTGGAAGACAAACTAACTTTTGAGACCAAGAGATTTAAATTCAAAGTTTTCAATAAATTGATTAATTTTCCGTAATAGTCAATCATTTGCTCATTTATGTCGACGGTTAGGATAACAAATAAAAGTCCTATAATCACATCTTTTGCAACTAACAATTCATTCAAGTAATTTGAAAGAAATAGACTTTTCTCAAATTCATTGAATTTGGAAACTTCCTGGTGGCTTAAAGAAGAGAAATCATCACTTGACAGAATTGGCAGAGAAATCAACATGTCGATGGATTGCAAAATGTCAGGAACAGAGTTCAAACCAGTTAACAATCCACCAACTATAGATTCATTAATTCTCGGAACAATATGAGAAGTATAGATGTAATCCATTCTTTTTTCCATGGAAACATCATTGTTGTTGCTTGAATAGTCTTCAATCAACAATTTTTCAAATTCAAATATAATATCATTGGAGAAACTCTTTTTGAGAGAATTGACTAGCTCAATCAATTTATGCACCGATTTAGTATTCGTCAAATTGAATGAACTTAGTATCTGTAAAGGATAGTTATCCTTGCAACCATTAGAAAACAAGTTCAAGTTGGAACTTGTTTTATAAACCACGTAGTCCAATTTATTAATCATTAAAATGTAGTTTGACTTTTCATCAAATGTAAAATTTATTGGGTTTTGTGAAAGCTTTAATAATTCTTTACACGTGAAATCAAACTTGATCCATTGGTTAATCAAGTCCTGTAGGTCTGTGATTGATTCAACAGAATTGTTGACAATTTGCAATAATAAACTTTTTGCAGTTTGTCGAAGAGAGTTATTTGAGCCAGCAGCAAGTGCATTAGTCTTTTGCTTAGTTTTGTTCATGAAAGTAATATGAAACAGGGACAAAGCGGTACTCACAATCAAAGAATTGAAGGCAAGTCCATTGAAAAAGTAATCAATAAAAAACTCATTACATTCGTCAGCTGTGGTGAATGATCTTGTAGTCTCAATCAAATTAGTTGAGAGAATCTCGCTTACTTGGTTATTGACGTTAAGACAGTTAACAAACTCCAAATTGTTTTTATTGTTGGTGGTGTTATCGTGCTCATTGATATTAAATTCACATTGCTGTAAAAATTTGAAATTGTTGAATATCCATGATATGTAAATTATGAAGTCATCATTGTGATTATAGATCTTGAAGTTATGACACAGCCAATTATTATTACCTTCACTTGGTCTAGGTATTATTGATTCAATTGATGTTTCAGACAAGTTAACTGTTTGTAATGTGTGTCCATTTGAATTGAATTCAGTATCAAGTTTAAACAATTTGAAATAGGTCTCACCTAATGGTAAAACAACAGAAATGTAGAATGAATTTGACTCAGAAAAACTTATAGGAATTAACTTGAGGAGATCAGTATTAATATTGTTATGCATTGATAAATCAGAGTTCCATAATAATTGCGGCAAGAAATCATTCAAATCTCTTTCTAATATACAAGTCTTGTTTTCAATTGACCAAATCTTCAACTTTTTGTTCATTGATAGAGTTATCATCAGATCACCAAATGTATCGATATTTATGATAACATTAGAGCCATATGACGAATCACTGTGAAAGATTTTGGATTTGAGATTTTGAAAATATGAATTATCATTGAACACAACAGGGAAAAATGGCTCAAATGGCTTATTACTAGGTCTTGAAAGTTTTAGTAAACCTCCATCTTTCAAAGAGAGGATTAGATCTATAGTAGGAGTTGAAGAAATATTGTTCACTGGTTTCATAAACAAAGGAGGCCTAACATCAAATGAATAAGGTATTGAATATTTACACCAATTGTAAAAATTCAAAACATCTTGCAGATCCAAATAACTGGCATCATTGCTACCTTGATTGAGGAAATAGTTCAAATTCAAAGAGACAGTAACCATAGTATTCGAATCCAATAATACATCAATTATTAGATTATTACTTGAGCCATGTTGTGAAATACTTAAGCAATTGGATAATATTTTCCCGGGAAAGGTATATCTCACTTTCCTTATATCGACATTCAAATGATTGGAGATCACCAATGGGGTCAAGACCAAATCTGTGTCGTTCAAGACTCTATATGAGATCTTATCAAATATTTCAAACGAACTTTTCAATTGGTAAAACCCTCCATAGGAAGTTAATTGTTTGTTAAATTCCGTTTCTGGATCATCGGAGCAGTTTATATTACTGGTGGCTAACGACTCTTCATCCACTATTGCTGCTTTCAAACCATCTTTAATAGTCAAATTGGTGTGGTTTATAACTTTAGATACAGAAGTTGGTAAATGGATTGATAAAGTTGGGATCAAAGTGCCCACTTGAACAACAACATCGGATCTCACTGACATGATAAACGGTGAGACAGGCAAATATGATGTAGTATGAGATTTACCAAGTGGATAGATACGCAATCCAGGAGTGATTCTACCAATATCTGTAGATCGGTTTATCATATCACTTCTAGAATCAATGTACCTTACTTCATTTTGATGTTTTGGTTTGTCTCGCTTGAACAGACCGGGTAACACTGTGACGCTTCACCTACCTCACTCTTCTCCAACAGTGAAAGTTTTTTTTTTTTTCCACCATGGATCAATTACTCTGATCTTCTACCGTATGTTGTTTTCTTTCTTCTTCATGTTTGTTCTTCATAATGCACATTAATAGTGTGAGATATATAATCTACTCATAGAAAGTAGTGATAATAACCATGGATACAGTGAGTGATAATGCTCAAGTATTACATTTCACTGAGATTTTTTTATTGATAGTTAAAAGGAATTTTTAACGTACCCACAATCAAACTATAGGCTTATCCCAATTCAGCTTGAATTGCAATGATAGATACTTATTTCAATTGAAAATAAACAAAAGGGGTAACAATTTCAGGAATGCTTTAGATGGGGATGTTTTAGCAATATTTGCATGCCTACATGCCTACATACCATTCGTCTAATTCTTTTTGCAATTTTTTTTATTTCAAGTATTTAAATCAACTTAACCGCCATTGATCGTTTCATTTCATTTACTAATTTACGAGGAATTCCGAGGATGATACTCTAGATGACGAGTCAGATTCGTGCTTCACGCTGATGACAACCTTTTTTAATAACCATTCATGCTTTTCTGACTGGAATCCTAGGCAAGTAGGCTATGAAATGATAATGGACCAACGTAGAACCGACTTAGGGCCGACGTGGGGTGATTTAATACGGAGTTGAAAAGAATTGAATAGAATGAGGTATTATGCATGCAGCTAGTAAAGCCATCTTCATGTATAATTGAATAATAGATACCACGGGAATAGCTGCTACTCAGTGATATTGCCGTGTTTATTTATTTACCACCGAATAGCAAGGTATTGAATTGAATTTCATGTACTCTATCTAAGCATTGAATTGGGTAGGTTTGCGAAAATATGAATATCAACTTAAAGAAAGACGCATCAGACCATTCCTAGAACACCAACAACTGTCGTGCTTTCGATACTTAGAATTTCTTTTCTTCTCTTTTTATTTCTCTCCAAGGGATTTTAGAGTAGTCATAGCAATCGAAACAAAGAGTTAGAAATATCGGCCAGTTCTGTTTAAGGTGAGGAATAGTCTGTTGCTGCTGTTTGGGTGATTACATATTAACGCAGTTTGATTTTTTGGGGTATGCTTTTCTGACTTAGTAGAGTTAGAATTTCTTTTAGTTATTAATGATAGATCTGTGTAATTAAAGAGCAATTTTTTGTTTACTGGCTAGGCTTTAGGTTTCTAATTAACCTTGGTTTTCTAGCTGGAGAACCATTTTTAGTTGGCCATCCTCCCAACAATCTGAGATACGAGGCAGCGAACAAAGTTGCTAGACTCTTCAACCTTAAATGGAACGTAACATCCCTTTGAAATCTCGTAAATACCAAAAAAAAAAGAATGCTTAGGAGAGGGTGTAATATTTGCGACTGGGAAAATAAGGATGCTGCAAGATACCCAATAAATTGCAAAAGTTGTTAATAGAATGCAGCAGTCAGAACTTAGCATGGGAGTCGGTGGCTTACAGCGCAGATCTCTCCGTGTCCCTGTTGGGCGAGGAGCTCCACCAGAAGAAGAAACAAGTGCAGCAATGCACAGATCACCAGAAAAAATAGCCCGATTCTACAGCTACAGGGTCGATCCAACCAGACCTGGAAGATCGATGCTTAGCTCAAAAAATTGTTATTGGAAGGTCACCAGATGGTGAGTTTGGAGAAGAAAGCTCATGAAAAAGGGTCTACGAGGGAGAAGGGGTTTAACGGTCCGGGACTTGCTTCGGAGACTTATTAGGAACTAGGAGTTGCTAAGGAGAGGCCCTTTGAAGAGGAATTAGGAAGCACGACTTCCTAAATCGGAATAGTTCCGAAAGTTGCCAGTGAAAGAGGACAAAAGAGTATAGAGAACAAGGGAGTGGAGTGAGAACTAAAGAGGTGGCTCTAATAGGAGATGGCGCAGGATGATATTTTAGTATTGTTAACCGGTTGAGACTAATAATTGGCTAAATTTTGCACTACATGTCTCGGCGACCGATTGGGAAAAAAATTATCAACTTGAGGGATTGGCATAGGCTAGATAGTTGGGTAACTATAGCGATGCGCCAGTAGTTGGGTTTGAATAGAATCTCTCATGGGCCCACAAAAGCAGGAAATATGTATATCATTAAACACTTGAATTGTCTGACCACGTATATTTGCAAGGTATCTTGTCTTTGTATCATTGCACCTCGGGGTGCTCGGCATACAGTTTTTGGGAGATGAAGCCAGATATGCAGCGGATGGCTTTGCAGCTCCACCTTTTCAAGTAAACAAATATAATACCAATGGGTACAAAACACGCAAGCAGAACAGAGCATTGTACAACGGACACGGCCCAGGATGGGAATCCCTCTTTCAAATATGGTAACCCTGTATCTCAACCGTATGATACTGCAGATCTCTTTTGTATTTTTCCTGCACAGCTCCCGTCGAGGGCAATGCATGGGGGACAACCTTATTCCTGTTACAACCAGGTAGTAGATACTACGTCGTACACCTGATGTTCTGTACCACCACTGAGTGCCATACTACTGCATAGGTAATAAATTTCCTCTATGGTGCTATAATTTGTGCTCCTCAAGGATGTCACTCTGATAATTGAGGTCAGTATATACACTAACAGGCCTGGCTCATGGGCCCATAAAGAAACAAGAAAATTAGACCTAGTTGCACCGCGCGCCGCATCTGGCATTAAAAAGTAGGCAGTGTACCGCATGATTATTTCTGTTTTTGGAAAGCCCGATTTGACTTTTGTGCATTATTGTTGTTTAGCTATTGTCTAACGCTCATCTTGTTGATCATCTTCACTAGGGTTTAGACTAATTGTCTGCCGTGTCTCATCAATTCGAGCTCCTTCAATACTCAGACCATCTGCTTCCCAGACAGCCATGTCAGATTTTTTCCATCTTTAAAAAAAACTTTGAAACCCTTCTTCTTCTCTTACCATCTTGAAACGTTTTCTCTTATCATATACCACTTTTCCAAAAGCAACAAAAAGGACTTATAAAAAGAAGCGTTAGCTCCATAGCTCATATTTGATACCCATTTTATTTTGATACCCCAAAACAATACCATTTGTTTTGAAAGCAAAAAGAAAATCCCAGCTCTGAGAATAACGTTTGCCCATCTTATTCAAATTCTTCCTAGCAACAGATAGTGAAGCACCCTTCAAATGAAGTTTTCACAATTATTTGTAGCAATAGTTACTCTGACATCAGCAGCAAATGCTGCTATTTACTCGAACTCAAGTTCGATATCTTCAACAGATATAACTACTCTTTCATTTTTAACTACTTTATCTAGTTCCAGTTCAAGTTCCAGTTCAAGTTCTAGCTCTATTTATATTTCCAGTTCTGCTCCTTTTAGTTCCTCAACAACGACCACTATCTCATCTGGTACTTTATCCTCTCCGACAGCCACTATCCCATATTTGGAAACGGCTGTTGCAGCTAGTGACGCTGACACTGATTCTGATACCAATTTTGCCCCACAATGGGTTATTAATATTCCTACAAATATGGAATTTACTGGAGTTTCAGTTGATTCCATAGACCCCCCAGTCGGATTTATATTTGCTCCTGAAAACAATCATGTGTACTATGGTTTGAGAGGCGCCCTCACTGAGACTGATTTTACTGAGAACTATACTGATGAGGACGGTGATGTTATCATTACCTACGTTGGTGATGGTGATGGATACGATACTTTAGAAATCACCATTATGGGTACCAAATCCCAGCAATGGGGTGTTTTCTCTGCAAATTTTGCTGTTACTGTTTACACTAGTAAGCAATTCATGAAAAGAGATGAGACTTTCTACTTCTCTGCTTCCATTACAGTTACTTCACCAGTTTCATCAGCTATTGCCTCACCTTCTACTACTTTAGGATCTTCTAGCAGCTCATCACATAAAGCTACTTCTACGAATTCATCTTCTGAATCCACAGAGTCAAGCACTACTTCAGGCACTTCAGGAACTAAAAATACCACTAGTAAAACAGGTTCTACTGATGAAACTAGTGCTACTGGTTCAGCAGGTACCACTTATAAGACTTCAGCTACTGACAAGACTGGTACTACTAGCGCTGCTGGTAATACAGATGCTACAAGTACTACTGTCAAAACAGGTTCTACTGGCGCTGCTGGTAATACAGATGCCACTAGCACAGGTATTACTGCTAAGACTGGTGCAACTGGTGCCACTGATAAAACTGATACAACAGGTACCACAGGTACAGTTGGTGCTACAGGTACTACTGATAAAACCGGTACTACAGGTACTACTGATAAAACCGGTACTACAGGTACTACTGCTAAAACCGGTACTACAGGTACTACTGATAAAACCGGTACTACAGGTACTACTTTGAAAACTGGTGCAACTACTGCTGAAACTAATACAGCTGCTTCTACCAATAAAACAGGAACTACTGCCGAGACTAATACAGCTGCTACCATTGGTACAACCACCAATGAAACTGCTACCGCTAGGTCAAGTTCCAGCAGTTCCATTGCTTCTTCAACAGCTACTCCAGCTGGTGTTACCTTCAAAGGTACAGCTGGTAACGCTAAAGCTGGATTTGCTTTATCCGTTCCAGCTTCTTTTGGACCATTCAATGGTGAGCTAGTCGACACTGAAGTTACAATTGATACCGCTGACTCCTCCGTCTCTGCTGATGGTGAAGCTGCCCCAGCTTCTGACTACTCTCTGTCTGACCAAGGTATTGACTACACCGGTGAATTTAGCGATTCCGTTGAAGTTGAGTTATTAGGTACTGCTTCCGCTACTGGTGAATATGTTGCCACTATGTTATTGGCAGCTAACGGCAATTCTGCAGCCAGAAGAGCTAAGAGAGCAGAGACCATTTATACTTTGACAGCTACTGTTACCGTCAAGGCTTCTGACTTGACTTCAAATACTGCTTCTGCTACCTCTGAAGCTGGTGCTGGTGCTGTTACTACTTCCGAAGTCTCTACTGATGGTACCACTAAAGCTGCTACTCAAGGTACTACTTCCAAAACCTCTCCTCCAGCAGTTACCGTGAATACTTCAGAACATACTGTTGTTACAAGTATTGTCACTGCACAATCTACACTCACTTCAACCATAACTTCGTGTTCAGATGGTAAATGTACAGTTTCTCCATTCACCACTGGTGTTACAACTTACAAGACTACCGTAAGTGGAGGAGTAGTTACAGAAGTCACAACATATTGTCCATTGACTCAAACCGCTTCATCCACTTATGCTCCAGCTTATTCAGTGGTCACTATTACAACTACCGTTCCGTGCTCTGAATATACCACTGATGGTTATTCCACTTTTACCACCACCATTGATGATACTGAGACAGTAGTGACTACTTACTGTCCATTAACAGTCTCTGAATCTGTTTCAGTGACTAGTTCTACTATTGACATGAACAGTAATTCAGCTCCTGTTACAGTAATGGATGTGACCACTATTGAATCATCCATCTCTAATGGTATCACTTTTTCATCCACAGTCACCAAGTCTTCCACTTACTTTTTGGTGACTTCCACACCACCACCAAAAGAGGAACCAACTGCTACGAGTGCCGCTCAAGAAATAGAACCAGCAACAGGCGCCACTACCAGCTTGCCTGAAGCAACTGCTGATTCATCATCATCCGAAACTAGTGCTGAAACTGGTTCTGAAGCCACTGAAGAGTCTAATGGAACTACTGCCACTGAATCAATGACTGAAGCCTCTGATTCCTCTGAAACCGAAGCTCCAGAGCCAGCATCCATGACTCCAACCACACTTACTACTCAAGCTGTGAATACTGTCACTTCCCCATCATCATCAGAAACAGCTTCTGCCTCCTATTATGAGAATGCAGCTAACAGCAACAAGCAAGCATCATTTAACACCCTCTTTGGAGCTGTTATATTATTCGTTTCTTTGTTCGTATAATTTGATACCCTCAAATCCTTGTTAATTACTTTCACTTCTTTCTTCCCTTTATTTGCTTTTAACCTTTAATGTCTTTTACCTAATTATCTCTTAGTCTATAGATATATACTTATATATTATCCTGACACGTGCACCGTGTCTCTAACAGTACCATTCTTTAGATATACTTTCTTCTAGTGTATATAGCCCATCATGTCTGTGTCTGGCCTTGCTGAAGCGATGCTGCACTGCCAGGGTCTCGCTGGTCGACCGGTGGCCACCCGCCATATCTGCCAATCTACAAAAGTCGCAGCAACGATTAACAAACGGCTTGTTTCATCCCCATACTCTTCAAGCCTATTCTGCCCAACCGTACATTGTAGCAAGCACCTCTTCTTCTCTACTACCCTGAAGCATATACATATACTAATCTACTTATTCAAAGTCACATTTTTGATCCTTGTATCTCTTCATTTGTCTTTCCTTAATATTTCATTCTGCATTTCAAGTTTGATAGGCTGTGCGTGTTTGCAGCTAAGTCCTACATCTTTGTGAGTCATTTAATACATCGCAAATCAGCATGTCCATGCAATTCAACTGGCAGCAGCGGGCAAAGAGATCTTCAATTGCTGGTGAGAATCCATATTCTCCAAGTAATTACAGTATGTTTCATTACGTCCTTTTCATCTTTATTTTGTATTTCTCATCGTTTGCATAGTCACCTAGTTACTAACTGAACAACCTGAAATTTACCTTTGAGCTTTTTCCAGCCAACTTAGACATTGAAAATCAGTTTTATAAGAACTCAGCAAAGGCACAGAAACGACAACAACAGCAGTCCCAACTCGATGAATCAAGTTCACTTAACAGACCGTATCATCAAGGTTCTTCGTTTTACGATTCTAGATATCCTCTTTATCTATCGGATTGGAAATCAACAAAAGATTCTGAGCTGGCGAAAGTGGCATTGACCTCGTACCGTGAGGACTCAACAAATAAAATTAGTGTCACATACGGAACTCCTCATTACGATTCCACTAGCGGTAATAATAAATCAGTTGAACGCTTTTTGTTTGATTATACTGTTGATTTATCAGTGAATTATCCGGTCACAAACATTCAATGGGATCCATCCATGATATTAGGTCATTCTAACGTGGATAGGCTAGCGGCTTCATCAGAGTGTTTGAGACTGTATCAAGTGGTATATAATGACGGAATTAATGACAATCTCTCCAACAGCGTTCATATCAAAAACAACAATAACAGCGGCGTCAATCACAAGATAGTAGAAAAAAGTGTATTGACTAATTCAAAGTCCAATAACTTGAATCAACTGCCTCCAGTGACATCTTTTGATTGGAATTATACAGATACAAATAATATTATTGCATGCTCGATAGATACAACCTGTACATTATGGGATTTGTCAAGAGGTCAAGGTGTCGCCAAAACACAGTTAATTGCACACGACTCCGAAGTGTTTGATGTCAAGTTTATATTTGGAGATAAAAACGTATTTACTTCATGTTCATCAGATGGCTCTGTTCGTGTGTTTGATTTGAGATCTCTAGAGCACTCTTCAATTATCTACGAACCGGCAACAAATTACCGCTCGTCATCATTTTCACAAGGGTCAACTAACACTCCTCCTACAAACCCGCATACTATGAGTAGTATTACTAATGATGTGAGGTCTGCTAAATCATCGATAGTGGCAGCAGTTAATCCCTTGCTCAAGTTATCTACATCAAAATACAACGCCAATCACATAGCTACAATCGAAGGACGCAGTAATAGAGTCTTAATTTTAGACTTGAGGCATCCAAGTGCCCCAATAAGGACATTTTCACATCATAAAGCCCAAATTAATTCAATTGATTGGCATCCACATAAAAACTATTTATTAACAGGTTCAGACGATTGTCAAGTGTTCTGCTATGACCTGTCCACCATGGAATTTAAGGAAGAAAGAAAAAAGACTAGCAGAGCTAATTCTCATGTTGAGCTGACTTCCCTCTCAATTAGCAACACCAACGCAGACACAAACTCTAATTCAAGCTCATCACATAGCCCTCATCGCCGTAGTAATAGCAGCAGCAGCAATACTAGTGTTAACAGCAGCGAGAGTGCACCAGATGCCAGTGAATTCCCTTCAATGATGTATACCGAAGATATGGAGGTCAATGGAGTTTGTTGGAACGGGGATGGAGACTGGATTGGAGTTAACAGTGGAAAGAGATTTCAGGCTGTTAAAGTTGAATGAAAAAAGTATGATATCTAACATATTTGTTATTCATTCTATATTGAACTATATTCTTTTTACAATTACAAAATTGATTAAATACACTTACATATATATATCTTGACCTCTATATATATATATATTGAAAAGATTCATCATTGTCATCAAAGTAGCATATGAAGAGTTGTGTGCAATTGACAACGGTTGGGGTAAACATCGAGTCAAAGTTGACCCGTACCTTGATTAACTATGGTGACTCTATCACCTTGCGCGCTGACTCGGTTGGCAAATAAAGAGAAGTCAAAGCATATTCAGAGTCAGAGCGTGAATTTAACATACTCCCTTTAAATATCTCCTGAATCCCAGTGTTGGCTTGTTGACTTTAAGATTCAAACCTCTTCCTCATGTGGATACTTATTGATCTTTTGCAAGGTTTATTTCTGCATTTTACTTGCTGCAAATTCATTGTTGTGGATGTAAGTACTCTTTTTCTGCCTTTCGATTCTTGTCTTTTTCCCCAAGCTCCCTTATCTTTTTGACTCTGCATCGCGGCGTAAATTTATTTTTTGGGACGTGTTTCCTTGAAATATCCTCAAAACTACTTAAATTGACCTGCTTTAATACTCTTTGAATCAAATGGTTATTATTAAATGATTGAGTTTTTGTTACTAACTTCCATTTGTAGACTATAAATTTATAAACAACCACTTCAAGATGTTAAGATCTGCTTCTCGCCATCTTTTGAGATCAAAAGCTCCTTTTAGAAGCTTCAGATTGCAATCAACTGTAAGCAAGGCTGATATTTCATCAGAGAACTACAAGGTTGCTTACAATCCTCTTGGAACCAATGGATTCAACCCATTGCAAAGTATTGATACTTTTGCAAGAAGACATCTTGGCCCTAACCCAACTGAGGTCAAAAAGATGCTTGATCAAGTCACTTGTACAGATCTTGAAGACTTCATTACTAAAGTCGTTCCGGAAAACGTTTTAGTCAGACGTCCTTTGAAAGTTGAACCTTTGCAAGGTTTTACTGAATCCGAAATGATCAAGAGATTAAAAGAATTGGCTTCCAAAAATAAAGTCCTGAGAAGTTACATTGGTAAAGGTTACTACGGAACTATCTTACCACCTGTTATTCAAAGAAACTTGTTTGAAAATCCAGGATGGTACACTTCATACACTCCTTATCAACCTGAAGTTTCCCAAGGTAGACTTGAAAGTTTGATCAACTATCAGACATTAGTCTCTGACTTGACTGGTTTGCCAGTTGCCAACTCCTCTTTATTAGATGAAGGTTCTGCTGCTGCTGAAGCTATGATTATGGCTTACACTGGTCTTAGAGGTAAGAAGAACAAGTATTTTGTCGATATTAACACTCATGAACAAACCATTGCTGTTCTGCAATCAAGATCTAAAACATTAGGTATTGAATTAGTCATTACTGACTTACAAACTGCTGAAGGTATCAAGCAATTAAAGGAATGCAAAGAATTGTGTGGTGCTTTGGTTTCTTATCCAAAGACAGATGGTTCAATTGGATCAATGAAGAGATTAATTGAAATTTCTGACATTGTTCATGACTCTAATGGTTTGTTGGCTGCTGCCTCAGATCTTATGGCTTTAACTTTATTACACCCTCCATCTATGTTCAATGCTGACATCGTGCTTGGTTCATCTCAAAGATTTGGTGTTCCAATGGGTTTTGGTGGTCCTCATGCTGCTTTCTTTGCAGTCAATGAGAAGTTACAAAGAAAGATGCCAGGTAGATTAGTTGGTGTTACTAAGGATAGATTAGGACACAGTGCTTATAGATTAGCTTTACAAACTAGAGAGCAACATATTAAAAGAGAAAAGGCTACTTCTAACATTTGTACTGCTCAAGCTCTTCTAGCTAATATGGCAGCTATGTACGCTGTTTACCATGGTGCTGATGGATTGAGAAGTATCTCTAACAGAATTTATGGTTTAACTGCTTTGTTGGCTGAAAACATCAAGAGCAACTCAAGTCATGTTATCACCAACGATTATTACTTTGATACTTTGAGTATTGAGCTAAGCGGGGAAACTGCTGATTCCTTGATGCAAAGAGCTGTTTCCAAATACGGTATCAATCTATTCAAAGTTGGCAACAACAAAGTTCAACTTTCCATTGATGAGACTGTTACACAACCAGATATTGCTGACTTGATTGAATTATTCACTGGTGTTGACGCCAATGAAACTTTAAGTTCCACTACCAAATTACCTTCTTTCCCTGAAGAATGGACTAGAAAAGATGAGATTTTAACAAACCCTGTTTTTAACACTCATCACTCTGAAACTGCTATGTTACGTTACTTGTTCAAGTTACAACAAAAGGATATCTCATTAACTTCCTCCATGATTCCATTAGGTTCTTGTACCATGAAATTAAACTCCACTGTGGAAATGATTCCAGTGACATGGCCTGAATTTTCATCCATCCATCCATTTGTTCCAAAAAACCAAGTTGAAGGTTACTCCGAGTTGATTAAGGAGTTGGAAGATGATTTAGCTGATATTACCGGATTTCACAAGACTACTTTACAACCAAACTCTGGTGCTCAAGGTGAATATACCGGTCTCAGTGTTATCAAAGCTTACTTACAAAGTAAAGGTGAATTTGAAAGAGATTTAGTTTTGATCCCAGTTTCCGCACATGGTACCAATCCTGCCTCGGCTACTATGGCTGGTTTGAAGGTTGTTCCCGTCAAATGTTTACCAAACGGAAACTTAGACCTTGAAGACCTTACCAGACTTGCAGATAAACACTCCAACAAAATTGCCGCTATCATGATTACTTACCCATCAACATACGGTATGTTTGAACCAACTATTCGTGATGCTGTCAGCATTGTCCATTCCCATGGTGGTCAAGTTTACTTGGACGGTGCTAACATGAATGCTCAAGTGGGTCTTACATCCCCAGGTGACTTAGGAGCCGATGTCTGTCACTTGAACTTGCATAAAACATTTGCCATTCCTCACGGTGGTGGTGGTCCTGGTGTTGGTCCAATTTGTGTTGCTGAACATTTAAGTCCTTTCTTACCATCTCATCCATTAATTGCTACATCCAATACCGATTCAAAGGGTATTCAACCTGTTTGTTCAGCACCATTTGGTTCTTCATCCATCTTACCTATCTCTTACTCCTATATTAAGATGATGGGTGGTGCTAACATCCCATACTCATCTATCTTAGCTATTTTGAATGCCAATTACATGATGTATAGATTGAAAGATCACTATCCTATTATGTTCCTTGGTGACAAATCTGACGCCGCCACCAAGATCAAATACTGTGCCCATGAGTTCATTATTGATTTAAGATCATTTAAAGCTGTAAACATTGAAGCAATTGATGTTGCCAAACGTCTGCAAGATTATGGTTTCCATGCACCAACCATGTCTTTCCCAATTCCAAACACATTGATGATTGAACCTACTGAATCTGAAGATATTGCTGAGCTTGATCGTTTCATTGATTCAATGATTTCCATTAGAAAGGAAATCAAAGATGTAGAAGATGGTAAATCCGATGGTTTAATCTTGAAGAACGCTCCTCACTCATTACGTGATTTGTTAGAGACAAGTGAAGAAGAGTGGTTAAAGACTAGATCTTACACTAAGGAACAAGCTGGATTCCCATTACCTTTCTTAAAGGCTTCAAAAACTTGGCCAACTGTTACTAGAGTGGATGATACATTTGGTGATAAGAATCTTTTATGTACTTGTCCTTCTGTTGAAGAGCTTGCCTCTGATGGTCTTTTCTAATTTGCTTTCTATCCGTTTTAATTTAATTTAATTTAATTTATTTATTTATTTTGATTTCTTTGTACCAAAATTTGAGGATACTTATATAAACTTTAATACACATCCTTTCTATTTTCAATAAGACCAGGATAATGTAAAATATTTAATACCAATTTATTGTATAGAAAAATTAATGGCTAAAAAGAAGATACGTATCAATGAAGAGGATAGTAATCATATATCAATGTAAGAAAATAAGTGTAAAGAGAGATATGACCGTGAGGAAAGAGGGCAAAAAGTTAAGTTGGAATACAGTTAAATTGGAAGGGAATCGTCTATCATCTATCAACTTCACCAAACACCAAATCCATAGTACCAATGATTGCCACTGCATCAGGCAATAATGATCCCCTTGCAATATGGTCAAATGCTCCAAGATGTGCAAATCCAGGTGCTCTAATCTTACAACGATAAGGTCTTTCGGAACCATCACTCACGACATAAACACCCATCTCACCCTTTGGTGCCTCGATGGCAGTATATGTTTCACCCTGTGGGACTGCATAACCTTTTGTAAACAGCAAGAAATGGTGAATCAAAGCTTCCATATCTGTCTTCATGAAAGACTTAGCTGGTGGAGAAATCTTGTAATCTTCAGCCTTGACTGGTCCAGGCGGCATTTGATTGATACATTGTTCTATAATTCTTAATGATTGACGGAATTCTGCACTTCTGATCAGATATCTGTCATAACAATCACCTTTTGTTCCTACTGCAATATCAAAGTCAACTTGATCATATGCATCATAGGGTTGAGCTTTTCTAATGTCATAAGGAATACCTGAAGCTCTCAACATTACCCCACTTAAACCATAATTTAGAGCTTCTTCAGCTGTGACAACACCAATATTTTCAGTTCTTTGGATCCAAATACGATTATCAGTTAACAATTCTTCAGTTTCATCCAATCTGTCACCAAATTGAGTAGCCCACATATAAATGTCATCTAATAAACCTGCTGGGATATCCTGTGAGACACCTCCTGGTCTTACATAAGCTGCGTGAAGTCTTGCACCAGACACTCTTTCGTAAAACTCCATTAATTTTTCACGTTCTTCAAAACCCCAAAGAAAAGGTGTTAAAGCACCAACATCCATCGCATGAGTTAAGATACTCATTAAATGATTCAAAATTCTAGTTATTTCACCAAACATTGTTCTAATGTATTTTGCTCTAATAGGAACCTCGATATTTAACAATTTCTCGACGGCTAATGAAAAGACTTGTTCATTTGTCATCATAGAAACGTAATCCAATCTGTCAAAATATGGTAATGCCTGCATATAAGTCTTTGATTCAATCAATTTTTCAGTACCTCTATGGAGTAGACCAACATGAGGATCGGCTCTAATGATTTGTTCTCCATGTAATTCCAAGATCAATCTTAAGACACCATGAGCCGCTGGATGTTGTGGACCAAAATTTAAAGTGAAATGTCTGATTTTCTCTTTTCTTTCAATATACTCAGGAGAATCTTCGTTTTGCAAATCCCAGGTGAATTCACCCTTTTTTGTCTCAAGAAATTCGGAATATTCACCCATAGCACTTGAAATAGGAATATTAATTGATCCTGTAAAATGTATACCTTCTACTTCCTCAGCCTCCAATTCTTCCTTAGAACGTCCCTTTTTCTTGACTACATAGAAGTCATTGTCCTGCAAATAATCAGGATGTCTAGTCTGTCTTGGTGGTTCTTGTAAATTGAATGTAGTTGATGAAAATTGTTTGATTGAACCAATTACCCCTCCTCTTGTAAGAGAAGTTTTGAGAAAACGAGAGGCTCTGGAGACTGTAGCTCCGTGCTTTGCGTTTGCAACTGCTCTACTTAGCATATTTTGCTACCTTCTAACACAATAGTATTGTCTCTTACAAACAAACAAACAAATACAATTGTGGTGATTGTTAGAGGTATATTAATATCAGTATTCCGGATCTAAGTCTACAACTTCTGCAATCCCCCGCACTAGTTTTCCCTCTCTTTCCCTTAGACTGCTGCGTCGATGCCGCGTCGATTTTCAATTGAGCGGCGCGTCGGTAAAAGGGAAAATAACCACATTAACAACATGCTTAACTGTTGTAAATATATATACGTCTTTCCCACCCCAACTAAATCCACTGGACTCCGGTGCACCGCCTGCTTATTACCGTGCTCGGTGCTGCTTTTTATAAGTGTGCGCCTCTCCGAAGTGCGAAGAAAAGGGTCGAAGGCGAGAAACTTCCCGTGGCCGGGCTCACCCCTCACACCGCAGGCAAAATCTCTGCAACAGTATAAAATTAGAGACATGCCCTCCATAATTACCGGGATCACAGTTGAGTCACTATAAGATATCCAACAAGACCTGTATCCATAGAACTAACAGTCTATAATCCACTACTACAAACAACTACATATACACTACAAAATGCCAAGACAATCATCCAGAAGACCAGCTCCTTCAAGAGCCCCAGCTTCCTCTCAAACTAGACATGCCTCCACCACCGCTATGCCATCTCGTACTGCTGCTGCTCCACCTCCAGCTGCTGCTTACCCACAACAAAGACAACCAGGTATGTTTGCCCAAATGGCCTCTACTGCTGCCGGTGTTGCCGTCGGTTCCACCATTGGTCACACTTTAGGTGCTGGTATTACCTCCATGTTTGGTGGTTCCTCTGCTCCAGCTGAACAACAACCTCAACAATTACAATACGCTGCTCCAACTGACAACTACGCTCAAGAGCAAGCTAAGGCCTGTGATGCTGATGCCAGAAACTTCACCAGATGTTTAGAAGACTCTAACGGTAACTACCAAGCTTGTAACTTTTACTTAGAGCAATTAAAGGCTTGTCAATCTGCTGCTAGACAATACTAGATTATTCAAGTATAAAATAGTAATGTCATGAGTTAATTAGAAAAAGACTATACTATTCTTTAAGAAAAAATAATATCATCTTCAAGTTATTCACTTTGTTTTTAAAAATTTCGATAGGTATCCCCCCATTTTTTGTGCTTTTTTTTTTTTGGAACTTGTTCGTTTGTCCTTGTTTATAAATTATCCATCCCCTAAAAAGAACGAAATGATTACCAAGAAGTAAGGCGATCATATAATAGACAAGTTTGGGTTTTCTATTCATTATATACACACATACATTTCATATCAAAATGTATTCTTATAATTTTTTCCTTCCCATATTCATCCAGATTTCACAGAATAAAAATGTAAAATAGATATATATTTTACAGAAAAAAAAACAACTGTAAACTAAGAAACTCCATTAATGATTCAAAAAATAAATATATACAGCTTAAATATAATTTGCGCTTTTAAGTAAATCCTCAAGTTGCATCGAAGGTGGTCTCTTATGCTTTCTTGTGGTGGTAGCATTAACTGCAGCACTGTTATTATTGTTAGTGTTGTCTTTCTCGGTAGAGGCTACATTATCGTGTGAAGCAGCAGCAACAGTATTAGTACTATTGTTGTTAACCAATGATTTCTCAATCATACCATAGAACTCTTCATAATTGGAAGGAGTTCTTTGATGTATATTATTAGTGTTGACAGCGCCACTTCCATTGCCTAGTAAACCCAAACCTAAGGTTAAATTATTCGTACTTGAAATCAAATTACCCGTGGAGTTATTACCTGAGTCAGACATGTAGATGCTCTTTGAATCATCTTCAATTGTCATGTTTGGAGAAGAGTCTATTATTGAATGAGCTGAGTCTATGTTCATGTGTGGCTGTTGGAATATCTGTTGATGTGCTGTCTGTGAGATCAAGTCGTTGATCGGTGAGATGAAAGAGTATCTGTTATTTTGATTTCTAATTGGTAAACTGGAATTGCTGTTCATATTCAATGCTGTACGGAGCTGATGACCTGGTTGAGACACAGCATAGTCCATGTTGGTACTCATGTCTCCTCCTGGGTTAGCTAGCATGCCAAATGAATTATTAGTCTTAAGTTTATATATGGTCAAATTATCATCATCTCCAAGCATCTCAGATGAAGTGTCTAACTTGGTCTTAGATGAGAAAATTCTAGAGTCATATGGAAGCAAAGTTGACTCGTAATCTCCTGATTTCTCCGTGAAATAACCGTCTTTTGAATCAGAGCCAAAATCGCCACCGTAGTAATCATTCGGACTGTTGTAGAAATCATTTATCTTATCTGTCTTGTATGCGTCTCTTCTTGATTTATAATGGAACCAGACTCTAAAAAGACTGAAAAGGAAGAGTATCGAAAAGACAATAGATCCAACGGCAATGAATACAGTACCATTTAAATCATGGTATTTTATATTATAAGGAGAATCAGTTGCAGGAATGGTAGCTGTGTACGTGTAGCTGGTAGTAGAACTAGACGAAGTGGATGAAGAGCTTGCTGATGTTCTTGTGGATGATCCCGATGCGAAAGACGTTGTAGACGATGGTTTTCTTGATGATGATGATTTGGTGGATGTAGTTGATGAGGTAGTTTTAGTAGTCGATCTAGACGTGGATGATGTTGATGTCGTTGTCAACGCAGGCATACTATCAGCCTTGACAGCCTGAGAGGCAAACAAGAGCACCGTCAATGTAAGTAATGAAAGGTTATTAAGTCTCATGGTGGTATATGCTGAAATGGTCTATAAATTGATGCTGGAGAATTTGCTTGTCAAACGTTAAGTGAAGTAATGAAATAATTAAGGAATAGAGTACGTGGAATGAATGCTGTTTTATAGGTATTTTTATCCCTTGAGAACTGCTTAAATGAATGAATAGATTAGTTGGTGCAAATCCAATACTTCTTAATCAGTTGCTTATGTAGTAGACTTACTTGAATCGATTCTGAGATGAATTGAATTGAAATGAAATATAAATCTAAAGGATTAGATGTAAGAAAAATATGATAATAATCACAAAACGATTAATTGATAAGAGGATAAAATGATTAATTAAACAGAATTGAGTAAAACTCACAAAGCAACTGAACCAAATGACAAAGAACTCGCTTAATAGCTTTTAGTACAGTATGTCCACTAGAAAAGGATTGCTGGGACCAAAGTACAAGAATCCTACTCAACTTGGTTACTATTAACTACTCTAAATATTTGATAAATTTAGAAACAAGGCAGTGTGCGTCAATTGTGCGCGTTTTGGTGTAAAGAGAGCGCGTCTATCTTTTGGTGTACCTTTAAGCTGTCACTTTGGCTTACTTACCACCCCTTTCGATGATTTATATCTTGCTGCTCTCTTTTTTTACGAATTTCACTTGCGTCTCCTAGATTAAAAGCCGTCGTCCCACCAGGAAGTCGATTGACCTTTGCTGATCATCCAGATCGCCTTGAGTAGGTAACAACAATAATTATTTTTAAAGTTTTCTTTATTCATGTTAATTTCAAGTCTATATATTATATATTTTGAAACTGTAATTTTGCTGTGGATTGAATCAAAAAAAAATTGAGGGAAATATACTGAAATAGAAGTAAAAGTAAAAAATCAAAAAAATCAAATTAAAAGTAAAGTAAAAGTATAATCAGATATTAAAGTAAATGTAATGTACAGATAATTAGAATCTCCAGTCTTCATCGACACTTTGGATGGCCCATGTGAACTTATCTCTCAAAGTCTTGGTGAACAACTTTTCAATTGGAACCTTATACTTCTTACTGAACATAACAGTCAATCTTGGATCAATATAGTTGATCTTAGAAGTACCTAAAGCAACGGAGGAATTGTCTTCTTTATCCTTTAATTGTAAAGTGGTGTTCATGATTCTCATATCAAGTTTCTCAACTTGAATTTTGAGTTTTTCGACAGTTACATTGGCCTTAATGTCGAATTTACCTGTCTTGAGTTCCTTTGAATATTCCTTACCCAATTCCTTGATAGCCTTCAACTTTTCATCAAGCTCAGATTTAGGCAATGGTTTAGATCCTTCTAATTTCAATTTCTCGTTATCCTTTTCAAATTTCTTTTTGGCTTTTTCGGTTTCTCTTTCAATTATATTTTCATGAATGACGGCTTCATCTTCCTTTGTCAGATCTTCAATCTCATGGAAGTAATCAGCTTCCTTCTTGGCTAGCTTCTTATCCAATTGAAGCATCATTCTCTTGAATCTGATCTTTTGCCAGAGCATCTCTTTTATCTTGTCAGTTATCTTTTGGACACCGGTTTCATGATTTTTAGAAACCGTCCTTTGATGGTTACAAAGGATAGCAACTGCTCTATTGGCTGCATTAAAGGCAACAACTTTTTCATTAACTGTACCTGTGTTTGGAATCAAATCTAATTGATCTTGCATTGTCTTTGATGCATTATATGTACGGAAACATTTAGCAGTTAAACCTGTCATAAACCCTTGAAAATATTTATTTAAGATACTTGGATCAATTCTGTCAAACAAATCATCTCCAGGCTTTTTTGGATCCTTCTTAAAGATACGTAAGTTCTTGAAAACTTGTTTATCAACCTCCACTTCTTGGTAAAATCTAATGGAATCCTTACCTAAGAAATCAAAGATGACAGTCTGTGGAGGTCTTAAAAAGATGTGTTCAAAACGTAAGGAACAACAACCAACGGTATCTGCTTCTTCTTCGGATTTTTCACCACCTGCTCTGAGAGCAAATACATCGATAAGATAAGTGGCTGTGGCTATTTGTCTATCAATCATTAATTCACTCTTCAGTTTTTCTCTATAATCAGTTCTAATCACATCAATATATTTCTTTAATTCTCTAGCCTTTTCAAATTTCTTAAAATCAGAAATACCCTTCAAAGAAGAGTTGGCTGCAAAACGAACATACTTGAAACCATTCAAGATGTTTTCTCTCCACATTGCTAACCAAGCACCTTTATTATCATGTCTGACTTCAGCCCATTTATGTCCGGCAGGTGGTTCTGGAACTTTCGCATCTTTACCAATGTTGATAACAACATCTTCAGGCACAACTCTTCTTTTCAGTTTACCTGTCTTAGGGTGAGCACCACGACCTCTGAATAATCCTGGAGGTTCAATTCTGAAATTACCAACTTGTTCTTTTCTACCATCAAGTATACAAAACTTGTATGGTTCTTCAAATTCCTCCTTTTGTTGCTTTATAAGCTTTTTATCAGCACTTGTCAATAATTTCTTTTGTTCTTTCAGTAATTCAAAATGTTCTTTCATTAATGAGAAGTCCATCTTCTTGAAATCCGCTATTTCAGCTTCTGGACATCCTCCAGCTTCCTTCAATACTTCTTTGAAATCAGCAAAAAAATTCTTTTGAAAAACAGGGTTTTGAGCATGATCTGTATCAACCATAGCACCAAAAAAACCTGCGACTTCTTCTGCTTCAAGTGGTAAAGTAACTTTTTTACCATCATATATAAGTTTGACGTGAGAAGGTAATGGTTCATAGTCAGGTGGGAAAACGACACCATTATGTTCTAATGTAGTCCATTTGATTTCATCGTCAAACTTGTCATTTTCCCACCATTTGAAAGTATCATCTTCTTCTTCTTCATCTTCTTCACCTTCTGTCTTGGGGCCAGGTGTTTCTTCCTTTTGTTTATCTTTCTTAGCCTTTGGCTTTTTATCAGCTGGTTGTTTCTTAGCCTTAGGTTCCTTTTTCACCTTTGTCTTCGCATTTGTGGATTCTTTCTTTAGCTTCTTTGGCTTTTTCTTTTGAGAAAGCGGTTCGTCTTCGGAGTCTGTATAATGGTTGTTCTGAGACTGAGATAATTTAGACAATGGAATATCATCGTCTGAATCTGGTTCATCCTTGACCACCACCTTCTTGGCCTTCTTGTTGGTCGGAGGAGGAGAGGCACTCTCTGAGAGGACTCTTTTGACTGTCATTGTTGTTGTTGTAAAATGAATCGGCTTTCAAGATATTTTCAAGATCAATCAATACAGGAATTGACAACAGATCAAAAACTGGGGCAGAGAAATTCAAGCGCTATAGTTGAGAAAACAACAAAAAAAAAAATTGAAATCTTAAAAGCACCAACAATATGGCACGTAGTCCTTGTCTTGAATGTTCAAAACGAAGCAGTATTCGTGACTTGAAAATAAGAAATTTCACCTTGTTATAAGAGAGAATTGACTAGTGAGAGCGAACACGGTTACGTATAGTAATAACATACATCTCTTACGGAAGGGCAGAAAAGAGAGGGTGAAAAAAAAAAGAAAAAAATGGTGCACGGCGTTAATCTTGTTTCTGTGTTACGTGTTTCAATGTTGTTAATGGTTGCTGGTGTTTGGGTGTTTTACTATTATTTACCCACTGGTGTTGACAATTTTCCATTTTAGGTTTGGTGTCAACATCCAGAGCAAATCAGGAAAAACAATAATAGCTGGAATTAGCAGAATTAGCACCAGCAACTGGCTTTGGTTCATTATTACAGGCTCATAAGACAGTTGACATCTAATGCTCCTGATCCTGCTTGTTCACCTTGTTTTACCGATATCCATATCACATAGTCATCAAAGGACCTACATTCCTTAAAGTTTATCCTTCATCTCTTCCCGTGTAAGAAATAACGGTCAGTCCTTCAATTAATAACGACAGGATCTGACGACTCAGTTTCTCATTAAATCAGTTGAAGTGAATAATCTTTTAAAAAGGATATCTTTCTAATTTCATATTTTACCAAAGGTTATATCGCCATACTATTGATCCTACAACGCACTCCCGGACTTATTATTGACTTCAATAATATCCACAAAGTCAAAAACTTTACAAGCGCCAGAAGATACTTAATTTAACCAACACGTAAACCGTTACTAGATCATATAATTATAATCTTTATTTTTTTAGGTTTCACATTTTTTATTCCAACTTCCTGATATCCCAAAATTGCATTTCAAATGTCTTCTAGACCTTTACAACCATTAAACAGTGGTCAACTTAACTCTAAGGCCTCTGTGGTCGCTAATAATTATTTAGGTGCTAATGTCGCTGTTGGCTCTAATATGAAAACTCCAATAAAGAATGCTTCTGGAGCAGTCACCAAACCTAGTGGTGAGAACAAGACTACTAAAAAGAAGAAGGAGAAGTTATCTGCTTTATGTAAGACACCACCATCTGTTGTTCGTACAAGAAATGGACGTGGTTATCAAAGAGGTAGCTTCTTAGGTGAAGGTGGATTTGCCAGATGTTTCCAAATGAAAGACGAGAGTGGTAAAGTTTATGCTGCAAAGACAGTTGCTAAGGCTTCCATTAAAAATGAAAAGACAAAGACCAAATTATTATCTGAAATTAAGATCCATAAAAGTATGGTTCATCCAAATGTTGTCCAGTTTATTGACTGTTTTGAAGACAATACCAATGTCTATATCCTCTTAGAGATTTGTCCAAATCAATCATTAATGGAACTATTGAAAAACAGAAAATTATTGACAGAACCGGAGGTTAGATTATTTATGGTACAGATAATTGGAGCTATAAAATATTTGCATAGAAGAAGAGTTATTCATAGAGATTTGAAATTAGGTAATATTTTCTTTGATCCTGAAATGAATTTAAAAATAGGTGATTTCGGTTTAGCATCTGTTATGAGCCATTCTACAGATAGAAGATACACTATATGTGGTACACCTAACTATATTGCACCTGAAGTATTGGGAGGTAAGAATACTGGTCATTCTTTTGAAGTTGATATTTGGGCTATTGGTATTATGATGTATGCATTATTATTTGGTAAGCCTCCATTCCAAGCAAGAGATGTTCAAGTTATCTATGATAGGGTTAAACATAATGAATATAGTTTCCCTGAGAACTCTACAGTTTCTAATGAAGCTAGAGTCTTGATTAAAGACTTATTAGCTGCAAAGGCATATGATAGACCAACAATCGATAATATCTTGGAATATCCATGGTTTAGATCTGGTGCATTCCCATCTAAGATTACTTTGGAATCTTTAACTCAAACACCAAGAAACTTGAGTTTTATAACAGCTGAAGAATCTTTAATAAATTTTGCTAATTGGAAGGCTAAAGTTGGTATGAATGATTCATACAAGAATCCAGTCCAAATTTTGAAAACTGATCTTGAAAGTGATAGACCAAAGACATTATTACCTAACTCTTTATCACCAGGTAATACTAAAAGCAAATACACTGAGATTGATCCAGTTAGTGCCGGTATTAGTAACAACAGGCTAAATTCAGATTTAAAAAATGCAGCTGAAAATAACGGTAATGGGAACAATAGAGAGAATGAAGCTACATTATCTATATTAAATGAAGCTATTACTAGAACATTGTCTAATATAAGAAGAATCCAAGAAGATGTTACACATATTCCAGATGAGATTGCATATAACAGACCTGTTATTGTTAGTAAATGGGTTGATTACTCTAATAAACATGGATTTTCATATCAATTATCTACCGGTGCAATTGGTGTATTATTTAATAATGGTGAGACTATTATGACATTTGAGCAGAATGAGAATGCATATCATTTCCAAGCATGTGATGAAGGATGGAGGTATAACAAATATAGTTTTAATGATGTACCTTCATCTTTAAAAAGAGAAGTTGAAATTGTTGATTTTTTTAAAAAATATATGACAGCTAATCTTTCCGACATATCATCTCAAAGTAATAATCAAGATATTGAAAACAATCAAGAACCTGTATTCTTGAGAAGATATACTAGAGAATCACATTGTATTATGTTTGAATTAAGTGATGATTCATATCAATTCAATTTCAAAGATCATCATAAATTAATTTTATCTGAGAATGGTGATTATGTAACGCACATTTCACCAAATAAACAAATCAGTTCACATTTATTGAGTTCATTAATTCATGCAGATGATTTCAAGCAACTTGCAGATGAACATTTTGATTCAAAATTCAATTTCATTAAGTATATCTTAAGAAAGAAATTGACATCTCTTTAGAAAAAATTGGTGATTGAGTAATAGTTGGTTTGTTTGTGGTTTGTTATTTTTTGCTTTTCTATATATATTATTTGAAGTTCTTTAAGTCTATCCGTTTTATTTTTATTTTTTTTCAATTTTTTCATTCGTTTTTCTTTTTTCCTTTATCTGTCCTAATTAATATCGTTTATTTTTTGTTACCTTTTATCATTTCTAATTTTTCGATTGAATATTGTTGAACTATATTCATATATAAATATTACATAGTGTAATATCAATTAAACTAGTTTAATTAATTAAGGCTAATGTACAGTTAAATAAGATAAAATAAATAAATATGATATAATGTGATGTATATGACAATTAAAAATCATCATCATTATCACCAGTAGATAAAAGAGCTTTTAATTCCCATTCTCTCTTGAATTTATCACTAACGTTATTCAATTTTCCAATCAAGCTATTACATGAATTTTTCAGTACTTCTCTTGGATTTGTACCTTCTTCAGTTTGTAAACGCATAATGAAATTTGCAAATAATGGATGTTCAACTTTATAAGCTACGAATAAAACTTGATCATTATTAAGTAATTCTTGTCTTAATAAGTTACCCAATGTATGGTCTTCTCTTTCAAACTTTATCAAAATACAGTTGGGTACTCTTGCATCTGGAGTTATCTTAAGCCTATAAGAAATAAAATAAAAAAAAGGAAAGGAGTTAATAATTGAAATGAATACGATTATACAATATATATTGAATTAATCATTCAAATGAAATAAAACGTACTTTGGTACACCATCAGGGAGGATAAAGAGCTCGAAACGATCTGGAGCATTCATTATGGAGTATGTGTATTAGTTTCTATGTGTATAAATCTGTTTGATTAGAATAAGAGACTAATCCGGGGTATATATCCAAACAGAACAATCAGAACAATTTACAAGTATTTATTATTACTACCCTTTCAGCCTATTAAATTAACCAACTCAGATGTTGAGATTGGGAAAAAGAGAGGCAAGCAAGACGTCCGGGATTACCCGGCGTGTCTGAGTTTATCACAAAATCCAGGCGGTGCTGCCGGGGGAGAAGAAGAGTGGCACAGCCTGGAATTTGAGTTATAGTTATAGTATAGTGTTATGATGGTTTAGAGTGTACAGTTTCACAGTGATATAGAGTGGGTAATTTAGAGTGAGTATGATTAGAGTATAGTATAGTTTATAATATATATACATTTCCAAGCTATACAGTACAGTGCATACGAAGCGGTAACCGTCCACTATCCCACCTCCTCCTGCAATCAGCCATTTTAGCTTATCGATCAAGTTTCCTCCTTTGAGAATTGCCGATTCCGTTTTTGTTTTCAAATTACTTCAAAGCTCTGGCAGCTAACTATATATCTCCGCCGTCTACTCTTTTACCGTACAATACACTCCTTCATATAAACACTTCTCTGTTCATCAACATACAACCCTTCATCATATCTCCATGTCGGGCCAAGATCACCACAAGCAACAACCCTCATCCTCGTCCTCGGAGATTCCAGGAGCTGCCATGTTCAAGTACGTACCCCTTCTGCCCCATGTATATCTGCTTTCGACATTGCTTCCGTTGTCTAAATTTCATTATTTCAGTTTCAATATAATACTAACCATATATCCACTGCCTCTTCATTGATAAACCTTTAGCAGCATCCAACAGGGCTCTCCTCCAGTGTTACCTCCTCCTAGCTCTTTAGAAAACGGTACGTCTCATCGCAACTCACTAAACGCACGCATTGCGTCAAACCCAAACCCTTTTCAAGACCCATATTACTAACACAAACACACACACACACACTCATTATTTCTCCTTCCTTCTTACAGGTCAGCCATACTACTCACTCCCAGCCATCCCAGGCATGAACAACCTTGGCCGCTACTCCATCCAGGCCATGGAACAACAAATGCCCCCACAGGTACGTACTCACTCTACTTCTTACTCCCTTTTCCCACAGTGATATTGTTATAGTGATTGATTGTTCTGGTTATATTGTGTTAGATTCGACCACATAGTCCCGCGCGTTTAGCTGCCCTCCTTTGCGCAGCCCTGTTTTTTTTCCCTCGTTCGCTTTTCCTTTTTTCCTCCTTTGACTTTTCCAGACTACACTACGCAACTCTTTTTACGTGGTTGAAACCACCAGTTTTGCTTTCTATTGTCCATCATCCCTTACAACCTCTTATCTCATCTCATATCGTGTTCCTATTAATTCCATCTCTTCTTATTTATCCACATCTATCAGCTTATAAACAATCATTACTCTCCGCTGTTCCCCTTGTGTCTCAATCATACATACTAACATCCATTTTATTCTGGTCTAATGCAGTCAAATAATCAAGACAAGGGTCAATCAGGTTCTCTGATCTTGCCTCCTGCAAACCAATTAGTCCAACAACAAGCACAACAGCAACAACAACAACAACAACAACAACAACAGCACTCTCCTCAAGATAACCAAGTATCTACCGCTGAAGCTTCTCAGGTCACTGCTGCCGCCGCTGCCGCTGCCGCTGCTGCTCAACAACCTTATCGTCCATTGAACGTTAACGATGCATTATCCTTTTTAAATCAAGTAAAAGTCCAGTTTCAATCTCAAACTGATGTCTATAACAATTTCTTGGATATCATGAAAGATATCTTGGGTCAAAATATAGATACTCCAGGTGTTATTGAAGGTGTATCAACTTTATTTAGAGGTCATCCAAAACTGATTGACGGATTTAACACTTTCTTACCTCAGGGTTTTGCAATCGAATGTTCAGCGGCTGATCCAAATACTATCATTGTTACTACTCCAATGGGTAAAACTATTAGACAAGATCCTGGTCCATATGAAGATCCTCAAAAGGCTCAAGCACAAGCTCAAGCACAGGCACAAGCTCAAGCTCAAGCTCAGGCACAGGCACAAGCTCAAGCACAGGCACAAGCACAAGCTCAAGCACAAGCTCAAGCTCAAGCTCAGGCACAAGCTCAGGCAATGGCACAAGCTCAAGCCCAAGCTCAACAACATCACCAAATGGAAGGTTATAACGCTTATGCTCAAGAACATCAATACCAAATGATGAATGGCGGTATACCTCAATATTATACACAACAACAGGCTCAACAGCAACAACAGCAACAGCAGCAATATGAACAACAGCAACAACAACAACAACAACAACAACAACAACAACAGCAACAACAACAACAACAACAACAGGCTCAACAACAACAACAACAACAACAACAACAACAGGCTCAACAAGCTCAACAGGCTCAACAAGCTCAACAAGCTCAACAGCAACAGCAACAGCAAGGTCAACAACAACAAGATCATCCAAAGCAAGGAACTCCAGCTGAGTTCAATCAAGCCATCAACTATGTTAACAAGATTAAACAAAGATATGCAAATGAACCAGATATTTATAAACATTTCTTGGAAAACTTACAGATGTACCAAAAGGGTATTAAGCCAATTGAAGCTGTGTATAGAGAAGTTGCTGTCTTATTCCGAGATGCTCCTGATTTATTAGAAGATTTCAAATCGTTCATGCCAGACGCTAATGGAATTGGTAATGGAGCTATGATGGGTCATCCTCAACAATTGAATGAGTACAATCAACAACAATATGGCCAATACTTCAACAAGCCTCCTCAAGGTGTTCCTCCTCAGGGTAATAATTTACAATTACCTCCTGTTGGTAATTTCCCACCACCAAGTTTTGCTCAAGGTACTCAACCACCAAATGCCGTTCCTGGTTTAGCTGATCAACAACAATTACCTTCAACTAACGTCACTGCTACAAGTGGTGTTGCTCCAATTAAGGAAAAGAAGAAGAAGGGCCAACAATCGTTGAAACAACAACAACAGCAACAACAACAACTTGAATTACAGCAACAACAGCAACAACAACAACTTGAATTACAGCAACAACAGCAACAGCAGATGTTACAACAGCAGCAACAACAACAGGTTCAACAACAACAAAATATGGGCGCTATGATTGTTAACAATATGGGTCAATTCCAACCACAGGATCAACCACCTGTCTCCAATGTTCGTGGTATCCCAATGAATGGTCAAATCCCACAATTATTACCTGGTGTTCCTGAACCTGTTTACTCAATGGTTCAAGATTCTGATTTAACCGACGAAATCAGCTTCTTTGATAAAGTTAAAAAGAATATTGGTAATAAACAAACTTATACCGAGTTCTTAAAATTCTTGAAATTATACTCAAATGAAGTCATTGGCAAGGACTCTTTGGTTGAAAAAGTTGAAGGTTTCATTGGTGGATTCCCTGAATTATTTGAATGGTTCAAGAATTTTGTTGGATACGAAGATAAACCATTACATATTGAAAACATTACTTTTAAAAAGAGACAAATTGATTTGTTACTTTGTAAAGCTTGTGGTCCTTCTTATAGATTATTACCTAAATCTCAAACATACATGCCATGTTCCGGTAGAGATGAAATGTGTTGGGAAGTCCTTAATGATGAATGGGTTGGTCATCCAGTTTGGGCTTCTGAAGAATCAGGTTTCATTGCTCATCGTAAGAATCAATATGAAGATTTATTATACAAAATCGAAGAAGAAAGACACGAATATGATTTCTACATGGAAGCCAATTTGAAGACAATTCAAACTTTGGAAACTATTGCTAATAGAATTGCTAATATGACACCCGAAGAAAAAGCTACTTTCAAATTACCTCCAGGTTTAGGTCATACCTCTCTGACTATTTACAAGAAAGTCATTAGAAAAGTTTATGACAAGGATCGGGGTTTCGAAGTTATTGAAGCCTTACATGACAATCCAGTTGTTGCCGTTCCAATTGTCTTAAAAAGATTAAAGCAAAAAGATGAAGAATGGAAAAGAGCTCACAGAGAATGGAACAAGATCTGGAGAGAAATGGAACAAAGCGCATTTTATAAATCATTAGATCATTTGGGTTTGACTTTCAAACAAACTGATAAGAAATTATTAACTAACAAGCAATTGATCAGTGAAATTAGTACTATCAAACAAGAACAAACCCAAAAGAAAATGCATCCTTTGATTCCTCAACCACAAGCTCAATTGGTCTACAAGTATGAAGATTATGATGTATTCATGGATATCTTGAAATTAATCAATGACTACCTGAATAATAACAGTACTTATTCTCAATACGATAAAGAAAGAATGGAAGAATTTATTAAATCATTTATTGTTAAATTCTTTTTCTTAAAATCTGAATTTGTTGATAATGCTTTGAAGGATGAATCCACTTCTAATAGTTCTGAAAAGAAACAAGGAGAAGAAGAAGAAGCTACCGATTCTAATCCAATGACTCCAACTTTATCTCTCATCAAAAAGAGAAACCGTGATCACGACTTATTGAAAGATGTTTTATCAAGAAGTAAGGCTAAAAAACAAAAACTTTTGGCCTCTGCTTCAAACGATACAGATTCTGATTCTGAAGCTGCTACTTCATCTACTGAAACTCCTGTTCCTCAATTGAGCGAATCTATGAATGGCGTCACTGAATCTAACCAAGAAGAACTCAATGAAGCCTTTTCAAGTTGGATCACCACTAATGATCAAACTAAAGTTCCTGATTCAAATGAAAGAACAGAGTATAATATGTTCTCCAATACTCAAATCTATGTATTTTACAGAGTTTTGAATACTCTTTATGAAAGATTGGTTGAAATCAAAAAGATGTCTGCTGAAGTTAATGCTGAAATCAAGTCTAGAAAAGAAACCAAGTTTGCTAAAGATTTGGACTTGTTAGATCGTTCATTACCTTCTCTTAAAGGTGACGATTCATATGAGGAAGCCCTAATGTTATGTCATAAGTTAGTTCAAGGTTCAATTGATCAAGCTGCATTTGAAGAAACTCTTAGACAAGGATTCCGTAATAAGGCATTCAAATTATTTACCATTGATAAAGTCTTGCAAGGGTTGATGAAACATACACATGGTTTGTTAGTTGACTCTAAATCTTCAGAAATGATCATGCTTATGGAAAAAGACCGTAATACACCATCTACCTCTGCTAAAGATCAAATCATCTACCGTATTCAAGTGCGTAACTTGATGACTGCTGACGAAAACATGTTTAAGATTTCATTTGATAAAGTTTCTAATACTACCAATATCACATTCTTGGCATTGGAAGATTTGACTTTCAAAGATTCAAAGACCACAGAAGAAAAATGGAACTATTACTTGACTACTTACTCGATGTCTCATCCAACTGAAAGTATTCCAACTGATAAAGTCAGCTTACCTTTCTTGAAAGCATGTCTTGAAAACGAAGAAGAAAATGAAGATGATGATGAAGATGTTGATGGAATCACCGATTCTCAACTGAAGGTCAAGGTTGATATGGATACTTACCGCTTGTTTTTCACACCTGGCTCATATGATTCATTTGTTTCAAAGACATCAATCACCAAGCCCAAGAAGGCTAGAAAGATAAAGGACAACAAGAGTAATGCTCAAGTTCTTTCTGACTTATTAGACGGTGATTTCGGCGGTTTCAAGGAAATTGACCAGGAAGATAAAGTTGGGCAAAAATTAGTCAAGAATCTCAAGGATAAGTTTGACGCTTTGAAAAAATCCGGAGTATCTGGCTATTTTGAATTTGAAGCTGCTTTGGTAAAGCAGCAAAAGGTAGAAGAAGAAAAGGCCAAGGTTGCAGAAGCTGAAGCTGAAGCTCAATCTCAAGCTGAAAAGGAAGAAAAGGCTAAAGCTGAAGCTGTTGCCACTTCTGATCCTGCCTCTATTGAAGCTGAAAACGGAAGTGAAACCGTCAAAAATACTGCTACTGACGCGGAGAAAAATGTGGTTATGGAAGACGCTCCAGCTGCACCTGTTTTTGTTGCTGCTGATGGTGTAGCTGATGTTAACGCTACCATTTCAAACGTTGAATCCGAAAACAAACCTCCAGTTGAAGCTACTAATGCTCCTGATACTTCAAGTATCTGATAGCATACTACAATTTGCCTTTCTCCTTCTTTTTAGCCCCTTTGCTTTTGTTTGTTGTATAAAATTACCCATGTTATATTATTGAATCTCTATTGCTCCCTGTTGTTGTTTTTTATTATTATTATTATATTTGTTTTTCTCCCTTTATACTTAAATTTTATTATATTTTCTTATATTGTCTCAATTCTCTTTATTCTTTGTTCTTTGATTTTTTTTTATTTGCCTAAGTTTATGTACTTTAATCCAATCTTTACTTCTGATACATTTATCTCCGTTTCTTTTGGTTACAACTTAAGAATCAAGTAAGTCATTTTATTAATTTTATATAATCCATTTCTTTTAGTAGATACTATGCAGCAAGTCTATGTCTCACATTATCTGTCCCATTACCTTCAGCAAACCCGGAACTTCCTGTATCTCCTTCTTCATGATCACTTACATCTGTCTCGACATCAACTCCGAAGTCTTCTAATGTTTCACCAAAATCATTGCTCCACTCATTTCTATCCATATTGAGTCTGGGATCAAGAATACTACGGTAATAACCAAGAGCGTTCCTTCTCGTCACCACCTCTTCGTTCTCGTTGTTCACCTTTACGTCAACATCATCGTCATGACGATCATGCACAACGTCATCTTGATCGTGTCCATCAGGTGGCCAAGGCAAATCTAACTGATCTTCTTGATCCTCTGTGTTTCTTTCGTAAGTCAACCCATCACCATGTCCATGTCCCATAGGTGAACCCCATGGCCAAAGCCATAGATATATAGGGCCCACTGTTAGAACTAAATTGTGATAAGCTGAAAATGTATAAGGAAAGACCATATCTTCAATTGTGAACTCAAAAGGAAGCTCATCCTTAGTCTCCTTGGGCATAATAAATCCAATTGACTCTAATTCTTCTCTTTTATCGGTGTTTTCTTCGTTCAAGTCTTCAAGTTCAATATCTGCCAAGGGAGAAGTCTTCCACGATGTTAGTGAAGGCATGGCTTTTTGGTGAATCTTTTCATAGTTCTTTCTTATTCTACGCCACAATTTCTTACTATAAAACTGAGACTCTAGTCTCTCCATATCCCAACCTTCAATTGTGGTCATTCCTGAGAACATGATACCATTTAGTGTTCTGATGAGAAGCATCGAGATACTAAACAGTACAAGCCCATTGGCTAAGTACATGATAATGCATAACGAGACCTCTGTAATGCTGAACAAATAAGAAGGTAAGTTGCGGTTAAGATAGTATTCATACATCACTTTGGACAACTGCCAAAACAAATACCCTGTTGTATAAAAAACCCATAATAAAAACCTAGTGAAATGTGGCATGTTGTTATAACCAATGCAATTCATAGTCCAAGGGCAATGATGGTCCATCTTAAGTACACAACGGCGACACGTCTTACAATGGTGCGCTCTTTCAGGTTTATAAAGCTTACACTTGCTACACCATTTTTTCCAAGCTCTTCTTGGTTGCGCTTCGGGTAATTTATAATCTTGTGGAGGTGATCCTGGAGGAACGACAATTGCCAAGTAGTATGAGAGCCAGATCATGGAAACACAGAATTGAAACCATAGCTGCTCTTCTTTAGAAAGTCTGGAGGCAAATATAAAAATATGTGTGCCATATGCAATAAAAGAGATCAGAAAACAGGGGATCTAAAGTTATGAATTGTTAGTTAGTAATCGTAATTACTGAAAAGAAATTATTCCATATCTGGAGAAATTACTTACCGCTACACCGAGCCATGCCCATTTGAGTTTCACAGCCATTGCGGGTTACGTCTAACTGTGTCCTTGTGTGCCAGTCTGAATCGTAAATAGTCCTACCTGTTGCTTCTTCTGACTCTATCTGCCCTTTCTTCTGTAACTTGCTATCTCTAGGTACTCTTCTTCTCAGCTAGATCTCGAGATGATCTAGTCAAATTTCCCCAGGCTAAAAGCGTAGGTGTAGCTAACACCTCGCACCGCCAAGTGGGACCCTGCTGCGATGTCACTCACTGGAGACGTTGTCTAGTGCTAATAGGCTGTCACCAGGGTACCCCAGAATAACCGCCAGGGATCGCCCTAGATCAGCTGAAGCCATTCAGTAGGTACTCTGAGGTGCTAGAGAGTATACCAGCAATTGAACAGACACCAAATACAGCACCAAACACAGCACCAAAAGACAAATACCACTTTTCAGAGTATTCATTTTTGACAAAATTTACTGGAGAACGCTTAACAATCTGAACAGCCAAACTGATTGAAGAAGATAAGCAACTGACCTGATAGCCGGTTATTCCATCTCACATATTTAGCTCAGATCTACAATGTCAAATACGCCGCCGAAAAGCAGGCAAATTCCGGCTACACACATTCTGGGTACTGCAAAGTCATCCTCGAAGACCGGCTCTTCCAATGTCAATGTTTTAACCACCTCTACTGGGTTTGGTTCCAGTTCTTCCAACTTAAGTTCATCTCGTAGCAAGTCAAATATTTCTCTGTCTACGATAACATCAGATAAAGCAGGATCAAGACCGAGTGGAAACATAAATGGAACTCAAACCCCTGAAATGATTGTACAGAAAACCATAAGCACTCATCATGGTGAGACCCCAACACATAAAGCATTCTCTGCTACTACTTTAAAAGACTTGCACTTGACACCAGCTGATAGCGATATATTGAACAGTGTTTCACCTTCTTCTTCAGAAGGAACTTCGAATTTATTGACACCTTCTGTAAGACCTCACCTTGTTCATAGACAGTCTTCCCAGCATAAATTAGCAGACATTGCTCATAAATTTGGAGAGCTGTTAGGTGGACACAAATCAAATTCAAGTTCGACATCAACCTCAGCAATTGCGTCCCCTTTGGGCTCCCCCTCAGTATCAAGAAGTGGATCTTTGATTTCATTGAATAAGGCTGTAATTGATCATCACCACCAACAGCATCATTCTCACAGCAACTTGAACCCTACAAGTGTTAGCCCGAACCATACGTCTACATTCTCTTCATTGCGTGCTCACCTTCCCTCTCTCAAATCTAATACTAGCATAAGCAATACCATGTCTACATTTTTGGCAAATAGCAATAGCAATACCAGTAATGGTAACGCTGTGCCTGATATAAAAAGAAATTCTTCGTCAAAGGAAGGCTTTTTCATGTCAGGCAAGTCAAAGAAAAGCACAACCAGCATGTTTAATTTGAGAAACTCTGAGTCATCCGCAAGCTCAACATCAGGTACAGGTACAAATTCAAGCAACTCATCCAATTCGGTTAATATGGGTACTACTTCCGGAAGTAGTACTTCTCAATTGGCTTCCCAATTAGACTCTCTAATGATGAAACCAAGCGCATCCAAAGTTAAAGAGACTCATTATGTTCACGTTGAGTATGATCCAATTAGCAGAAGAAGAGTTTTGAACACATATGAAATTCTAAATGATTTAGGTAGTGGACAGCATGGTAAGGTCAAGCTAGCTAAAGATATACACTCAAATGAATTGGTTGCTATCAAAATAGTGGATAGAAAATCAAAGCCAAAGTTGGGAAGATTCACAAAACCTGGATCTTCTCAAGAAGATAAAATCAGAAGAGAAATAGCAATTATGAAGAAATGTGATCATGAAAATGTCGTGAAGTTGATTGAAGTCTTAGATGCTGAAAACTCAAGAAAAATTTATTTGGTTTTGGAGTATATGGAGAAGGGAGAAATTAAATGGCAGCATAGAGATGAAGATACTAATTATGAGGCTGAACCTGTATTGACCTTCTTTCAGGCAAAGAAAATTTTTAGAGATGTCGTCAGTGGTTTAGAATATTTACACCATCAAGGTATTATTCATAGAGATATTAAGCCTTCTAACTTACTGGTCTCAAAAGATTTAATTGTCAAAATATCGGATTTTGGTGTTTCTTTTGCTGATTCTTTAGATGGAAATGATGAGTTTGAATTAGCTAAAACTGCAGGAACTCCAGCATTTTTAGCTCCTGAATTATGTCAGACTTCAGGCGACGGTGCTAAAGTTACATATAAGATTGATATCTGGGCCCTTGGTGTTACCTTATTCTGTTTAGCGTTTGGTAATTTACCATTCAATGGGGACTCGGAATTCTTATTGTTTGATGCCATCAATACGAAGGAGCCAACTTTCCCGGATATGAATACATGGAAAACAGTAAGAATGATAGCAGATGCTGATTTCAAGGAAATTAAAGATATAATTTACAGATTATTAGAAAAAGACCCAGAGAAGAGAGCGGATATTGCCGAAATCAAAAATCACCCATTTTTCCAGAGTGGATTGAGCAGAACTGAGTCAAAGAGATACACTTCAAATTGGAGAAATGATATGAAAATTGACGTTACTAATAAGGAAGTTGACGAAGCTGTTATTGGTATTGGTTCAAGAATTAAAAAAAGGATCAACAACGTATTGCATGCTACAGGTTTATCTGCACACGGTCTGTCAAGCTCTTCTTCTGGAACGTCGTCTTCAAATACTACATCAAGACCAATATCAGGTCAAAACTTGCAGCTTCCAGCTGGATCGGAAGATATATTTTCTCACTTGGCTACTAGCAATCACTCTTACATCTTATCCGAATCATTAAAATCACAATCTTCTCTCAATAAAGACTTTACTTCGGACTCACACTCGCACCATTCGCATCGCTCGTCGTTGAGACATAAATCTATCAGTCACTCACTTGACTCTAATACTTCAAATTCCTCTATAACTGCTAGTTTGATCAATGCTGAAGGCTCAGTACGAAGGTCATCAGTATCCGGTATCAAAAGTTCTGCCTTGAATCACTTGTCAGAAATTATTGAAAAAGATCTGGACAACAGGTGTGAAAGTGATGAAGATGTTGCCTCGATTGATTCCACAGAAACAAATGGATTGGAGGTACCTCAGGAGGTGTTCACAATGGCCAATCCCATGGCTGAGGAAGACCCAAGTGTTTCTACAATTACGCCTACGAATAAAAACGTTTTTGAAGAAGTCCCCCCGGCTGCTGTAGACATAATACAAGCTAATTCTATCGACGTTCCAAACTTTAGTGAGATCAATAACACTTATGATTTTCGTGATGAGTTGAATAGGTCGGACAACAAAGTGTCTTTACCAGTGGCCCATAGTTTTGCATCACTAGATAGTTTCTATGATGATAGCTTGATGAATAATTCAAGCACTCATCCGTATGCTCAAAATCAAAGATTTTCAACTTACGGAAACGGCGATGATACACCGAGTCACCCAAGATACCAGTATCAGCCACCATCTGTTAGGCAAGTCTCTAATAGAATCAGTACAATCAATACAGGTTTTAGTGGAATTGCTGCCCCTCGCATAAATTTAAACTCTGGAGGTTCAAGAACAAGTCCAATACATAGCGCTGCTCAATCGGGGGTTTCTATAACTGACCCTGGCTCCAAAAGAGCATATAATCAACCGATCAGCAGCACAATTTCCAACTCATATTATAATAGATCGCAGCAATACAGCTCGCAGCAACCAAAACAAACATTCGAATCTTCTTTAAGAATTCCCAAATCGCCTGGTATTGAGGACAACGATGATTCTGATTCTGATGCAGACTCATATCCACTGACTTTCTCTCATCCACGTCGCTTATCTAGCAAAGTGGCCGACGATGATACAACTGGCATAGGTAGGATTCGTCCTACGTCTATATACGGTCGCAAAATCAATACGTTGAATCGAACACCATCAGATAGCTCAGTCATTCCAAAGAATACGCATGCCCTTTTGAGAAATGATATTGACAGCGATGAAGACTCAGATGATGACGAGCTGATGCTTAGCTTTGGTGGTAAGCACAAAGTAGGAAACAGGGAAATTACACCGGTTGTTCCTGTTCCTGCTGCTTCATCGAGAACTGAAGACTTGCAAACCGAGGCGGAAGTTGAGGCATTTGAGCCAGTAGTTGGTAATACTAGCTCGGTCACTCCAAGACCCGAATTGAAGGCATCCAACTCATCTAGTGAGCTACACGATGTTCCATTAAACCTTCAAATGTCGCATGTCGATCCTGATGATACTGAAGTGGCTAAGCTTTTACCTGAGATGATAGAGTTAAAAGTCGCAGATTCGTCTGTAGCCGCTGCTCGTGCTATCTCTCAAACAGTATCAAGTGCTACTACTGCTACTACTGCCACGACTACTACTCCTACTGGTATTATTATTACTGATGCTAATACTACTGCTAATACATTACAAAAATAAGTAACTTAATAGATCTAAAGGTGGAGGAGCATATGTCCGTTTGTATATTTAATTTAATGAAGCGAGCGTTTAAAGTGTTTATTTTGATAATTATGTGAAATCTACCGAAATAAAAAAGCAATATTGAGGTCACTCGGTAAATGACAAATGTAAACGGTTTATGACTAACATATTCTTGTGTTCCTCTTTCAGTATATCCATTGCCTCATTCTTAGTAACTTGATGACCACTACCAAACTTATCAATTTCTGCACATGCAAAAATAGGGGAATCAATATCAGATATTGCGCTAAGATCGACCACAAAACTAAATGTGGCACAATATCCTCCCAGTTCGGGTTTAAATAGCTCAATGTCAACTTTCACCCCATTTGGAAGCTCAAAAGTCTTGATTCTGTAATATAATCCTAATAATATGATGTTTTTTTGAAGGTTTATAGCCGAAATCCAGATTTCCTTTGATCTAAGAAACAATTCCTGTGGAGTTGAAACATCTTTAACCATGTTGTAAAGTTCTTGTTTTGTCAAATCAATAATGTTTCCAGTAAGATTAGTGTTAAACTCAAATTCAATAGCCTCGCCAGCACTCTTTTTGAAATCATAACTTATAATAAGAGACTGCTTTTCCAGGGCTACCTTCAAAAAATCGTCAGAGAAGCTGAGTAATTGAATACCTGACAAATCCTCTAAAATACTGAATTGTCTAGTTAGCGTGCAAAGTTGCTCATCTGTAGGAGGTTGGTTTTTATGGATGTCGGAAAGTATCACCCTGCCCAATTGGTGTAATTCTTCTCTTTTCCTCTCTGCCAGAAGAATAGAATGATCCAACACAGCGTTAGTTTCATATGAAACACTATCATTTTCCTTGGCCTCTAACACTTTATCAATAGTATTTACAAGTTGTCTGCGGGCAAGCTCCACTTGTAATTTATCTGTAGCCATGACTCTGTTTTGGTGTTTTTTGAGCTTTTCAATTCTTGCTTGAAGATCTTCTTTTCGTTTTCTGAGCTGATTGCAATTTCTATTAATTTCTTGACGAGCAACTTTGGCAACGTTTATCTCTTCTTGGACAATTTGATTCTCACTGGAAATATCTTTAGAAAGGGCTTCTAGCCACCTCAATACATGTGAGTTTATTTCCAAGCTTGAAAGAATCTTGCTTCTATCTTTTAATATTCTAAAATTATTCCTTAGACTTTCCTTCAACAAAGAATTAGCTTCAAACAACTCTTGGACTACCAATGGATTTTCTGTTCTCATGTGTGTTTCAAATGCTTCTAGATTCTGTTGAACATCCTTCAAACCACGTTCGTATTCCCTAATTGCATGTGCATAAAACTTCAAACGCGGAACTTCTTGAATCCCTACAATGTAGTCTTCCAAAGATATTAAGGTATTTACACTTGATATCATATACGCATCAAGTTTGGTACTTCTGTCTGGCTCAATAGAATCATTAAAAGATATCTTGGCTTCTTCCAAAAACTGACTGAGAGTATATATTTGCTCATCATATTCGTCTTCAGAATCGCTATTAGGAGCTATCGACAGGGGAATGGTTGTAGTTTCTGTATACGTACCAACAAACCTTAGATTTGATGTGTGAACATCCATGGTGTCCATATTTTTTTCGTATCTAGCCCTCTCATTTGCACTTCCTGGGTGACCTTCAGTATTGATTGTCAAAGAGTTACTTTTATTCATTATATCTGGATGCTCTGCTGTGACTTCGGCCTGGAGCTCTGGACGGTTTAGTTTAGTGGGTTGAGTGAGCTCCATTGGTACATCATTTTGACTGACTGGTTCCTGGGAATGTATAGATTGGATAGCTCCTGTGATATCCATAGGTATCTCATCTTGAGTTACTTGGCCAACCTCAAGAGATATAGGAGCATTAGTGATATCCATCGATTCTTCTTCTGTCACCTCTTGAATCACCGACATATTACTTGGTTGTACAAGAGACTGATCCTTCAACAAATAAACTCTTTCTGTATTCTCCATTTCATCTTCAGGATCTTCTTTCCCGAGGTGTTCGTCTTCCTGAATAAGGCTTTGTACTAAGGATACTCTTTGTGTGGATTCCATATCATCAGTCCTGTTTTCATTTGAATTTATAGTTGTTAAACTAACATTATCTTCCTTTACATCATTTGACAAAAAATTGATCTTTTGGGTTGATTCCATTTCTTCTTCTTCGTCGGTTTCTTCCTCCTGCTCTTCTTGAATTCTACTTTCTTCAATTTCCTTGTTGATATGTATAAGATTCTTTGTTTTATTAATTCTAATCTGTTGAGTTGATTCCATGTCCTGTTTTTCTTCCACTTCTTCTTCATTCAAACTCCGGTTGTTTTCATGTATAGTTGTATGTTGAACCTCTCGCTCGTCGATATTGGACATCAAACTCAATTTACCTCCAGGGAGGTAGAGAAAAGGACCACCAGGGCTAGCATTCAAATTCTTCAAAGGGCCAGTTAAATCCATAGTCTCTTCTTCGTATATTTCATCACTTTCTTCTCCTCCAAAAAGCTCGGCGACCTCTTTTTTCTGGTCGTTTGTCAGTTCCATACTGACATCCTCTTCTTGGTCATCTTCATTACCGCCTGCGTTGTCTTCATAAATTGAAAAATGGCCCCTATCGGCCATCTCATTATTGAATATCAAATTTGAAGCATTATGGCTATGTATGTTCTTTATATCAACCCTCAGAGGGTTCCTGTGGCTTAATGTAGAGTTGGGTGGAGGCATCATGATACTTTTTTCTCTTCTTGTGAGGAGACTTTCTGAGGAAGACGAGGATGATCCAGGCTCCAGATGAATTTTGTGCAATGTCACATCGGGCGCAAAAGACACTCTCCGACGCTTTGTCATTGTATCCTCATTATCTTCGTCTTCAATTGCACTTTTCAAGTTCGACATGATGTGAATGGTGTGGTTCTTCTCTTCATTATTCCTTTGCTTTAGTATACCCCTGGATGGTTCTACACTGTGTCGCCTGGATGGGGTGGACTTTAAAAACAAAGTCGGTCTATTTTCTGAGTCCATATTCTGGTCTTCTGTATATATTTCCTGTGATATTAAGATGTTTCCTTCATGAAAGAGCAACGTTTTTATTGTGTTAACCCTTGTAATATACTGTGACTTCAGATCTGTTGTTTTGTTTACATTTTCTTGGTTACTCCGCGTAAACACTGTAAACTCCTCACACCTGTCGTAGATAAGCCCTCTACTAAACCCGTGTACTCAATTATGTCACGACTTTGGGCCATGTTGTATGCTAACTTGTTAGCACTATGACATTCTTTGACTTGTTTGAACTCAGGTATATTATTCAAAATTATAGCAAAGCACTAACACAATAATATTGTAAATAAAAAGATTAGATAGTGATTGTAGAAGTCAAAACTGTAACAGTTTTCAGAGGATGCTTGAGATTTTCAGCCAGGACTTTAGTTTTTTAGAGAAGAGAAGAGGATTTTTTGTTACACAAAATTAGCATATAGGAAGGAAGAACATAGACACATAAAATAAAGGGACTAATTTACATATTAAATTACATAGACATATTTAATTATATAGACATACTTACTTATATAGACAATTATAAATGCTCGGTTGTAAAGGTCCAAGTACCAGTGATTGGGTCGTAGCTTTCGAATTTGGTACTTGGAATGCTTTGTAATTTTCTAATATGCTTTTTAACTATGGCATGTTTTGGATCAGTGATACGCTTTTTTGTATCAAGAGCTAATGGGAAGCATCCCTCAATTGAAATTCTAACTGGTTTGTTGAGTCCTTCGTTGAAGGCTGGCTTAACTCTAGCGTCTGGGTAGATTATAATCTGAGATGGTTTGAATTGGACAATAGATGGGACCGAGTTAATATCTATAGTTGTGAAGTCAACTGGCTTAAGAAACTCAACTTCACCGAAACCCTCTTTACCCACCTTGAAGCTTTTCACTGATGTGAGCTCAGCAGGGTCCATTTTTTGTATAGTTTCAGGACTTGGAGAGATCCAATAACCTTCAGGAAGCGTGATGCTTTGAGCTGATGTTTGAGCTGCTTGCTTTGGGGATAGTTGAACTGGAGAAACTTCGTCCATCGCGGAAATATTACCAGCGACACCAACTGGAGTGGAAGCGTTAGCCAAAATATTAGCTGGAGGTGGTGTTTGAGGAACAACAGTTTCATCTGCTTCTGATTCTCCAAATTTCAAAGAAATCTGTTTCTTTGTAGATGCATTTGTGAAGTCTTTCAAAGGACTCTTTTTAGATCTATCAATGACTAACTGAGTAGAGTACTTCGAAGGAGCAAAAATGCTACTTGATAAAATAGCCTTATCAGTATTTGAATCAAATAGCTTGGTGGACTTGGAGCTACTATCATCACCAGATGCTGAGATCAATGAAACACTTTCAGATCTGGATTCAGCTGCAGAACTGCTATTCCTGGAAGTCAAAGTAGTCATGGCAGAAAACAGAGGTTTGGGTGATAGCTTGTAGGCCGAAATTAAGTTTGCCTTCTTCCTTTCAAATGGCACAGCCACCGCAAGTGGCTTAGCAGGGGTAGGTACAATAGAGGAAGCGGTCACTAATTTGTCAAATAAGTTGTTAACGCCGTATGGGTTCTGGTCAGCAATGCCTCCGTTTTGTCCCTGCATAAGTTGTTGTTGTTGTTGCTGCTGTTGTTGTTGCTGCTGCTGCTGTTGCTGCTGATTATTTCCAAATAGACCTCCTGAAAGACCAGATGTGTTACCAAATCCTGTAGTAGTGTTGGTATTAGCGTTGCTATTTCCAAAAAGAGAACCTCCAAATCCAGTCGTTAATTGGGCAGGTTTGCTTCCAAATAAACCTCCAGACGTTCCGGTAGTTGTCTGTGTGTTACTAGCGGCAGGTGCACCAAATAAGCCACCAGTTGTAGCGGCAGGCTTACTACCAAATAAGCCACCAGAACCAATGCCTGATTGAGCATTGCTGTTTCCAAATGCACCACCGGTAGTTGAACCCAAGGTATTAGTATTAGACGCACCTCCGAATAGTCCTCCAGTAGCGGCTGGTTGGGCAGTTGCACCAAATCCAGTCGTTGTAGCTGGTTTGGCTCCGAATAAACCACCAGTAGTACTGGTGTTATTATTATTAGCGCTGCCAAATAGGCCTCCAGTGGTACCCATAGTATTGTTACTAGCACCAAGAAGACCACCGGTTGCAGGAGTAGTAGTCTTATTACCAAACAAACCATTAGAGGTGGTGGATGTTGCATTATTGTTACCAAACCCAAAACCTCCTCCAGTGGATGTATTGTTGTTGGCTGTACTACCGAATAAGCCGGTACCGGTTGATCCAGCATTGTTGTTTGCACCACCAAAAAGACCACCACCAGTAGCGTTGTTGTTACCAAGGAGACCTGTACCCATTGTGCTAGTGTTAGTATTAGTGTTATTATTATTGTTACTACCAAATCCAAATCCTGATGTAGTGGTATTATTGTTAGCTGTGGAACCAAAGGCGCCAGTACCAAAGGCTGGCTTGGAAGCACCAAATGCACCAAGTCCTGAGGATGTGTTGTTAGTGTTGTTGGCTGACCCACCAAATAAACCACCACCAGTCGAATTATTGTTCATAGAGCCAAACAAACCTCCACCCGAAGTGGTGTTATTGTTGTTGGCACCAAAACCAGTGGAGGTATTATTTTGTCCAAATGGAGAGCTAGTATTGTTAGATCCAAAGAGACCACCGGCATTATTGTTATTATTCGCTGTTTGTCCAAATGGCGAGTTGTTGGTATTTGATGCACCAAATAAGTTATTGCCAGTATTAGAGTTATTTGCTCCAAATGGCGAGCTTGTGGTCTGCCCAAATCCAGTCGATGGCTTGTTAGCACCAAAAACAGATGAACCAAATGAGTTACCAGTTGCAGAAGTAGTAGATCCATTTGCGCCACCGAATAAACCGGTTGAAGTAGTCGAATTTCCAAATACAGAGCCTCCAGTGGTACTGCCAGTAGATCCAAATCCCCCGGTAGTTCCAAAAGCACCACCTCCGGTGGATAAATTCGATTTATTTCCGAATCTTCTATTTTCAATATAGTCTTGTAAACGTAACTCCTCGGGTGAAAAATTTCTATATTCTTGCATTGCTGAAATATTTTCATAGACATTAGCCATATTGGTGGCTGGGTCTCTATCTTCAAAAGGGGTGAAAGGTTTCACGGATGAACCTCTATTTTGTGATCCCCCCATTGATGCTCCAAATGAAGAACCACCAAATGCTGGGGTACTGTTGTTATTATTACTTGCTCCGAAGGCCGATGTAGTGTTATTAGAAGCACCACCAAAAAGATTTGAACCTGTGCTTGCTTGAGCGCCAAAAGGAGAGCTAGTAGAGCCAAAACCTGAAGGTTTGGCTGCATTATTACCAAATATACCTCCTATACTATTCATTGTGTTGCCTCCACCAAATGCAGATGTTCCGTTGTTGGCAGTAGAACCAAAGGCACCTCCTGCGGAGTTGTTGTTTGCAGCTCCTCCGAAAGGGGAGTTGTTATTCTTGCTTCCAAAATTTCCAAATCCACTGGCACCCGAAGAAGAAAACATTTCAAAAAAGTTCCTTTACCAAGCAGCAGTTCAATGCAATTGTAGATCAAGCAATTGGACACTAGTGATTAGACCAGGCTCTGTGGACACTGTGAATTTTTTGAAGCCCTGATCAGCCAGTCTTGTCTTTTGCTAAACTTCACCTCGAGTCCTTTCTGTTTATTTTCTACCCTTAGTGGCACCGGGCAGAGATGGCAGATTATAATTAACACCCGTGCACCAAAAAATAGAGAGACGCGTTAGTAGGACTAGTCTAAATCTGATCTGACACGGTATGGCAGCTACTTAAACTTCTTCCTTTGTGTTTCGATTTCGGTATTTGAACTCACAGCATACCCGGTATTCAGGTAGCAAACAAGCAGAAAAATGGGTATTAAGGGTCTTAACAGTCTGGTTGTGGAACATGCCGGCAAGGCCATCAGGTCAGGCGAGATGAAGACTTTCTTTGGCCGTAAAATAGCCATTGATGCTTCCATGTGTTTGTACCAATTTTTAATTGCCGTGAGACAGCAGGACGGTAGTCAACTTACAAATGAGGACGGAGAAACTACATCCCATTTGATGGGATTTTTCTACAGAACCATCAGAATGGTAAATTACGGAATCAAACCATGCTATGTCTTTGATGGAAAACCACCAGTACTGAAAGGTGGAGAATTGGAGAAAAGATTGAAAAGAAGAGAGGAAGCTGAAGCCAAGGCTGCAGAACTGAAAGAAACAGGTACAGCTGAAGACTTGCAAAGAATGGAAAGGCGACAGGTCAGAGCCACTAAAGAGCACAATGAACAAGCAAAGAAGTTATTGACCCTTATGGGTATACCATACGTCGAGGCACCTTGTGAAGCTGAAGCTACTTGTGCTGAATTGGCCAAAGCAGGTAAAGTATACGCTGCTGCTTCTGAAGATATGGATACTATTTGTTATCAACCACCTTACTTTTTGCGTAACGTTACTGTTGCCGAGTCACGTAAGCTTCCAGTTGAAGAATTCAACAGTAAATTAGTGCTGGAAGGATTCGAGTTTACTTTGGAGCAATTTATTGATCTTTGTATATTATTGGGATGTGATTATTGTGAAACCATCAAAGGTATCGGTAAAGTTACTGCAATGAAACTTATCAAGGAGCATGGCTCAATTGAGAACATTATAGAAAGTATCGAATCTAATCCAGATTCTAAATACAAAGTTCCAGAAAACTGGCCATACAAGGAAGCCAGAGAATTGTTTTTGCATCCCGAAGTCATTGATACATCCACTGTGAATCTCAAGTGGACGGAACCTGATCTCGATGGTCTAATTCAATATATGGTCAAGGAAAATGGATTTTCTGAACAACGTATAAAGGAAGGTGTTGAAAAGTTGAAAAAAGGATTGAAAGGAGGTGTTCAAGGAAGACTTGATGGTTTCTTTAAATCATCAGGTACTATTGGAAATGCTAAAAAGAGACCTGCCGAAGAAGCCAAGGGTAAAAATGCCAAAAAGGGGAAAAAGAAATAAATAGCTAAAAAAAATCTATTCCATTTTCAAACCAAATATCATAATAATATTAAAATAGAAAATACTTCAAATTTGTACTATAGTGTATAGAAACGTTAATTTACTCCACTTCAATTTAGATGTACATTTATTGCGATTATGTATATAGGTTGATTATTTGGGTAAGCTTATATGGAATGATTAAAGTTTAATAATTAATTAGTTGGAAGATTCTGGAGTGGTATCTTCCAATGATTTCTTATCAGTTTTGGTGAAATGGGACATGCTTGTGTCAATTCCTGAAAAATACCTAGCAAACTGAACAAGTGGCCACGGAACCGCTCTGAATATTGGAAGAATGTTTCCATAGAAGGGTAACTTAATCTCACCTCTTTTACCTAATTCCACACTTTTCAGGATCGCAAAAGCCACTTCTGCTGCATCTAACTCAGGAGCTAATAAAGTAGAGGGAGTATGAATATTTGAAAACATGCCTGACTTGAGTTGTCCTGGACAAACCAGTAGAGTCTTGACGCCGCTGGTGTTAATTGAAGGTGCACCTAACTCATAAGTCAACGATTCATGAAGAGAAATCAAACCTGATTTTGAGGCACCGTAAACACTTAGTCTTGCGGGTGACATATATCCCAAGACAGAGGCAATAGTAATAATATAACCTCTCTTAATTTCTAACATCTTTGGTAAGAATGCTTTAATGGTATAAAAGTTGGATAATAAATTGACTTGCAAAGTGGTTTCGATTTCGTCGAAAGACAAATCAAGAACCGATTTACCAGTAGTGATACCGGCATTATTAATTAAAACAGTAGCAACACCAACTTCTTGTTCAACTACCTTTGCCATCTTGAATACATCTTGTCTATTACCAACATCACATAAATAATATGATACACCATGGACGTAATTGACTTCGTCTGCTTTTGGTATATTCTTCTCAAAAACAACAACCTTGCAGCCTGTGGAAAAGAAAGTTCTGGTAAGTTCTAAGCCCAAGCCACTAGCACCTCCAGTGATTAGAACGACATCTTTAAATGGGTCAAATATTGTTCCGATTGCAATGTCTGAGAATTGTTTATAACTCTTGTTGATGTGGTAAAACCCTGAGGATAAAGGGCCTGTCATTTGGATAAAATCTGGAGAAAAAACGGCCTATAAATGCTACTATAATAAACTAGCGTTGGGATATGGATCAGTGATCTCTTACAGTCCGCAGCATGGCATTCTGGGTAGATAATTTGAACATGGTTGTGGTGCTGTTGGTATTCTTGGGGGGATCAAAGACAAGTTGTGGAGTTAGTAGCCTCGCGCACAGCCCTTTTATTACTGGTTTGGGCCGATTGCGAGCAACAGGGTTGAGCACATACCATATTAAACCAGAGAGAGGCAGTATGGTGCTCGGGCAATTCTGTTTCCTTTGGCGGAGGATGAGCACTGCTAGGCACACAGACAAGCACATATAGACATACAAAGCGAAAATATTAAGGTATCGAAGATAACAAAATGACTTCCAATGGATCACATGTGGTTTTCCGTATCAAGCGTAAGAGAAACGAGGACCCTTTGCAAGCTTTGCTTGTGGAGGACCAAAGATTAAAGAGAAGCAAATCATCCCAATTCATATTCAAACTTGCCAGAACCGACGACAGTATTGCTAAGAATGATTCTACTGCGGTGCTAGAGCGGGAGGTATCTCTGGACCCTTCCAAGATGGTTTTCAACATTCCAAAATCCAGTGGAACCCCGCCAACGGCACAGAGCTCTAACGAACCAGATGCGGTCAGTTCCGAGCTACTGGATATGGTGAATGACTATCTGAAGTTACATGACGAGAAACCAACAGTGAAGCCACCAAAGAGAAGACAGTCCCAAGTGAGCAATGAGAAACCAGTGATTCTGAAAAATTCTGTCGAGTCTGATGATTATGTTTACGATGTGTATTATAGAGACAAGGCAGTACAAGAATCATGGGAAAAGAACAAGATTGGTTACATCAGATTTGACGAAGAAGACGCTGATTTTTATTTAGAGGATGAAGAAGACGATAAATTATATGCGGCTACTGATGACGAAGACTCTAACGCAGAATCATTTTACAGGAACGATTACCCCGAAGATGAAGATGGTGGCTATGAAGATGACGAATTTGGAATATCAGGAGATAGTCTTAGTGAAAGTGCGAGTGACGATGAAGATGATATATATGAAATTGGACATGATAGAAGTCGATTTAGTAAGAAGGACTTTTTAGAAACAGAAGGAGTAGATGAAAAACTTGAGAGCGATTCAGACGCATTGGACAGATTATACGCGGCAATAGGAAATAAAAAAAGCTTACTTCCTGAGGATGACGACGAAAACCAAGAAGAGGGAGATGATGATGATGATGATGAAGATGCTATGATGTCGGATGAAAATGAGGATCACGAGGTTAAAAGAAACAATTTTTTCCCTAATGAAGAAGATGATGAATTAGCATTACATAGAGACAGGATTTTTGGTAAATTGAAAAGAAGGATCAACCAGAGTTGAAGAAATAGTTGCTTTTGAATATTAGTCTTGTAATGATATGTATCTATATCCGTATTATATGTACAAAACCTTCTAATAACAGATGTTTTGAAGAGATATGGGCTAAGTTCTAGGTATCTTTTACTCCACGCTATTAGTTGAGCAAATTTGGTGCGCAGTGTGAACATGCATCAAGGTTCATTAGTATCGGTATAAACGGAGACCCGTTTGCAAATTGCAACACGGTTTATTATTTTGAAACCATTGTTAGACTCATTGTAGACTAGAAGCAAATATTATTTGTCAATTGTTTTGAAATGTCATTGAGAGGTATTACCAAGGCGTTAAAGCGGACTCCTCATCAATTAATTGGTAGTAGAAGTGTGGGATTAGACGATAATTTAGTGGCCGCTTGGGAACATGATATCAAAACCGCCATTGCAGGGATAGAGTTTTTGATAACACAGGAGAAGAAGTGGTCTAAGACATGGATTAGCCTGACTGACACACTTCTTAACGTTGCCACCGATTTTCGTTCATTTCATGAGCCATTTGCTATCCCAGTCGACAGAGACTCAGCTGATAATGAAAAGGGTAAAGAGATAGTTGATGAAGTTGACCAATTTTCAAAAGTCACATCTATAGAAATGAAAGAATGTGAGAAGCTGTTTAAGATACTTTATGATTCAATTGGTTTCAAAGTGGAGCGAAATGCAAAGAACTTTGAAGATAAGGCAAAGGAAATGGTTACTCATCTCGAGTCAGCTTTGAAATTGATTACAAAACGTAACCACAAGAAAATTGATTATGATATGTCCAAACATGCGGTAGATAAACTGTTCAGTAAGGCAGAAGTAACGGAAAAGGAACAAATCAACTTGGAGAAGAAACAAGTGGCTACTGATGTTGCAGAAAATATCTATGAAGATCTTGAAGTGAAGACATTACTAATAATACCACATATTTTGTCAACATTATCTGAGTTTTTAAACAAACTAACAGTTAAATTATATTACCAACAATGGGAAATTTATGAATCTTTTGTAAATAATATGGAGAAGTATGTTCAAATACACGGTTTACTGGTCACTAAGTCTCCACTTAAATATGACAATATTATCACCACTTTCCTTGATGTTACCGCTGATGCATATGCTAAATTGGGCTCGCTAGACTTGTTTAATGAATATAACGCACTACAGAAGGACACAATGCTTGATAAAACAACAAAACATATAAGAGTATTTTCAGGGCAAGCCGTAGGAGCGACAATTGATGCAACAGGGGCTATGGTGACCAAAACTTTCCACCCAAAGCAAAACCTCGTATTTAGAACCATGTCGATAGAAAATCCAGTCCGTCCTTATTCCAGAGAGGGAATGTTTGTATCTGCAAGCGATCCAATCAAGGTGATTTTGGATGATTTACGTTCCCAATATGAAACTTACGAAAATACGGGCAACGACTCCACTCTTGGTTTGGGCATTATTGACGCTCCTAGTACGCCACCAGAGACAGATATGCCTAACGTACTAAGTCCAGAATTGCGTTCCCCTTCCAACACGGAAGAGAAAAGAGCCCAGAATGAGGACGATTCCTGGATGAAACCGTTGTCATTAACACCTGCTACAGAAGAATCGCCCGAAAACGAGAACTTCTCACTGTCGAGCCCTAATTTGAATGATTCAAACAAAAGCATAAGAAATAGCGTCCACTCTACCACCACAACAACAGCTAAATCCTCACTTCAAAAAGGTAGTCATCATTATCATTCTAATGATAAACTAAACGATACTGCCAAATATACTGATGTTAAACTTGAATCTGTGAATAGAAGATTATTTGATACCACAATTCACCCTACTATCTCTAAAGCCCCTATTTCCAATCCTCCCCAATTCCACGCTTCCAAATTAGGCAGGAGGGTGGCTTCTGCATCGAGCATAACGGCAAATGTATTTTTTTAGTTATAGTACTGATACTTAGTTTCATGCCCTAGGAGTTATTTTTCAACCAGTGGCACGATCGGAGAGTAGTCAAATGAATTTCCATACATCATTACTATACTTCCAGCCCTTCATAACACACGGCATTGTGTGGGTTGGAAAATAGCTTTTACTCTTTGGTTCAACACAATATGATGCATATTTATTTATATATGATTAAATTTTCAAAAATAAGTATTTGTTAGTCAAGATTGTTCTCGCCCATTAATCTCAGCCAAGCGCATAAAAGACAAACGCACTAAAAAATCTAGAATCCTTTTTATACTTCAAAATGGGATACACAAAATGATAATCCGAAATCATCAAATATAATTGACGGAATGTTCATACTATTGAATGTTCATACTATTGATTGTATTTATCCGAACAATTTACTAAAAGGCAGGAGGTCTAGTAGCTTTGATTTAGACTAGACTCTTATCGGTGACCGGTATTGTGGGACTTTGTCATACATTTCGGCCGAATAAGTCACCGTGTTTCGTACTTTTATCAAATAACTCCACTACACTTTTTTTTCTTTTAGTGCACGAAAACTGTCAAACCTATTGCCTAATTAAGAAACAAAAAATATTGTGGTTTCCTGCCCCAAATTATTTAAGTTTGCGTCAAAGCTTAATGATATGTTGTTTCCTACCACATTCTTCAGTTTTCTGAACTCTGTGGAATCCCTTGAACATACTTGAACGCCTCATTTGTTTAAATGGTTACAAGGCCAGTATGACAAGTCAACTACATAGATATAGTATACAAAATTGGAAGATCTGGATTAAGCCTACAGCTTATTAATTAAATAGAACTACAGTTGAGTGCATTCAAATAATAATATTACTTCGTAGACAATTAAGATTAAGATTAAGCTTCTATACGGTATATAAAGCAGGTTAGACATTAAAAGGGTAAAGACAGGGAAAAGGTAAAATAAATAAAGGACTAATTGATAAAGTCAAGAAAAAAACAAGGGCAATACATTCAAGAACGCCAGGTAGATAAATGTTTGTAGTTGAAAAAGGTATAATATGGTTTAGACCGGTACCAGATCAGTCTAATAAGCAGGTAAGTAAAATGTAGTAATGAATTTGAATCAAATAAATATTCTCCCAATACCTATTTGGCAAATGACATATGGGTGTTAGCTGAATAAAGTGAGTTCAAGTGAGGACATTCACCTGAAATAATATGGTTATCAAGCCAATCAGCAGCATTAAAACTCTTTCCACAAATACAAGTTCCTGAATGATCAAGTTTTTCGTTCAAGTTGTGAAGTTTCTTTGCTGTAGAATTTTCAAAAATAAAATGCGCATTAAGTAAATGTTTTTTGAAGTCATATGGTCTATTAAATTGACCTGTTCTATGACTACAACAGTTTCTTGGATAAACGCAATGGAAACGAGCAACAGGCTCATGAATACGCAAGTGACGTGACATGTCCCTTGTGATTAACTTGTTGCAGATAGTACATATCTTTGAACGCATCTTAGAACTTTTGCATGAACTGAGTCTTGGGCTTTTAAAATTACGATGTTGTAATTGATGGGAAGAATCACTGTCACGTCTAATCTTGTGTGAGTGGGAATGCGATTGAGGCTGAGGTTGCGATAAAAGTTGGGGTGATGAATTAACAGGGTGAGGTATATCAGACAATGTACTTATGGGAGCATGGAAACTTGTATACTGTAGAAGAGGAGAAGAATTTTCAGAGCATGTTGTGGAACTATTAGAACTGACTAAGTTGTAGGTTAAAAGAGTCTGATCAAAACTTGAGTTAGAGGAAACAGACTCAAAAGTAGATGCAGAAGCAGTTCTAGCATCTTGAGCTACTGCCGGACGACATGCTTGCATTGGAACCAAATCCAAACCTATTTTATAAATGTTATCATGAGATTGGGTTTCCATTTTCTCAGACTTTTCCTTCGTATCTATAAACGGAGAAGAGTCGGAAGGGCTTGAGTAGCTACTGAATGAGTCGATACCACTTAAATTGGAGTCGTTATAGTGATATTCTGAAAAAGTGTCACTCATGTTATTGGATGAAGAAGAGGATTCACTAGATCTAGAATCAGAAGAAATGGAGGACAAACCGAGTGACAAAAAGTCCACTCCTGTAAGAAGATCTGCTGAAAAAGATGCTGGCTTGCTTGAATTTTGTTGTTGACTAACAAAGTTTTCAGGCGCGTAATGAGATGTTAAAGTTGACTTAGAAGGATTGTAGTTGTGGTTGTGACTTTGCTGTCCATTTGCATAATAATAGTCATTATGATTGGAATTATCAAAGTAAAAATCAATTTCTGTTTTGTAATTCATTTTGATTTGAAAGGCTTTATTTGTGTAAGATATGAAATATTTAGAGATTTGTAATTCTTAAAACAAAATGCGGGAACACAAACAGAATACAATTAAACAATTTTTCTCAAAGGAAATAACAGGGAATAATAGCGAGTAGTGAAGTGAGTAAACAATTGATTTAGCAAAAAAAAACAATAAAACTGAAGATCGGAAAAACTCCATGGATTCAACTCTGGTCCACAACTTGGAAAAGGGGACAAATTACAAGATATATATATATATATTTGCTCCAGAAAATGAGGGAGGGGTATGTAACTACTACCCTAAGCAAACATGCACAGTACATGGGGGGCTACAACGGCACAGCGTCTCTATTGCAACGAGTTCTGTGGAACACACAGTATCCGCAGCTTATGCAAAAGACAGACGCATACTGTGGTACGCGCATTGACTTAAAGTCTCTGCATTACTCCCTAATGCGTTTTTCCATGCCTAGAACAAAAGACAAGTGTTTGGTTTAAAAGGTTTTTCGTTTAGTTCGTAAATAGAACTATAGTGGGCGTGGGCTTAACCTACACACCTTTGATTATAACAGTAGCTTTAGACAATTTAAGAGATCAATAAATTATTATTTGGATACTATTCAGCAGCAAGTCTTTAATCAGATTTTAAGGAACTTAAGTAGGTACTTATGTATAGTCTACACTAATTAGGTATGTATTTATAGATACCTAAGATGCTTGTTGAACCGCGGTTCAGAAAAGGACTCCGCGAATGAGTTAATAAGCAATCGTGAGTGAATTTAACTCTCTAAAACGCAGTTGTTCACCCATTTGACAAACTGTCCCAGCGAAAAAAATAAAAATAAAAACAAAACAAGTAGAGCACAGTATAGTTTTGTCATGAAGGTTACTACTCATAATACAAAGTTTGTATAGACAAGTTTGTTCGATTCACAGTGATAAATGTATAATATATGGAGAGTTGTACCTGATCTAGACAGGAGAAAGGTAAGATGTTAAGAGTATACCTATTCCATTATTGAGAATAGTGCAAGAAACAAAGAGGTTTATGGCGTTAATTTTAATAATGCGCCAAGGGCTCTGTCCCCTAAAGACTCAAGGAAGGCTCATTGGCTGAAAGCAAAATCCATTTATAAAAATAGAATGTTTTTTTTTTTCTTTCTAGACTAAATAAGAAAGGTGGAGCACACAGTAATGTGGGTAGATCACCAGAATAGTGAGGTTTGATCTATGAACGATCAAATCGGACTCTTATTGGATATTCAACTATTCGATCGAATATTGCATAAAGTGCGATTTTTATTGTCCAAAGTATACCAAAATAATAATTGACTGTTAATAAGTTACCAACAAGACAATGTTTTAAGCACCTACGCCCAATTGTTAATATCACATTCGTTTAACTGCCCATTATTGCGTTCTTTTCCACTTCCTAATCCATTTGAAAAGAAGATTTGAGTCTGGCAGTAACTCATATTGTAGTGCAAAGCATTTTAGCGTATTGTATAATATAGATTTATTACAAAAGGGTCCAATGATATTTGCTACTTCAGGGTTGCGATGATGAAATTCAAATATACTATTTGTCAGACTAACTGATCTTGTATGTGGCTAAAATATTTAGTCCAAAAACGTAAGCCATTCCGAGATTATGAACATGATTAAGGTTGCAATTAATCCCATAAGAGACTGACTTGGAAATTCGTAACACTAAACTCGTTTAAGAGACTAAGTCCAGCGAGCGGGAAATATATCCGAAAACTGGAGGTTAAAATCAAGGTACTTTACCTGCACCTTTTTGGGAATATCAACTAGATTTGACCGCGGATAGGTAATAAGAGGGCTGCAGCCGAGGTGATATTGCACCTGACATCTTTCAAAATGGGAGCTAAACGAAAATCGCGGTGATCCTCTCCTCTTCTGGCAAATTGACAGGGCTATCTAATTTCAGTTAAGCTTGCTCTTATAACCAATTTCGTCGTATTTTCGGGTACCCACCGTGTGGATATACACATCCGGGACTACTGGGGATCTGCGATGAGGTGAAGTTGAAATATTATAGATATTGCTGGTATCACGCCCTACTAAATATTAATCTACTTTACCTCCATAGATGCGTCTTAGTTTAACACACTGTATGTCCTCTTGTCACTGGGAATCCAGAAGCTATTCAATTGACTTCTGCTAGTGATGACCCATTCTTCTATCCGCCCTATATTTCCCTGTTGACTGTGCCCCCATATATATATTCTGTAACAGGAACCGTTGAAGGTGTAACAATTGGAAATAAGTGGCTGCTCAGACAAAGAAATTAAGCCAAAAGGATTTCTCTGATCTACATAACTTATCCATTCAATCTCCTTTTATCTGTACAGTTAATGCCTCGGTAACTCTATTACAAGTTTTGTTTCTTTACTTTTATTTCTTAGTTATTGTTATTATTCTTCTCCCAGATTCATTTCATTTCTTAATGAACCCTTAGTTTGCATTGTATTAGCTTTTTTAAATGAAATTCGTTTTGAAAGATTATCAGTAACCCTCTTAATACTTTCTCTGTACAAAAAAATAATTGCGCCACCATAATGATTTAATTTCTTTCTTCTTGATTCCGTCTTCATTGTATAATTTAGGTATATCAGCCACACTTAAAAGAGTTTTTGATTCTATGAATTAAACCTGGTAAGCAATATCATTCTCGTTAACGTCATGACAATAAACAATTTTTGCTTGTCTTGGCTATTCTTCCTTGCTTGAATGTGATTTTATTCAACTTCATTAATTTTACGACCTCCTAAAACAAAATAGATTACATAAAGCTAGTATGCATTGGGAATCAATCTTGAGATTGATCTACATTACAGTGAATTGCGCTATAATAGTGCACAATACGCAAACATAGGTGAGATTACGATGGGTTTATTTATAATTAGATCAATGCATAGAATAAATCCGTAAAGTATGCTTGGGAAAGGAGTTATGTCATTGGCAGCAACTTTGCAGCTATTTGGAAATACGCGAAAATGGAAAAAATATGCCAAATTTCACAGAGAAGGATAGATAGTCACATGGACATGGAACACCAGCCGCACGTTAATTCTGATTTGTGATTTTTTTTATTTTTTTTTTACTTTTACTTTCCACTTGACACAATCTCACTGTGCAAGTGACGGATGTGTTACATTACATATCCAATTTTTGTTATGTTGTAAATTGTAGATCTCTATATTTGGAGAAATGTACAAGGTATTTTTAAATTTGACTTTTATTGTGTTTCATGGAGATTAGGAATATTGAATTGGAAGTTTGATTGTTGGTAAGATAATATACGTAAGATATAATATATGACATTGTAATAGTTAATGAATAATAACTTCAGTAAATAAGTTAGTTGTAAATTATATCAATTGAGAAAATCATAAAGATTAATATTTAGAATTAAAATGAGATGCAAATAAATAAATATAAAAGCCCAAAATATAATAAAGAAAAGAGATACGATACGGTAGTAAATTGAATAAAATTAATTATTTAGTTATAACCAAAATTAAAATCTATTCAACATGTTCGACATTAGCCTTATCATCCCAATCTTTATTAGTAACAGCCATTCTATGGTGTTTATACAATGGTTCAATTGGAGGTACGTTCTTCTTTCTGAAAACGTCTCTTTGAATCCAGTTCCAAATATGTCTAGTTTGGTAAGCTGCATGTTTATCAGCTGGAACATCAAAGACATCATCCAATTCTTCCAAGGTTAATCCCTTAGTTTCAGGCAATAACCACAAAACTAAAAAGAAACCAACCATATTCCAAGCAGCATACCAACCAAAGGCACCTTGTGGCTTAAATGCAGCTAATAAAGATGGCCAAGTTAAGGAAAGAATAAAATTAAAGAACCAACAAGTGGCAGTGGCAAAGGACATAGTGAAATCTCTCATATATAAAGCAGCACATTCAGCAGAATAAGTGAATGGAACAGGACCTTCAGATGAGGAGTAAACAACTGTATAGAGATAAATACCAAGAGAAACAACACCAACTCTTGCCTGTTGATCTTTAATCCAGAAAGCAAAACCTGTAAGTAAAAGGAAAGCACACATTAATGGGAATGCAAATAATAATAATGTTCTACGACCCCATTTATCAATTGTTAAAAAGGCAGGAATAGCAAAGAGCCAATTCAACATACCAAAACCCCAAGAAGCAATCAAAGAGTCTCTAATAGAGAAACCTGAATCAGAGAAAATAGAAGAAGAGTAATAGGCAATGACGTTAACACCACAGAATTGTTGCATAAACATAACAACCCAAGCACCCATGGCACCATTTCTGTTTCTTCTAACTTTAAACATTTCCTTAATCTTACCAAAGAATGAAACTTGACCATAAGAAGTTTCTTCTAATAATAAAACATGAGTGTAGAAACAATCTCTAGCAGCTTGTAATTCAGAGTTTCTAAGTCTAATTAAGGATTGGAAGGCTTCAGCATCTCTACTCTTACCCATCAACCATCTTGGAGATTCAGGACAAAATGGGACTTGAACCAAGATAATAATAGCAGGAATACAAGCAGAACCAAGCATTAATCTCCAGTTTAAACCATCACCAATACCACGATCTGGAACGTTATGAAAGGCAAGAGAAAATACATAACCAATCATAATACCAAAAGCGGTCCACATTTGCCACATCATGACAAGAGAACCTCTAATTCTATGTGGAACACATTCAGCAGAGTAAACAGGGACAGTAGTTGATTTTGGACCAATACCAAATCCTAAAAAGAATCTAGCAATGAATAAATGCCACCAAGTATTAGTCAAAGCTTGCCATATACAAGTAACAGTAGAAATAGCACAAGTGATAAAGATAGTACCTCTTCTAGAGAATTTATCATTAAGCCAATCTGTTAACCAACAAGAAATAGTAGAACAACATAAATATGGAGCACAGTTAACAAGACCAACTAACCAAGTATCTCTTTTATCACCAGATCCGATACCTAATAATGAAGGATAGTATAAATTGGCACCGTTAATAACGGATTCATCCATACCTTGAACACAAGCACCCATAGAACACATGATAATTAACCAATACAAAGTCTTTGGGTGAGCCCATTTATTGGTAGCTTCTGTATGTAGAATTGCTTTTTCTTCATCAGAGAGAAAGCTCATAGAATTAAAATGAACGGCATCTCTAGCGATAGCTGCACCTTTAGCAAACAATTCTTGGTCTAAATTGTGCTTTGCAGCATAATTTCTACCCATTTGCATGACTTGTTCTTCAGAGTATTCGGACAAGATATTATCATCTTGGTAAGTATCCTTTTCAGTTATACTAGCCTTTTCACCTCCTTCAGTGAGAGAGGAAGTAGTGGAGGATTGGGGTTGTTGTTCAAACAAACCACCGGAAGCGGCATTTTTGTCGACAACCACTGGTTTTTCGTCAGAGGAAGACATGTTTTGTAAAAACCTTTATTTAAATTAAATGTAAAAAAATTTAAAATGTGATATTGCTTAAAGTAATAATTAGTGAATGGTTATTAGCTTCAAATAAATTAATAATGCAATAGAAAATCTTTCTAATATAGTACTGACTAATTTAAATGAAATGATTGAAGGGGATAAATTGTTTTATTTTTAAGAAAAAAAGATAGTTAAATAAAAACATATAGAAGAAAGGGTTTAATAGATCAACATTTTAAAAGAGGGAATATATAGTGATATATATATTAATCCCAGATGGAAGATCCCTTTACAGTTTTAGACGTACACGGCAAAGGGTGTTTCCGTCTGTACCCCACGAAACCAAAATGACAAACAAAGAAAGGTCCCGCAAGAGTGGCGCACGCACGACCCTAAAATTGACTTTTAATCCTAAGCACTGCTAAGCAAGCAGCAAACGCATTGTTGCCCGGGTGAGGGGGTGTCACTTGACAACTGAATGCAATGACACTAACCTTTTACCCTATAATTAACTAATTATATGGAGTGTATATATTTAGATATTGTTATAATTTAAGTAAATATATATTTATATATAAATATAAATATATATAATCAAACACCTAATGATAATACTGTATAGATTATGAGAGCAAGAAAGATCGTCAAGCCACCAGTAAGGAATGTAAGCACTCAAAGCAGAAAGAAATGTCATGGGCTGTAGAATGACATCACAAACAAATCTGGGGAAGTAGCGTAAAGAGATATTGAGGGCAACATATGGTCACCAATTGCTTACCATTTGACATCCATGTTATACTGTACAAGCTGTATTGAGCTTTCCTGGTCAGCAAAAGCTCTAATCTCGGAACTAAGAAAGTCTTAGAAATTCCATTCTCGGCAACATTATTTTGCGCCTCTTATTTAACAATTATTTATTATTCGCACCTTAATAATAAGCAACTACAGCTTAAATCAAATAGATTAACACATAGAATAAACAGTAAAAGTAAAAGTAATAGTAATAGTAATAATAATAATAATAATAATAATAATATTTAGTAACAAGTATACTTTACACTAGTACCATATTATGAAGTGTAAACATATCAACAGATTAATTTAGTTTATAATAATTAACTACCCTCTCCCCTCCCATGTAACCCCGCTAAAGAGAAATTTCTTCATTTCTTCAGTTAAAAACACCCCTTGCGCGGAATTCCATTTAGAGGTTTTGTCTCAGTTGTACCCCATAAAATACACTCAAAATTTTACTTTATTTATAGCTATAATTACTCATTTCTACAAAGGGTAACCATGTAGATATACCGAGAGTATATCTTTGAATAACCAATAATATCCTTGTAATCCTATATTCATAATTATGTAACTTACACTAACTTACATTGTGTATTACATTACACTCTATGAAACCCTCAACCTCCTCTATTCCTTCAATTTTATTGTTGAATAAATTTTAGCTCTTACCCCTCCCCTGATTTGCGGAACTCCTGCCTCAAAAACACCACCCAATCAAATTAATACCACTAGGGGGTGAATTCATTATTTCGTGGGGTCTCTATTGTTTCCCCGTAATTTAGCCTCTTGGAAACTCTTTTTTTTTTTTTTTT